>JACDJE010000022.1:3561854-4006798 GCA_016647715.1 Pavo muticus | reverse complement strand
CCCTTTTTCCCCATTCCCCTCCCATTTTTGCCCCTTTCTCCCCCCCTGACCGTAGGGTGCTTGCTGTGTGCTGCTGAGGAAGGCAGCGCATTTCCCAGCTGCAGCCCTCTGTTTTTCTCCCGTAGCCCGGACCGATCAGCTCCGTGTCCGTGAGCGCAGTGCCCAAATCTGCAAAGAGAACTACCAAACCCAGGGCTGCACAGCACTCCAGCACCCCTGCCTGCTTCCTCCCTTTTGCCTTTTATTTTAACCCCTTTTTAATCCGTTTTTATCAATATTTCAGCTCCCTTCTCACGCCGTGTTTTCCTTTCCCCCCCACCTCGTATACAGCAGAAGGCAATCTGCAGTGCTCCATATGGACGCTGTGCGCGTTGGGTCGGCTTGCAATTGGGCAGATTTTTTCTGTAGACTTTTTTTTTGTTGTTTCCCCCTCAAAAACCACCATTTCTGCCCCTTCCCCTCCATCCCTCTGCCTGCACAGCTGCAGGTCTGTCACCGAAGGGAATGGGAGCCCCCATCCCGCCCCCATTGCGCCGCAGGGATTTATCCTTATTTCAGCGCAGCGCAGCACCCCGAACCCATCGGTTTGGTGTTGGTGTCTGTGTGTGTTTCTCCTTATTCTTTGCTGCTGTTGTTGTTCCATTTGGGTTGTTTTTTTGGAAGGGAGCCTTGCGCAAGGGGCTAAGGGCGGCGGGCAGCAGCCAGCGCCTTTAAATAGAGCAGCTCCCAGCTGTGAGCCCCCCCCTTCCGCGGCTCTTGGAGCCATCCCAGCTCCCTCCTAAAATAAATACCTGCAGAAACGCTTTATGTAGGCAACCCCCAGCCTGGAGCTCGGGGGGGGGCATTGCTGGGGGCGTTGTCCTGGAACTGGGGGTATTTTCCCAGGGATGGGCTGAGGGCAGGGCGATGGCAGCAGTGGGATTTGGGCTGCTGATGGAGGAGGATGCAGTGTATGGAGCTGGGGAGGGGGGGGTCTGTCCCCAGTCCCCATAGGGGGTGGTGTCCGGCTCTGTTCCTTCCCCGCCCCACCTCTGTGCTGTTCTTGGCAGCCGCTGTGTCTGGGGGAGGTGGAGGCTGGTGGGGTTGGGGTTGCAGAGGGCTGGCTGCAGTCAGGAGCAGAGCATAGTATTAACAACAAAAATCTGCTTTCCCCGTGGACTCAGGGTGCTCTGTCTTGCGTGGGTGGCTGGGCTGTGTGGAGGTGTTTGTGTGCTTCCCTGCCTGCACAGGCGGCGAAACACGGAGATGTATTGGGGTCTGTACAGTGAAACGCAGAGATTTATCGGGGCACTCCTGCCTCTCTGGTCCAACTCTGCCACGGGTTTTCCCAGCCTAACCCGGAGCATAGAGGGGACGTCCCTGTCCCGTCCCCCCCCCCCCCCATCCTGCATGGGAACGTTGCTGTGCCAGCAAAGCCCTGCTGCAGCCGTCCTGAGAATGGTAGTGGAGCAGCAGAGCCCTGCTGGGGGTGTGGGGCCACACGGTGCGTTTGGGGAGGTCTGCTGTGGTTTATGGCCCTGAAATGGGGTGCTCGCCCTGGGGGTGTGGGAGGTGCTTGGTGGTGCTGCTGTGGGTCCCTGGGGTTTGGAGTGAGGCAGGAATGATCTCTTTGGGTTTGCACTGGGAATGAAATGAGTGGGATGGGAATTTTTGTTCGGTTGGTTTTTTGGAGGGGGTCTTCCTGCAATCTTGTGCTGTGTGTTGGTGGTGGGAGCCTGTCTGCCAAGGTGTGGTGGGCCGTAGGGTGGCATTTCTGTCCTGCAGGAGCTGCATGCCGCCCTCAGCCCCATCCCGAGTGCTTGGTGTGGGTGGGCTGTGGGGCTGCAGAGGGCACGAGGGCTCTCCCGGAGCCAGGTCCTGAAGCATCCTCCCGTATTTCGGGGTTCTGACTCCTCCTTGAGCTGTGCACGGCTCTGCTTCTGACCCTCCGCGTTGGCTGAGATGTGCTTCATTAACACAGCTTCGTTAGCCCGGCTCCTAGCAGCCATTCTCTGCCGCAGAGCCGTGCCCTCAGCCCCAAGCTCCTTGGCAGAGCCCCATGACCTGGTGCCGGGGAAGCCCTGCCCCAGGATGAGTTGTGGGAAGGTCCCGGCGCTGCTCCTGGCGCAGCAGCAGCTGGAGGAATGGGAATGGCCGGGAATTAATCTTGCTGCAGCCGTGGCGAGCAGATCTGCATCCCCTGCTCTGCCTCCATCCATCTTCCCCCGCCGCTGAACGCCGCGCGTGGATGGCGGTTCGCTGCATCCATCGCTGCCCTCCCTGCTGCCCCCGCGCCGTTCCTTTCAGCACCACCCCCTGCGGTTTTGAATATGCTTTTAATACATTTGGTTTAATTGCTTTTAATTTATTTAAAAAAAAAAATCCAATAAAATTAAGCGGCTGGCGTGCTTGGGAGGCAGGGTTTGGAGGGATCCGGCTCTGGCTGCCTGCAGTGCGATGGCATCGGCTGTGTGTGGACGGAGTGGTGCCCGTGTTGTGCTGCCTGGTGTGCTGTGTGTGCAGGGCTTGAGGGCTCGGTGCTGTGCCCTGCCCAGGCTGGATGGCGCTGGGAGAAGGGAGAAAAAGGTGCTCGTGGGCTGCGTGGCTGTTTCTCGTTTTGTTGTATGCACACGTAGATGGAAACCCACACAGTGCTCCAGCGGCATCGGGACCAGGTTGGAAATCTGTCAGGAGTCCAAAGGCTTAAATTTGAATACAGATTTGCATCGCTCGTCGGGGATTAAATCAGCACCGTGGCATTTGTCCCTGCCCTTATCTCCTGGTGTTGGGATGGGATCAGGAAGGTGGTGTGGGCGATGCTCAGGAGAATGTGGGAAAGGAAGAAGGGCCGAACAAGGGAGAGGGGGGAGAGCCTGGGCACAGACGACGCTTTTGAGCCTGGGTTCCTAAGGAAAAGCAGCTTACGGGATTGCAGTCCGTCTGCAGGAGCACCAGCGCTGGTGCAGCACTGCATTCCCAGCTCCGTGTTGTGCAGAGCCGGGAGCGCTGTGCAGGTGGCTCTCACCCAGCTTAGGGCTGGCTGCTGCCCGGCTCGCAGCGGTGTTGGGTTTCTCAGTGGGAAGGAGGGGCGGATAACGCGGCACGGTCCCATTTAACCTGCTGGTGACCTGGTCTGAAGTCATTGTGGCTGAAAATAGGCTGCGCTGCCTGCAGGGCATGGCTCGTGGCTCTGGGAGCTCCCTGAAGCTGCTGGAATTGCTGCTGGCAGGTGATGTGGGGCCGGTGCTGTGCCGTGCCGCAGTAATGGCCCCCGCCGGGTGCCCGTGGCTCTCCTGGAGCTGCCTAACGAGCTCTCCTATAACGAACATGTGGGTGTTGCTGGCTTAATTGTGCAGGAGCCTGGGCTTGATGGTTTGCCGCTTCTGCACTGGTTTTGAGTAATTAAAACAAAATGAGAATAACAGGAAGGAGTTGGGTGAAGTTTCTTTGCTTAGCAGAGATGCAAGTAATGCGTGCACGTCCTTGGTGGGACCAGCGTTGGGCTTAGGGCCCCCGTACAGGACAGCTCTGTCCCCAGGGCTCGTGGGGCCGTGGTGGCACCCGGGTGGCTGGGAGCTATCCTGGGCAGGGCAGCTTTCTAGCAGCCAGGTGCTTCGTTCCTGGGAATTTCGAGGAGGAATCTGAGAGTTTGAGTGCAGAACGTGGAGCTGGAGGGTGCGGTTGGAGGGAGACGTTGTGCAGGGAGAGGTTTGGGGAGGTGCCCATCGGGGTGTTGGGTTTAATTCAGCAGAAAACAGGAGGCATGTGCTGCAGCTGGGGTTTCAGGCAGGGGACTGCTGTCACCAGCGGCGGTGACACAGGAGTGTTGACACCACTTGGGCTGTTTTCGTGCTTCGGGATTAACGTGGGGCTGGCTGTGCGTGTCCCAGGCTGCATGGTGATGCCTGCACACACCCGAGCACACCAGGGCTGCCAGCCCCGGCGGGCAGAGAGCTGCAGCAGCATGTCGTGCTGCACGGGAGCTCACTGCTGCTTCCCCATAGAGCTGCTCTAACTCATGGCCAGAAAGAACAGAGCCAGCAGCCTGGCTCACGCCTCCTGCCCTCCGCATCCTCCAGACTGGGTGGGACATGTGCTGGGAGCAGTGGGTGCTGTGGTGCTGACGCAGCCACCGGCAGTAGTAAATACTGAGCAAGAGCTGCTTCAAAATAAAACAGCCTGGACAGCGGGGTTCCTACACGGAGTAAAGCGAAGTGAAAAGAAACAATAGATGTGGGTGCCAAGCTGGTGGTGAGGTTGGGTTTGATGTAAAGAGGTGATTTTGCAGCTGGAGGGGAACAGCGTGGTGGTGGGAGAGATGCGGGGGTCAGACTGATGGGGTGAGCCCCAAGTCCGTCAGGGGATGGGCAAAATGGAGGCTGTAAATGTGCCTTAGGAGCAGCTGGCACAGTGGGGTTGGGGCTTGGGGCGGGGGGATGGATTCGGTGGCACAGCGCAGTGATCCGGGTGCATCTGATGCAGGGCTTTGGTGTCAGCGCCTGGGGGCTCACATCGCTGCTATCTCGTGCGTGGCATGGAGTCAGACCGGCTCTGGTGCCTCGGGTGTCACTGCAGGGAGGAGGTGGCAGAGATTTACGCCGTCAGCACTGCCGGCTCTCAGCTGTTGGCGAGCTGCAAATGTGTGTGTGAGAAACAGCCCCTGCCGTGCTGCTGCGGGATGCAGCAGGGAGGTGGGAGGTGGGGCAGAGGGTTCCCAAAAGGGTTCCCCCCAGCAGGGTGCTGCAGCTGGCACTGGGACTGGGGATGTGCAGGCTGGGGATTGTAGGCTCAGATCGAAGGGTCCTGGGGAGCGTGTTGGGCTTAGGGCCCTTGTGACCCACAGCCCCTTGCATCACAGCGCAGTGCTGGGGGAGGGGGCGAAGTGCTGGTGGTTAGCAATATTTCATCACTGGCAGAAACCCATAACGGACAGATGGGCCCATGGGGGAGAATTACTTCACCTCTTCCAGAGCCTTCCGATGATGGGGCTGCGGCTTCTCGAGTGAGAAGAGGGCTTTCACTCGTGATCACCCCGGGTCAGGGCTGTGTGCTTCCCTCCCGGCTGACAGCAGGGACCAGAGAGCTGGACACGACTGGTGCTTTGGGGATGCAGCTTCTTGGTGGTGCTGCCAGGTGGTTGGATCCTGGGCAGTGTGGGGCTGAGCTCCCCACAGAGCTGCACCCCGGCGGCGCTCCCCCGTGTGAGGCTCCGGCGTGTGGTCGCTGCGGTCGCTGCTATCTCAGCTCCCCATCGCCCCGTGCCCGCTGGGCGGTGAGTCACAGCGCCCTGCCTCTTCCCCTCCGCCGCTTTGGAGAACCGAAGATGTTTTCAGCGGGGTTGACACATCTGTACCCGCCAGGTTCCTCTAACAGCAGCCCTCAGTGATAGTGATCGATGGCTTCATTGACGGCTCCTGTGCAGTGTGGGTACGTTTTACCACTGGGGAGACGGGTGCATGTAGGGGCATCGGATACCCCAAGGATGCTGTTCCCACCTCCCCGTGGCTTCCTCGCCCCACGCCTGCCTCGCATTCCATCAGCAGGCTGCGGGAGCGTGGCTCAGCCTGCTGAGCCCCTGGGCACATCCCTGGGCAATAAGCATCTTGTGCCGGTTCAGCGACTGCCCCGTCCCCGGGCACATGGCTGTGGTTTCCCCTTCTCCCCTCCCTTCCCCTTGGCAGGAACCCGTGGTTGGGGTGAGCTGTGCGTTGCTCACTGCGGTCGAGTTTCTCCCCTTGGCATCGCTTTCTGGCACGGAGATGCAAGGAGGAAACGGCTTGCCCGCGGCCGCTGCTGCGTGCCCGGTGCTGCAGGACGTGCCCGGGGCTGCCAGACAGCAGGTTTTGGGGGTGTGTGAGGCTTAGGGCGGCCAGAGGGCTGTGCAGAGGAAGGGGTGCTCCGGTGTTTGTCTGGGGTTGTGTTTGCATTGGGTTCATCTCCCGGATAGTTTTGGCAGGGAATGGATGGGCTAATGCAGCCCAGCAGCTTCTCCCCTTGCGCTTAGCGAGGGCAAACAGTGTTGCTGGTGCAGGTGAGGCTGTCTAAATAATGTGTGGTATTGACTGGCTCTCACAGATGGTGCCCCATGTGCAGTTTCGGGGCTGAACTTCTCTCTCCTGGTTTTGGTGCGGTTTTGTTTGGGTCCAGCTGAATGCCTGAAGCTTGAGAAAGGTCATTATTACCTGTTTGCTTTCAGTGAGAATGTAGGGATTTTGGGGTGGTTTGTTGCTGGTGGGGTCTGAAGAGAAGCTTGCAGAGGGCTCTGCTGGCTCCTTCAGACTCTCCTGGTGGCTTTTATGCAGTTTCTAAATGTTGACACCAACTGGAGAGCTGCTTCCCCTTCTGCCTGTTCTTGGGGCGGCGTGCTGCTGGGTTTGCAGTATTGCCGGGTGCCGTTTGGTGGCAGTGTTGCAGAAGAATTGCTTCCTGCAGCCAAGAGCTTGCTTGATTCCCACTTTTATTATGACTATTCATTTATGAAATGCTGATGATGATTTCCATGAGGATGCTGGGGGCTCTCTTATTGTCCAGAGCAAAAGGCAGACCTGGGAGCACACTGTTCTCTTACTGGCTGATGGGTGGTCTGACGGCTTTCAGCTCAGTGTCGCCGTCCCCTGGGATGAGGTGCTGTTGTGGGTAGGTGTGGTGCTGTTTTGTGCCAGCTGATGGGGATGGTGCACTCGTGGTTCTCCCAAAAGGTAGTACCCAGTGTTGGGATGGGCTGTGTGGGCAAAGCAGCGGGTTTGCAGCCCATCAGTGGGTGCACTGTGGGGCACTGCTCTGCATGGGGGACCTGAGCAGTGCTCCCTGTGCCGTGTGCTGCTGTGTGTCCCCACAGCTGGCGTGCAGGGGACCAACAGCTGCAACAGAGTGCGTTCTGCTTGGACTGAAACATGTTTCCCTCTTCTGTTTCCATCTTCCTGCAGGCTTTTCCCATCTGCCTAATGGGCTCTACCCGTCCTACATTCCCTTGAGCCACCTCGAGCCCCCCAGTGCTGGCAGCCCACTGCTGGCCCAGCTGGGTCAGCACAGCCTCTTCGAGTCGCAGAAAGGTGAGAGTATCCCTGCATGTCCTGCCCCTCGGCCCCTCCTTTGGGGATGGCTCAGCAGCTGGAGCTGCTGGGCACTGTGACATCCCTGAGTGATATCATCCCTCAGTCTTAGCAATACAGAAGTCTTGAATGTGGCATTGCTGTGGGGAACCTGGCGGGGTCCCTCCTTGCAGCCCTCATTTGCTGTTGCATCAGTGTGCATTAGGGGTGGTTCCACCACGTGGAGGTCCCCGTGTGGTCATCCTCACAGCTTGATCCCCTCATTACAAGAAAGACATGGAGGCCCTGGACTGTGTCCAGTGAGGGTCTGGAGCATAAGTTTTATGGGAGGCGGGTGGAGGAGCTGGGATTGTTCAGACCGCAGAAGGGGAGTCAGGGGGGACTTCATTGCTCTTTCCAGCTCCCTGAAAGGAGGTTGTGGAGAGGTGGGGATTGACCTCTGTTCCCAGGTAGCAGTGATAGGATGAGAGGTGATGGCTTCAAGTTGTGCCTGGAGAGGTTCAGGTTGGGTGTTAGGAAGCATTTCATCTCTGAAGGAGCGGTGATGTACTGACATTGCTGCCCAGGGAGTGGTGGGGTCACTGTCTCTGGAGGTGCTGAAGAACCATGTGGATGTGGCACTGGGGGATGTGGTTTGGTGTCATGGTGGGATGGGTTGGGGTTGGACTTGCTGATCTTAGAGGTAACAGTAATGATTCTACAGTTGTGCCTGTGTAGGGCTGAAGGGGTGGGAGGCTGCTGTCATGCTGTTTGCTTTTGCTTTGCAGATGGGTTCTACCTATCTGGCCATGCAGCTCAGTCGGCCTTGCACCCGCAGCCACCCCTCACGAGGAGCGCGGGCGGCCACACACCGAGCGCTCTGCTGCGGGAGAAGGACCTGGGGCAGCTGCACAAGAGCTCGAAGGAGAGCCTGAAAGACCCCGGTGGGAAGGAGCGGGGCTGCCGGACTGAGCTCTCCCTGCCCTTCGCCAAGAAGGAGGGCAGGCCAAAGGAGGAGCCGCGGCCCCGCAGCGTGGTAGACCTGACGCAGGACACCAAGCCTGATGGCGAGCGGAAAGTGAGCGTGGTGGAGAAGGCGGCAAAGGCGGGCGAGCGCCTGTCGCCCTTTCTGGCTGAGCACGTGCCAAGTCGGGGCGGGGGCGGCGGGGAGGCGAAATCCAAGAACCCGCTGCAGAGCTCGTCCCTCAGCAACTGCAATGGCGGCGGGGATCCCGTGCTGAAGGTGCTGGGCGCCGAGCAGGACCGCTGCGCCAAGGACCCCGCGCGGCACGACGAGAACGTGAGGCCTTCCGCACACGCCCACGCCGAGCGGCTGAAGCGGGGTGAGACCCTGCTGCCCTCTGTGGGTGCTCTGCACGTCTCCTGCAGCTGTCCCTCCCCGCATCCCTCTCAGCCGGGCAAAATGGCGCCCGCCGCCACCTTCCCCCCTCAGCCCGTCCATTCCAGCGTATATACCATCTTCCCGCCGGCCAAGGAGCTGGGAAGGGAGCACAAAGTCATTGCCCCCACCTTCGTGCCTTCGGTCGAGGCCTACGACGAGAGGAGCGGGCCCATCCAGATCGCCTCACAGGCCCGTGACAACAAGGGCAAGGAGAAGGAGCTGGGCAAGGCCGGCGTGCTGCAGTCGCCCCCGGAGCGCTGCCTCACTGACGCCTCCCGCGCGCTCCTCTCCCAGGACTTCTCTTGCCACGGCGATGCCAAAAGGATGGAGGCCCTGAGGGAGAAGGGTTCGGTGATCAGGGCCAACTCTATGGCTCTGAAGAGACAGGTCGCATCGGAGCCCTTCCTCAACCGGCCGGGGCTGGGCTCTCCGGAGAGCAGGGAGTTCCTGGCCTCCAAGGACTTGCTGAAGTCGAGTCCGGAGGCGGAACACCGTCCCTGCGAGCGAGAGCGCTTCCAGCGATCCAGCTCCAAAGAAGCGACAAAGGTTTACGGCACTTTGGACTCCTCTCGGCAGCACCTGGACCACAGCCAGCTGAAGCCTCCCGAGCAGAAGTGGAAACCCTTCGAGATGGGCAACTTTGCCACCACACAGATGGCGGTGCTGGCCGCGCAGCACAACCACGTCACCCGGGTGGAGGAGGAGGCCAAGAAGGTCTACCTGGACCCCAGTGGCTTGCCGCGTTCTTCGGTGGTGGGCTCGCGAGGCGCTGCCGACGTCCTGCACCCCACCTCCCACAGCGAAGGCTCGGCCATGCAGAGCCTCATCAAGTACAGCGGCAGCTTTGCCAAGGAGACTGCATCCCGGCAGAGCTGTGGCAAGAAGAGCCCCTTCGGCGGCTTGGGCAACATGAAGTTGGACTCATCGCAGCTGGGCACCTCCAAAGTGCAGCAGCTGCTGACGCAGCAGCCAGCCAAACAGCTGAAGAGGGACCCTGAGAGACCTGAGAGTGCCAAATCCTTTGGCCGTGAGAGCATCGGCTCACAGGGTGAGGTGGAGGTGAGGCACCTGCCTGTCGGCATCGCTGTGGCTGTGGCCCGGCAGAAGGACAACAGCAGCAGCAGCAGCAGTAGCAAGCTGGCGCCCAGCCTGGCAGACCGGGATCGCTCACTGTCTCTCAGCAGCATCAAAGGTGGGTTCCCCACACCTGTCCTGGTGTTTCTGTGTGGATCTGCAGCAGGTAAAGCTGCCGCGTGGTGTCGGCTGCGTGGCTTGGGCTGCACTGGGTGTTCTCAGCTCCCTTTGCCTCATGTTCCCAGCCAGGTTTTTGTCGTAAACATTGGCAAAGTGAGGACTCTTCCTTCCAGTCCTGTGCTCGCCCTGGGGGTGTGGTTGCAGCTGCACTGTTCCCATTCTGGTGGGACTGTGTTCTGTGCAGTTTTGCGCTGCCGTGGGCCATCAGCTGCAGCCACGCTGAGCCAAAGCCCAGAGCCCACCAGAGCCTTGTTGGGGGCTGCTGGCTGGGCTTGGGAGCTCAGCCACCTGTATGAGCAGTGAGGAGGAAGGGAGCCCATTGCCAGCACCCCATTTCCCTTCTCTGTTCGCCTCCCGGCACAGCTCCTTTCCATTGCTTTGACCCCTATTAATGCAGGGAGCAACAGAAACCCCAAATCTCCCCGTTCCTGTCACCTCCCTTCGCCCTTGGGAGCTGCCTGGGGATGTGGTGGGCAGCACAGGGCTCTGCTTGTTCTGCCTTTCCATCGCCCAGACCCTCCCAACTCATGTTAAATGTAATTTACTGAGCCCAACTAAAAGGCTGCAAACAAGGGCTGAATTCTGGCCGGCCTGTGGGCCCGTTGCTAAGCGATGCAGTTGGCTTTCAGACAGAAAACAAGACTGCTTTTCTCCTCCTCTCGCCACCCAAATGCTGCCCCCCCCTTTGTGTGCCGGGAGATATTCGTCTAATAACATCAGCTTGCTCGCGCTGAGTGGACGGTGCTTGAATGTTTAGACCTTTTAAGAAGGAGAAAGCAGGCTTTAGAGGGCTAATCTGTAGTATTTGGCAAGTAAAATGCAAGTATTTAGTGCCGGGCATTGGTTGTCAGGGAAACGGACCTGAGCCTTTCCTCTCTGCATAACTGATTGAATTTTTCTTTGCGGTCTGTGCGTCATGTTCGTATATATGGACAGAATGATCATTCAGCATCCGAACAATCGTCGGTCTGTACGGCTAAAGGAGCGTCCCATTAGCGAGGCTGGGGAGGAATGGCACAAATTAGAAAGTCTGTGTGTGTGTGCTTGGGGGATGAGAAGAGGATGGTGGAGCTGGCTGGGAATAGCAGCTCGCAGGTAGTGGAGATGGGGAGGGGGATGAGGGACAGCTGCTGACCTTGGAAGGCCCTCTGGGATGGAGAGGTGTGTGCCAGTGTTGAGAGTGTCTTTGCTTTCTGCCTGCAGCCCTTGGAAGGAGCCCAGGGAGAGGAGCTGGGAGAGATGTTGTCTTGTTGCTGCGTTCCTTCTGACAGTAAAAGCTGAGGGAATTGGAGACCTGACAGCATAGAAACCACGGGCTGTCTGGGTTTGAGGAAACACACCGCGGGGCCCTTCTTCAGAAAGCTGCTTGTCAGCTGGGTGGACTGGCTGTTAGGGGGTGTCCTTGTGCCCAAACCTTACCTAGACACCAGGGCTGAGATTTAGGAGTCACTCAACTATAATATGGACGGGGGCAGCAGGGAAATGTGGGAGAAAACGCATGTGTAAAAAAGCAGTTAGGGATAAAGCTGCAGAAAACCATATCAGGTCAGGTAGCTGAAGATTTTAGGTAAATAAGAGTGGCAGGGCTGGCAAGGCTGAGTGTCTCAGTGTTTGCTGCTGGGCAGGTTGCTGCCTTCCCTGCCAGGCTGTGCTTGTGGGAGCTGTTGTGATCCGGAGGAGCTGTCTCTCAGCCCAACAGCCAGCCCTTGTTTTGGATTCCTGCCCTCATCTGCCATATGTACCCTCGCCTCACCAGACCCTTTCCTGTTGCATGGTTTGGCAAGAGAGCGCAGATTCCCTCTAAGGGGCTGGATTGCAGAACGGAGCCTGATATTTTTGTGAGCGCCTGCAGGAAGACAGGGCTTCAGAGCACACCCAGTGCTCCCAGTCTGTAAGAGTGTAAGGAGCCTCCTCAGGTGGCTCAGATCTCCCCCATGAGATGCGCTGAGCACAGCCGTGTGGTTTGGTGCAGGGGTTTAGTTGGGTCCTTCCAAGTGGGTGATGCTTGTGCTTCCAGAACCCCCCCCCCTTAGCAAGAATGGGGCCATGCTCTGTCGTCCAGGCCTTGAGCTTGATAGTTTGGGCATAGGCAGCTTTTCCAAGCTTCTCATCCCTGACGGTGCTGGTTTGTCTCGTAGGGCACAGCCGCTCTGAAGATGACTGTGGGGACGAGAGGAGTCGTCACCGGGACAGCCACCTCCTGGCAGGGCGGCTGGAGCGGGACCAGGAGAAGCTGCTCAGGTGAGGGTTGTGCCTGCCCCGCACGCTTGTGTTCCCGTCCTCCTGCAGCACTCAGACCCTCTCATTCTCTCCCTTGCCTCCCCCATGACCAGAGAGAGCAAAGAGCTGGTGGATTTCGCTCGGATCCACCCCTCCGGCTGTGCCACGAACGGTTTGAACTCCAACCTGATGGTGACGGGAGGTCCGGCCTTGGCGGGCTCCGGGCGCTGGTCCACAGACCCGGCTTCGCACTTGGCAGCGCACCCCTGGCTCCCCCGAACTGGCAGCCCCTCCATGTGGCTGGCCGGCCACCCCTACGGTGAGTGCCCTAGAGGCACCCCAGGGTGCCCACAGCAATGCAACCCACTGCTGAGTGCCCAGGGAGGCTGCTCTCTGACCACATGGGAACGGGAACTCGGTGTTTTGGAGCCATCAAACAGCAAATGACTTGTTGCGTGCATCCCTTCAGTTTTGATCATGGTGTTTCTTCTTCCAGGACTTGGCCACCCATCCCTGCACCAGGGCATGACTCCAGGCTTCCCCCCTGCCATGGGTGGGGCCCTCCCTTCTGCCTACCAGTTTGCCAGAGACCCGCAGTCGGGGCAGCTTGTCGTTATCCCCAGTGAGCACTTGCCGCACTTTGGTAAGGACATGAGCATATCCCTGAGGAGGGGAAGTGGCTTTGGGGTTGGCTCAATGGGAACGTGCATATCCAGGGGGAGGAGAAACCACAGCTCTAGGTGGCCGTGGGCTTGCTTCTTGTTACACTGCATTTTGGAAATGAAGATGTGTTATCTTCAGCACTGGTTTCTCACCCTGTAGAGAACCCCATAGGTTTTGGCTCCCCGGTTAGGAGAATTTGTCCTTGGGATCAATCAAGGATGGGCAAGCCAAGGCTGAGAGAGTGCACAGCAAGTCAGTTGGCTCCAGAATTTTGGGAGAAAGGCAACATGCTTTCCCCTTTGCATTTCTGGTAGCGTTTTTGCGCAGCTTGATGTTTGGCATCCCCTCACCATGGAACTGGGTTAGAGACCTTTGCCCTGAGCATCCCTTAATCCTCTAACTGTGCTTGTTTTGCAGCAGAGCTTATGGACCGGGCTCCCCCGCTGTGGCCTGCCATGTACCCCCCGACCCGGAGCTCCCTGCAGCACGCTCACCAGCTCCAGCTCCTCTCCCATCAGCAGCTGCTGCGGCAGCACGAGCTGTACATCCTGCAGCAGCAAGCAGCACATGCCATGGAGCTACAGCGGAGCGCTCAGCTCGTGGTACGTCCTGGAGAGCATCTAGCTTAGAGGTGAAAGCCCAAAGTTGGGTTGTCTAGGGGTTTGTTGTAGAAACCCTGAGTGGTGTCAGGGGAGCTGCTCCATGGCATGGCTGTGATTCCTTCCCCGGGGATGGCTCTGCTTATTGAGTGCTTTCATCCATGCTCACCTCCAGGCAGACCTCCCGCAGCTGCAGTGCTGGCAGTGATTGCTCTGGGTCCTGGAGCCAGCTCCCATTCACCAGAAGGTTTTGGCAGCCGTTAGGTTTCATTTGGGTGTATTTTGCACCCAGTTAATTTTTGTAGTGGTCATCTGTTTTTAGGCCTTTGCTTTACATTTGTGCTTGCCAAGCTGGAGGCTTAGAAATAGAAACCACTTTTCTGGTGGGGGGTTGCATTTGAAAGCTGAGACACCCTTCCCATGACTCCTGGATCTGGGACTTCATAAAAAAGGCTATTATAAGCCTTATGATGAGTCCCAGAGGAATCTACATCTGTTTCTGCCAGTGCTTCCTATCAGATCTTCATTCAGGTCCAGGAGACCTTTCCTACCTCTGAGCACTTTAACTATTCTCTATCCCAGCACTCTTCTGCCTGGGAGATGTTAGTTTAGGATCAGCGTCTCCCTCTATCACATTGGCCTTAAAATGGTGTTGCAGTTAGTAGCACATGTTTTATTCCAGTTGGTGTTGGATAAGGATTTGGTTTCGTTTGATGGTAGATCTGTGCTGCTCTCCCTGAGCAGGTGTAGATGTGCTGAGTTTTGCTTTGTTCTTATCACAGGAGAGGTTGAAGGCAAACGAACAGCGTGCGGATATGGAAGAGAAGGTGACGAAACGGAGCCTGGACAGTGCCAAATCGGGCCTGTCCTCCTCTGCCCCAGGACTGGTACACCGAAAGCCGCCCGTGCTGTCGCCCAGCGCCTCCACATCCTACAGCAAGGCTGTGAGTCCACCTCCCCTCTCTCCCAGGGCCTCACCCGTGTCTGTGCTCAAAGCTGAGGTGATCCAAAAGATGGAGGAGCCACCTTCGCAGCCAGCCTACTCCTACCCTGCCACCCCCAGCTCCCACCCCTCCAGCCCGCCNAGATGGAAACCCACACAGTGCTCCAGCGGCATCGGGACCAGGTTGGAAATCTGTCAGGAGTCCAAAGGCTTAAATTTGAATACAGATTTGCATCGCTCGTCGGGGATTAAATCAGCACCGTGGCATTTGTCCCTGCCCTTATCTCCTGGTGTTGGGATGGGGATCAGGAAGGTGGTGTGGGCGATGCTCAGGAGAATGTGGGAAAGGAAGAAGGGCCGAACAAGGGAGAGGGGGGAGAGCCTGGGCACAGACGACGCTTTTGAGCCTGGGTTCCTAAGGAAAAGCAGCTTACGGGATTGCAGTCCGTCTGCAGGAGCACCAGCGCTGGTGCAGCACTGCATTCCCAGCTCCGTGTTGTGCAGAGCCGGGAGCGCTGTGCAGGTGGCTCTCACCCAGCTTAGGGCTGGCTGCTGCCCGGCTCGCAGCGGTGTTGGGTTTCTCAGTGGGAAGGAGGGGCGGATAACGCGGCACGGTCCCATTTAACCTGCTGGTGACCTGGTCTGAAGTCATTGTGGCTGAAAATAGGCTGCGCTGCCTGCAGGGCATGGCTCGTGGCTCTGGGAGCTCCCTGAAGCTGCTGGAATTGCTGCTGGCAGGTGATGTGGGGCCGGTGCTGTGCCGTGCCGCAGTAATGGCCCCCGCCGGGTGCCCGTGGCTCTCCTGGAGCTGCCTAACGAGCTCTCCTATAACGAACATGTGGGTGTTGCTGGCTTAATTGTGCAGGAGCCTGGGCTTGATGGTTTGCCGCTTCTGCACTGGTTTTGAGTAATTAAAACAAAATGAGAATAACAGGAAGGAGTTGGGTGAAGTTTCTTTGCTTAGCAGAGATGCAAGTAATGCGTGCACGTCCTTGGTGGGACCAGTGTTGGGCTTAGGGCCCCCGTACAGGACAGCTCTGTCCCCAGGGCTCGTGGGGCCGTGGTGGCACCCGGGTGGCTGGGAGCTATCCTGGGCAGGGCAGCTTTCTAGCAGCCAGGTGCTTCGTTCCTGGGAATTTTGAGGAGGAATCTGAGAGTTTGAGTGCAGAACGTGGAGCTGGAGGGTGCGGTTGGAGGGAGACGTTGTGCAGGGAGAGGTTTGGGGAGGTGCCCATCGGGGTGTTGGGTTTAATTCAGCAGAAAACAGGAGGCATGTGTTGCAGCTGGGGTTTCAGGCAGGGGACTGCTGTCACCAGCGGCGGTGACACAGGAGTGTTGACACCACTTGGGCTGTTTTCGTGCTTCGGGATTAACGTGGGGCTGGCTGTGCTTGTCCCAGGCTGCATGGTGATGCCTGCACACACCCGAGCACACCAGGGCTGCCAGCCCCGGCGGGCATAGAGCTGCTGCTGCATGTCGTGCTGCACGGGAGCTCACTGCTGCTTCCCCATAGAGCTGCTCTAACTCATGGCCAGAAAGAACTGAGCCAGCAGCCTGGCTCACGCCTCCTGCCCTCCGCATCCTCCAGACTGGGTGGGACATGTGCTGGGAGCAGTGGGTGCTGTGGTGCTGACGCAGCCACCGGCAGTAGTAAATACTGAGCAAGAGCTGCTTCAAAATAAAACAGCCTGGACAGCGGGGTTCCTACACGGAGTAAAGCGAAGTGAAAAGAAACAATAGATGTGGGTGCCAAGCTGGTGGTGAGTTTGGGTTTGATGTAAAGAGGTGATTTTGCAGCTGGAGGGGAACAGCGTGGTGGTGGGAGAGATGCGGGGGTCAGACTGATGGGGTGAGCCCCAAGTCCGTCAGGGGATGGGCAAAATGGAGGCTGTAAATGTGCCTTAGGAGCAGCTGGCACAGTGGGGTTGGGGCTTGGGGCGGGGGGATGGATTCGGTGGCACAGTGCAGTGATCCGGGTGCATCTGATGCAGGGCTTTGGTGTCAGCGCCTGGGGGCTCACATCGCTGCTATCTCGTGCGTGGCATGGAGTCAGACCGGCTCTGGTGCCTCGGGTGTCACTGCAGGGAGGAGGTGGCAGAGATTTACGCCGTCAGCACTGCCGGCTCTCAGCTGTTGGCGAGCTGCAAATGTGTGTGTGAGAAACAGCCCCTGCCGTGCTGCTGCGGGATGCAGCAGGGAGGTGGGAGGTGGGGCAGAGGGTTCCCAAAAGGGTTCCCCCCAGCAGGGTGCTGCAGCTGGCACTGGGACTGAGGATGTGCGGGCTGGGGATTGTAGGCTCAGATCGAAGGGTCCTGGGGAGCGTGTTGGGCTTAGGGCCCTTGTGACCCACTGCCCCTTGCATCACAGCGCAGTGCTGGGGGAGGGGGCGAAGTGCTGGTGGTTAGCAATATTTCATCACTGGCAGAAACCCATAACGGACAGATGGGCCCATGGGGGAGAATTACTTCACCTCTTCCAGAGCCTTCCGATGATGGGGCTGCGGCTTCTCGAGTGAGAAGAGGGCTTTCACTCGTGATCACCCCGGGTCAGGGCTGTGTGCTTCCCTCCCGGCTGACAGCAGGGACCAGAGAGCTGGACACGACTGGTGCTTTGGGGATGCAGCTTCTTGGTGGTGCTGCCAGGTGGTTGGATCCTGGGCAGTGTGGGGCTGAGCTCCCCACAGAGCTGCACCCCGGCGGCGCTCCCCCGTGTGAGGCTCCGGCGTGTGGTCGCTGCGGTCGCTGCTATCTCAGCTCCCCATCGCCCCGTGCCCGCTGGGCGGTGAGTCACAGCGCCCTGCCTCTTCCCCTCCGCCGCTTTGGAGAACCGAAGATGTTTTCAGCGGGGTTGACACATCTGTACCCGCCAGGTTCCTCTAACAGCAGCCCTCAGTGATAGTGATCGATGGCTTCATTGACGGCTCCTGTGCAGTGTGGGTACGTTTTACCACTGGGGAGACGGGTGCATGTAGGGGCATCGGATACCCCAAGGATGCTGTTCCCACCTCCCCGTGGCTTCCTCGCCCCACGCCTGCCTCGCATTCCATCAGCAGGCTGCGGGAGCGTGGCTCAGCCTGCTGAGCCCCTGGGCACATCCCTGGGCAATAAGCATCTTGTGCCGGTTCAGCGACTGCCCCGTCCCCGGGCACATGGCTGTGGTTTCCCCTTCTCCCCTCCCTTCCCCTTGGCAGGAACCCGTGGTTGGGGTGAGCTGTGCGTTGCTCACTGCGGTCGAGTTTCTCCCCTTGGCATCGCTTTCTGGCACGGAGATGCAAGGAGGAAACGGCTTGCCCGCGGCCGCTGCTGCGTGCCCGGTGCTGCAGGACGTGCCCGGGGCTGCCAGACAGCAGGTTTTGGGGGTGTGTGAGGCTTAGGGCGGCCAGAGGGCTGTGCAGAGGAAGGGGTGCTCCGGTGTTTGTCTGGGGTTGTGTTTGCATTGGGTTCATCTCCCGGATAGTTTTGGCAGGGAATGGATGGGCTAATGCAGCCCAGCAGCTTCTCCCCTTGCGCTTAGCGAGGGCAAACAGTGTTGCTGGTGCAGGTGAGGCTGTCTAAATAATGTGTGGTATTGACTGGCTCTCACAGATGGTGCCCCATGTGCAGTTTCGGGGCTGAACTTCTCTCTCCTGGTTTTGGTGCGGTTTTGTTTGGGTCCAGCTGAATGCCTGAAGCTTGAGAAAGGTCATTATTACCTGTTTGCTTTCAGTGAGAATGTAGGGATTTTGGGGTGGTTTGTTGCTGGTGGGGTCTGAAGAGAAGCTTGCAGAGGGCTCTGCTGGCTCCTTCAGACTCTCCTGGTGGCTTTTATGCAGTTTCTAAATGTTGACACCAACTGGAGAGCTGCTTCCCCTTCTGCCTGTTCTTGGGGCGGCGTGCTGCTGGGTTTGCAGTATTGCCGGGTGCCGTTTGGTGGCAGTGTTGCAGAAGAATTGCTTCCTGCAGCCAAGAGCTTGCTTGATTCCCACTTTTATTATGACTATTCATTTATGAAATGCTGATGATGATTTCCATGAGGATGCTGGGGGCTCTCTTATTGTCCAGAGCAAAAGGCAGACCTGGGAGCACACTGTTCTCTTACTGGCTGATGGGTGGTCTGACGGCTTTCAGCTCAGTGTCGCCGTCCCCTGGGATGAGGTGCTGTTGTGGGTAGGTGTGGTGCTGTTTTGTGCCAGCTGATGGNGAGTCCGTGGAGAAGAAAGACCTGGAGTTGGAAAAAGAGGCTGCTGGTCCGTTTCAGGCCTTGTTCCAAGGTAAGAGAGCCCTGCTTTGACAGAGTCCCATTGTGTTTGTGCCTGCCTCCCTTTTTCTCCTCAGCTCTTTCCTGCTTCCATCCCTTTCCCTAAAGAAATCCATGTTGTGCCTCTGTAAAAGGCAGGGTTGAGGCAGAGAGCAGGGTGCTGTGGTTGGCTGGGATCATTGCCTGGGTTCTGGGGGCACCTGGTGCTGTGGGCTCTCTTCTTCCCTTGGGTTGTGCCTGGGTCAGTTCCTTCAGAGCTGAAATCTCCACGAGAGGAGAAATCCAGGATGCAGATCCTGCTGTAGTTGCTGGAGATATGCAAAAGGGACATCTTGGGTGCTGTAGCCTAAGACAGAGGTTGTCAGCTTGGCCAGAAGAGAGATGCCCAAGTAACCACTCTGTGAGAATAGGAAGAGCTGTGAGTTGATGGAAGCAAAGGGAACCCATCCCTGTGCCTCCATGAGGGAAGCCACGTTGGAGACCTTGCCATTACACAGCCTGTCCCTTCCGTTGTCTTGCAGAGATCCCCCCGGGATATCCGTTCCAGTCCTTGCCTCCCTCCTTCGGCAGACACTATCCCTACCTCCTCCAGCCCACCGCGGCAGCTGATGCAGACGGCCTGGCTCCCGATGTCCCGCTGCCTGCCGAAGACTCTGAGCACATGGAGCTTTCCCCCGAGGTCAAACCCATCCACCTGTCTCCGTCCAAAATGCTAGAACCCATCCCAACAGCAGCAGAAGAGGAGTCGTTGGAGGAGAGGGTGAAATCGGAAGTGCAAATGGAGGAAAGCCAAGAGGGCATCTGCGAGCAGGACATGGGGGCTCTGAACATCGCCACCAGTGCGGCTGTCCCAGTGCAGAATGTGGACAGCTGCAATTTGCTGTTGCATCAAGGAGAAGCCTTGGGTGCTATGGAACAGGACCAGGAAGACCTCCAGAGCTGCCCACCTCCTTACCAGGTTGTGGCTTGCCAGGTGGAAGATGAGGCTCAGGCAGAGACTGAGGGCGGAGCAGAAACCTGCTCAGTGCACATGGACTATGACAGCTCACTAGTGCACACAGAGAGCGAGACACCTGAGATGGACTTGACGCCCCAGCGGGAGGAGGCCTCTGTAGCCATGGATCTGCAGGGTGCTGATGTGCCCCGGGGCAGGGACTTTCCCAGCCTGCCCCCTGAAGAGGGCGAGCAGGGGCCAGAGATGCCCTCCTACCCAGATGAGGCCATCTCTTGCCAAATCCCGACTCTGGACATCAAGCCAGGCGACCCGCTGGCGGGGATGAACGCTTTGGTGGCTGCCACGGAAATGCCTCAGGCTTGTTCTTTGTTGACTACTGCAAGCGTCGCCCCATCCCAGATGCAGATGGAGGTGTTACCTGACCAGGCCTTGGAGCACTCCTTCCTGCAAGGGATCACTTTGCTGAGTGAAATTGCAGAGATGGAGCTGGAAAAACGGAAGCAAGAAATGCAAAGTAAGTGATGGGAGCGAGGTCTGGCTGGCCTTGGTCTGGGTCAGGTCTGCTTGTGCTCTGCATGGACAGAGGAGCGGAGGCCAGCTGAGATCTCTTGCAGCCTCAGCCAGGCAGCAAGGAGTGATGCCCCAAACTTCAGGCACTTTGGAGGGACTTGAGGAAGGGTTTTTGTTGTAGCAGGCTGAGCTGCACGTGGCATCTGGACTGCTCCCCCCTTCCAAAGGCCCTCCCCATGTCTAGACAGTTCGTGGTGTGCATAGTGGAAACGGAGCCCCACTTGCTGAGAGCTGCCTGGGTAACACCCTTCTGGCAGGGGCTGAGCCTGCAGTCTGTCGGGGCTTGGCACAGGAGGCCCCGGGAGCTCCAGCTGATGCTTTCCAAGAGCTTGGCAGGTCCTGAAAGGATCTCACCTTCAGTAACTTCCTGAGATGAGACGTGGTGGGAGCTGTAAGCTGCAGCATGGCGGGGTACAGCGGGAGATCTCAAATGGGGGTCGGGGTATTCCAGAGGCTGCTTGAGCTGTCATGGCTCGGGAAGGGACGTGAGCCTTTCCCTGTGCCCACCAGAGGGACAGTATCACAGGATCAACCTCTATCTTTTTTTAATGTCCTTCCCAGCAGGTCCAGAGAGTTTCCCTGTCCGGCCAACGCTGGAGAGTTTGCTGGCTGCCAGCACCCACATGCTCATGGAAGTACTTTCCACCCCCTTTATGGAAAGTCTGAAAACCATCCGGCTGCCTCGAGAGCTGAATCCCAACAAAAAGTACAGCTGGATGCAGAAGAAAGATGAACCCGTAAGTAGCTCTCAGCGTGGCTGAGCCTGAAAAGCCACAGTGCATCCGCTCACCACTGCTTGCCCTCCCAGTCTCCGTGTGCCACCGTTCTGCGTTGGGCAGAACTTCCCTCTGTGTTCCTAACAGCACATGAGTTGGCATGGTGCGATTCAGCTTCCTCTCTTGTTTGTGAATCAACACCATTGATCTCAGCGGGACCCTTCCCAGGCCTAGAAGTGGTGCTTGTAATACAAAGCCAGCAGGAACTCGTATGTTACTGCTTTGGTAGGGAGAATAAGTAAAGATAGTGGCAGCAGGGTTTTTCCTTTCTTTTTCTTTCCTGTCTCTTCCCCATGGGAGACACTGACAAATTATTTTGTACCCAGCAAGTAAGTGTTCCAGGAATATTTTGATCTGTGTTTTTAAATAAGGGAGAAGAGACTCCACGGGTGTATTTCACTCTGCAGGTTATTTCCCAGGGAGGTTGCTCTTTCTCAGAGCTGAAACCATGCCCAGCCACCGAGCATCTTTGCTTGGCTGGTTTTGTTCCCATACCACTCCCGGGCTGTGCTTGGTGGGGGCAAGAGTGCTCTGCTCCAGTATCAGCACACAGGGTGTCATGCCAGGATGCACTGCAAAGGCACCGCAGTCTAGAATGGGGACCAGGACATGCCCTGACCTCCACCCCTCTTGCCTTCTCCCCCAGATGTACTCTATCAAATCAGCCATCGAGAACATGGATGCGATGGAGCTGGACTACAGGATGAGGCTGGCGGAGCTGCAGCGGCGCTACAAGGAGAAGCAGCGGGAGCTGGTGAAGCTGCAGCGGCGCAGGGACTCCGAGTAAGTGGCAGGCTGTGCACTCGGTCTTTTCTTTTCCAGCTGGGCACCTACCACTGCCTCTCGGTCCAGGAGAGAAAACAGCCTTCCATTCCTCCCTGTCTCCTCTCCTCCCGGTATGGCTCGCCAGAGCTTTGCACAACACACTCCTAGGCTATGTGACACACCACCCCATCACTGGTGAACGCAGCTGGGAGACCATTGTTAGAGACATCCTTGGCTTCAGCAGCTCAGTTTAGCAGTTCGGTGGCAGGCGAAGGTTCTGGGTTGGCTCCCGTTCTTGCTTGCTTTCTTTTCATTTTTTTTTCCTTTTTCTTCTTTTTGGATTTATTTGCTGTATTATTTTTTCCCTGTTTGCTTTGCTTTTTGGTTGCAAAATTTGATTTTTTTTCTTTGCTATTTTTTTTCCTTTTTTTTTTTGTTTTGTTGCCTTGGTTAACAGTGAAGCGTGTGGTTTTTTTAAAGGGAAAAGCATGACGAGAAAAGTAGAAGCTTGGCGAGAAGAGGCCCTGGAAGGCCCAGGAAGAGGAAACTTGGATCAAGCGCTCTGTCGCCCATTAAGGAGAGAGGGAAGAGTGACAGCAAGAGTGGAAAGTAAGGCTGGAATTTGGGGAAGATGGGAACATGGCAGGGTCGCTGCACAGGGTCGTACTTGGGGAAAGCATCTTGGATGCAGCGGGGTCTCGCCGTGGCGATGCTCAGGCAGGATGGTCTCCCATCAGTGGTGTGGAAGCGTTCAACATGAGCGTGTCCTCATGGTGGGAAGGCGATGCCAGCCCACGTGGCTGTGTGTAGGCTGCTGGTAGGACAGGCAGAGTTGAGTGGTGTTGAGCGCTCGGTGTCGGGAGCTGTCCTCCTGCCCTTTCAGGAGGACAATGCAGGAGGGTGCCTTAGAGCTCATGGCAGGGATGCTGATGTCAAAAACTGGAAGGATAGAGCTGGTCCAGGTTTTCTGTTTTCTCGGGCCTTTCTGCTGCGTTTCTTGTGTCTTCACCTCCTGTTCCTCTCATCAGTGGGAGTTGGTTTGGCCTGGCCTCTCTCTTTCCAGTGTCTGGATCATTCACTTTTCTGCTTTTTTTCTCTTGTACAAGTCCAGCAGATCTCGTTTGGATACCTGGATCTCAGTTGGCCATCTGACCATCCTTAGATGGCTAAGCCTCTCCAAAGGGAGGGCATTTCCAAGCTGCCTCCCTGTCCAATGTGTATTTTGTGCAAATATCCTTTTCAATCAGATTCAGGTGCCCAGCTCCCACTGACTGTGTGCTTCTGAAGATCTGTCCTCTCGGTGGCTCTGTTTTGCTCCTCGTGTTCGGATGGCTGAGCAGGCTGGAGGCATCCAGAGGTGGCTGGAGCTGTGCATGTGTGCATGCATGAGCGTGTTGGTATGCACGTCCTTGTGTTACAGGAATGCAGGAGGGACCTGGTCTGAGAGGTGGAGGTGCACCCTCTGTGTCCAGGGCAGGAGTCGCTGGTTTAGCTGAGTACAGTGGTCGGCAGGGAGGACAGAGGGGAGGGGAAGTGCTTAGAGGCTGTCAGTGGCTTTGTGGTGGCAGTGTGATATGGGCCAGCAGGCTTAGCGTGGAGGAGGTGGCAGTGAGTGCTTCCAGTGGAGGCTTGGTAGAGGTCTTTAGGTGTTGAATGATCTCAGCATCCATCAAGTAGTTCATGGAGGCAGCTGGGGAGCAGTGAAAGACATGCTTCTAGTCTCATATTATTATTATTATTATTATTGTTATTGTTATTTTATTGTTATTTATTTACCCTCTCCTTTCCCCACAAATCCTGGAGAGAGACCAAAAACACAGTCTGCAAATGCCACTTGCAGTGGGGCCAGGCTTGTAAAGCGGATGGGCTGCCCTTTGTGCAGGCTGGTCCTCACTGTGCCGTTGTCCCTCCGTGCGGCCCTTAACCCCTCATTGCTCAGACTGAACATCCTGGTGCCAGGCATGGCGGCACCTCCCTGGCCCTCAGGACTCTCTCTGCACCTAGTGACCATGAAAGTAGAGGTGGGATTAAACCACCACAGCCAGCTCAACTGCCTAACCTTCCTCCGGCTGAGCTGTACCAAGGTGGGCGCTTTTTCAGTGGCTGTTACTCAAGACCCCAAACACTTCCTTTCAGAGACCATCTTGTGGGTCTCTGATTTGTGTGCTGGTATCCAAGAAGGGCTCCCTGCCTCTCTGGTGGAAAACGAGAGTCAGGCCCTCACTGTGTCCAATCTGCTGTTGCTTCATAGTGGACTTGGCTCCCATTAAGGATCCCCACTGTTCTAGGAGGCATTTTACCTCACTTTTGAGCTTGATGGGGATCACAGGAGGAAAGCCCCCCACCTTGACCCATCCTGTGCTTGGCTTGCAGACTAAGCAAGTCCTTATTGCTCTCTGAAGACTCTGAGACTGGCGAGGGCATGAAGAAGAGGCACAAAGGGGCCCTCCCGGAGGAGGATGACGATGTGGAGAGCGGCAGTGGCAAGATGAAAGGGAGGATCCAGAGCTGGGAAGAACATGATGCTGCTCCCAGCTTCTCAAACGAGGTCAGTGCCCTCGTGGGGAATGCGGAGCCACAGGCCAAAAGCAGATCTTTTTCCCACATTGGCTGGTGTTGGCTTGCTTTGAACAACTCCCCCTGATCTTACAGCATCTGCTCTCAGTTCACGGGTGTTCAGCAGCTCCTCATGGGAGGGCTCTGTGCAGCAGAGGGGTGTTTGCAGAAGCTAATGTTGGCTGATGGAGGTTTGGCCTTTCTGGTAATCAGTAGAGAGATGAGCACCTTCGAGCCAGCCAGAGCATTGCAGTGTTGTGCTAGCTCAGAATCCAGAGCAGTGGTTGTATTACTGCTCTGGCTGTCGTGGCAGAGGTGGGTGACTGACTTTTCGAGGTGAGAGAAGAACAGAGTGCAGTCTCACTGTTTCAAATGCAGGGTCTTCCTTTGCTCCTGTTGAAGCAAGGAGAAAATTACTGGAGCTTTAAGCTGCTGATGAAACCCAGAATGCATACAGGCAAAGTACTGAGTTACATCTGCTGCTATCTAGCTTTAACACATGTGAAGTAAATTTACTTTTTTTCAAAGCGCAAGAAAATACGGAAAAAGAATGTAACAGCCCTGGCTGTAATGCAGTGGTGCTTATGCTCTTGCTGAGAGGTACTTGGGTATTTTTGGCATCTCTGCCACTGTAGCTGGTTGCTTGTATGGAAATCTGTATTTATTTGGCTGGAATTTGGAGTAAAGAAGATTTACAATCCCTGTGATCTAGAGAACAGCTTGTAAACCAACCCCAAACAAATCCTAAAAAACAGAAAGTGTTGAGAAGAAGAGAACTCCAAGCCACGTTAATTTGTGAATGTATTTCTTTTGGAAGAAAACACAGTTTTTCTGAATTATCTTTGAGATTATATGTTACTTTATGAGGGTGAAGCTGCACCATTTGCTGCTGGCTTTCTCCCTAGCACCATGACGGGAGCGAGGATCTTCCTTTTGAGGCATTATTAATTGGCAAGCAGAAGAGGCTGAAATGAGGGTAGTTAAAAACCCTGGGGTCTGCCATGATACCTGCTTTGTATTCACCTGCGTCCCTTCCTTTCACCTTGACAGTTAAAGCTTAAGAAAAAGAAAGTACCATCGGATCAGGAACAGCTGGCCAGCAAACTCGACAAGGCCCTGTCGCTCACCAAACAAGACAAACTCAAATCCCCCTTCAAGTTTGCTGACAGCTCTGGGGGGAAGCTGAAAGGTGGTGGAGGTGGCAGCAGGTACCTCCCTTCTCATGAGGCTCTGGCAAGTAAGGAGGAGAAGAAGAGCCTGGCCAAAAACCTGGGCCTGTCCTTGAAATCCACCAAGGAAGGTAAAAACAAAGTGGCTGCCAAAATGAAGAAGATGGAGGTGGGATTAAAAGTCAAAAATCAGCTGAAGGTTTCCCATTCACCAGCAATATCTGAAGTTAGCAGCTACTCCTATAGTAAGTAATCCCTCATTTATCTCTTGTTATGGTGTAACCTGTTGTGTGGGCTTGTGGCAGGGGTTTCTGGCCTCTTGGAAATGGTCTTGGAGATGGGTCTGGTTTTGCTCGTGGGTGGAAGGTGACCTTCTCCTTGGCTAATCCATGCTGCTGCATCTTTGGGCTGAGTGTGAGATGTCCACCCAACTTGCCCATCCGAGAGGTAGCAGACGTTGCTGTGTCCCTTCCTGGCCTGTGTTGTTCTGATTGTCCCTGGGGGAAAAGAAGTAAAATCATGTCCTTGCTTTCAGTGCAAGTAGACACTCTCCATCTAGCTGCCAGATGAGTTCTCACTACCTCTCCTCAGAAGGTGGTTAGCAGAGACAACTTGGTGAGCTGGGTGGGGTTAAGCTGTGGAGGCAGGTAGGGAAGGCATAGTCTGCAGGGAAACTGATGTCTGAAGGATCCTGCTGCCTTTCTGCAGTGTTGTGGCTTGATTCCTGGGTGGCTGTGTACAGCCTTTCCATTGGAATTAGTCTACTCTGTGGCATCCTACATACTGGTACACCCAAAGTGTGCCCAAGGCAAAGATTCCTGCAGACACCATTATAGAGAGAAAAATCTGAATTGCAGATAGCATTAGGAAGACATAGGACCAGGCATGGAAGAGTCTTTAATGGCTCAAGCAGACAATGGGGCAGAGAGCATGTGCAGGACGTGGAGTTTATGGTCTGAGGCCCGGTAGCTCACTTACATACACATCGTGTCCTTTGCTTGCAGCTAATTAAGTCCCACATTGAAGCTCTTATTGGGTATTCATATGCATAACAAATGTATGTGGCAGCAGTGCAAGACCAGTTTAGAAATTTCACTAATGGGGAAGATGATGAGGTAGTGACTCCACACGAACAGATGTTTGGCATGAAATCAGCCATTTACGTGGCAAAATAGGAGCCATTGTGTTCGCTGGACTTGAACGCAGCCTTTGGTTGTGCTTTGCAAACCACCCCGTAGTGCAGCTCTTCAGTGTACTTCAGTCCCAGGAACAGACAGCAGACCCAGGCCTCCTCAGCTGGGAGCTCTGGAGCTGCTGGGGAGGTAAGCACAGGGGCAGAGGGGAAGCACAGCCCCTTGCTGGGAGGAGCGTTCACAGTATTCTTGCACTTGGTGCTGTGATTTCAAGATTAAAAACTCCTTCCTGGACCCAAAGGAGCAAAGGAGCTGCTGTCCAAGTGCCCTCCTTTCCAGCGAGTCTCCTGATGTAGGACTATGCCCGTGTCACCACATGTATCTCAGAGCAGCATTATTGTTACCGAGGAACTGACTCTGGAATGGCTCAAGCTTTGATATGCGTTCTTTCAGCTGTGTGCCAAGTTCAAGGAATGGGCCGCAGGCAGTCATTTGGTCACTCAAGCGTGGTGGATTTGGAGAGGCAGGTCGAGCATATGGCAGCACCTCCTGTGACTGGTGGGCTGCTCTTGTGGAGGAGGAGAGTAGGACCGGTGCCAAATGCTTGTGCCTCCTCCTGACCTCATGGTTCTCTAGCTGGAGTCCTGAAAACCTTGGGCATGGATCCAGAGGGTGAGCTGAGTATCCCGTTCCCATCCATGTTAATGGAAGTGAGTTTCACCCAATCTTCTGTGTATTTGGGCTTTGGACCTCCTAAGCTGCCACCCCTTGTTCCTTCCTCTCCACAATTGACACAGTGGGGATGAGGAGTGATGTGCAACGGGGGCTGACACTGGAGAGCATCTGCTGCTGACTGCATGCTGGAAAGGTCCATGTCCATAATGTTATGGAGTCAGTGGTGCGTTTGTGAGCTGGGATGTGACACTTCAAACCTGCTTCTATCACATTCAGGGGCACCGTATATTTCTGCTGCACTCGTCTGACGCTGGAGAGGATTGTTGTATAAAACTCATTGCCTGCAGCTTGTTAAAACGGGTTTGTGGGCCAAGGAGCTTGGTCACTGTTCTGTTTCAGTGTACTCTGTACTGCTGAGTGTCTGGAGTTGGATGTGTTGCCCCTTAGCAGCTGGGGTTGCGCTGGCTGTATCAGAAATCGTTCAAGAGAGTCAGTTTGTGTAGAAATGGGGATTTAAGTCAGAGGATAAAGCATAACCATGGCTGGGGCTGATTTGGGTTGATCAGCCAATCGTTGGCATCACTGTGCCTTTGGTGGCTGTCTTCACGGTGGAAATGTCTGTCTCAGCTTTCCATTCCTGAGCTGAAAACAGGTCTTGGATCCTGCCATAAGGCAGAAAGGATTGCTGGATCTAGATGGAGAGTGTTTATTTCTAACCGAAAGAAGGAGGTGTGTATTTCTGTGTTTATTTGGCTCCCAGCTGAGCCTGTGGCTTGTGACGGAGGCCTGGCAGGAAGGACACGGCAGTGCGCAGCCCCTCCTGGTGCAAAGCCCCTTCACCCAGAAACACACGAAAACAGCCCTCTGATCCCCTCTGAAAGACATCCAAACCCCGTTCCCTGAGGTAATGCTGTTCCCACCCGCTTTGACTGCAGATACGGACTCGGAGGAGGAGGAGGAGGGATCCCTGAGGGACGAGTGGCCGGCGCAGCCCCCCTCCGCCCCCAAGCCACGGCCGCCCGGCCTCTACAGCGCAGCGGCCAGGAAGGGCGGCCGGGCAGCTGGCGGCCCCAAGGCGGCCCCGCGCGGTGTGGTGGCCGGGCGGCCGCTGAAGGCCAAGGCGGCGGCGGGCCGCAAGCAGCCCTTCTGCCTGCTGCTGCGGGAGGCCGAGGCAGGATCTTCCTTCAGCGACTCCTCGGAGGACTCGTTCGATCAAGGTTACTAGCTTATAGCAAACGCACCCCTCCGCCATGTCTGCGTGGGGCGGGCGGGGGGCTAGCAGGGGCCCTCAGGCCGGGGTCAGCCATTTTGATGGTCGCAGCCAGGGCGGCCATCTTTGTTCTTGGCAGCGTAGCCTGCTGTATCAGCCCGACGGTTATTTTTTATCCTTTTTGTACCTGTATCGTTGTGATATTATTACCGACTGGCTCTTTTAGAGCTTTTATATCGACTGGGTTTTAGAGTTCACCTCTCCCTACTTTCCTGTTCCCTTCCTCCCTTCAGTTTTTCCCTCACTTTCTTCCTTGCTGCCACCACTGCCATTATATTCTTTTTATTGCTATTATTATTATTTTATTTCTTATTATTTTATTTTGGCATGGGCCTTGAAGAGGCTTGGAAGGAGTTTTTTTTCTTTTCTTTCCCTTTTTCAGTTGCATTCCTTTACTTTTTATTATTATTATTTTTTTTTTACTGCCGGGATACTGTTGTGTGGCCGTGTGACTTGATGTTTGTACTGCGATTTGGTATACCAAGCTTTATTAAACATATCGAGTTCATTTTTAACTAAACCTGTGTACTTGTCTCTCTTGCTGTGTCTCTTAGCAGGCGATTAGGTTGCCGCTTCACTCCATCCTGCTCTGCATCCCTCTCCTGCTCCCACTCCCCATGAGTAGAACTGGAATTAACCTAGTCTGGGTACTCTCTATTATTCAAATATCCCTGCTAGCAATTGTCGCTCGCTGCCTTTGTCCAAATCAAGGCCTCTCTCCCACCCCCACTCCTTTTATTTCATTTTTATTTTGCTCATCTGTTTTATGTTATGTTATTTTTTTTTATTTACTGCTGTTTTCTTGTGTTGTTAGGCTCTCAGGGCAGGCAGGTAAATCATGAAGGCTCTCGGTCCTCATTGCTGCTGTGCGTAAGGTCCCAGTTATTTGACAGACAGACATTTTTTCTTTTCAAAATATACTCAGCAAGTTTTTATGCCCCTTTTGGGTGGTAGTGTTTTTCAGATGCCCGCGCATAATCTGTATTGCTCAAGGATGTGGTAATTACTGCATTAAATTTGACTGCAGTTTCCCTCCCCCACCCTCACCCCAATTTTTTTTTTTCCTTACAGCTTCTTTTTGTCAGCCTGTCATTAGTACTTAGTGGGAAAAGAGATTACTTGAGACTTTTCCTCCAGAGACACAAGGGGTTTCTGTTTTAGAGCGCACTCATTAAATAATAATCATGGGGAAAGGTCATTTTAATGAGCCCTCAGCTCCCAAAAGAAAGTAGCTCGTCTGGGCTGAATGCTAAGCAAGAGCATCCCCAGTTGTTATCGTCTACGTTACACAGCAGAGCTGCATGCAGCACAGCAAAAGCCTTTTAGCATTTCACACTGCTCAGACAGTTGTTAATTGAAAATGGGGCTGGGTAGTTTTGCTTTGGTTTTGTTATTCTTAGTTTTTGATCTTAATCTCCTCCACACACCTGTTTTTCTTCCCTCTAAACCCATCCTCCAAAGAGAGGCAATTTAAGCTAAAAAAACCGTATATTTCAAACAGCAGAAAGATACAGAATGCTGATGTAGTTTGATGTGACTCTGGGCTGGACCCACCAGCGCATCTAAAAGAAAACTAAAAAAGTCTGTTTCAAAGAAATCAAATTTATTCCTCAGAGAACCCAAACTGTTCTGGGTACAGTGGATTTCGTGTAAGGGAGAGTTTGCCACATCTCCGTGAGGAGTCTGCGTTACTTCCGTTCAGCTTGACATCTCTTCCCTTCCCTGTTTCTGCATCTTTTCTTTGTTTATTTTGCTGCTGTTGGAAATTTTGAGGATATCAATCCCTTTTTGATGCTAAGTTCTTGAGTTTTTGGGGCTTTGCTTTTTGGTTTTGCTCCGCATAGCAGATAGGTAACTTGTCCCTAGATTAGCTTTGTCGGTTTTTCAAGTAACCTGTTCTGCTTTTTTAAAACACAACTATCCCGGTTTTATGGGATAAAGTCTGGGGAAGGGAGGGGGATACGGGAGGAGGTTGGGAAGTCTGGAACAAATGGGGAAAGACATTGTAAATCCCTCAGAGGCGTCATTTAATGGTGGGGAAACCAAAGATGCAAAACCTCCGGGGGTGGGAGGTGGGCACGGAGGGGCGGTTGGGAGGGATTACTGGTTACAGTTCTGTTTTTTCTTCAAATGGTTTTTGATTTTATTACTATTATTATTTTGTTTTTTTGTTTAGTTCTTTGTCAGAAACATTTCTTGAAGGGATATTTGGGTAATAGGGTTTCTAATGGCTTTCCCTGATACTAAACCGATTAATAACCTCAGCTTTTCTAGAAGTGCTCGCTTTCTCCTTGCAGCTGCTTGGCCAACCCTTTCACCCCTGCCCCTATCCATGATGCTTTGAATGTCTGTGTCGGTCTCTTGCATTTGCTCTCACGCTGCACTAAAGAAGCAAAGTGGTTGGCTGGTTGTAGGGCAGACACTTCTCAGCGAGGGTCACTAACCATGAACCCGAACCTTGACCATTGTTATGTAGGTAGGCAAAATAATTTTCTTTATGTCATCTGTCAGCCTCAGATGTTTCGGTGTTACCTCCGTGAATAATGACACGTAGATCTTTGCATTCTCTTGTTTTCTTTGTTATAATTTTCAAGATGATCGCTGTCCACTTTTGACTTTCCTCTGTCCATGTAGAGTTTTGCATGGAAGATTTGCTTGAGTGTCTGTGTTTGAGGACTCCAGAAATGCTTTACTGTTTGCTGTTTGATTTTCTCTTGGAGAAGCCCTCGTCCTAGCAAAAAGGAATATTTTTTTTGATAGATCCAAGATGACAAGCCACGGAATTGCCTGCAAAGGCTGTGCCTCTATGCAGCTGAAAGATTTCCTGGGCCATGATGCAGACTGCTTGCTGCTAGGGCAGTGGGTATCACGGCCCTGCCGCTGTGCACATCAGATGTAGGACTTGCTGCAGGAGAGCTTGTTTTTGTCTGCCTTGAGGTAGTTGTAGGGACACACAGATTTCTTGCCGACCAACCGTAGCACTGCTGTTAATGATAACAAGCAAAGCCTGTGGTGTTTCATCCGGTGACCTTGGAGAGGAAACTGCCAGTGGAGGCTGAAGCTGCATAGGGCCTTCAGAGGCTATCAGGATAGGGAACGCCATGAAGTTTCCGTGACCAAAGACTCACATTTTTCTTCTCTGTTTCCCTGGAGAGACGAGTGCCTTCTTCCCTGCTCTCCCTAACTTGGAGGATGATTTTCCCCCCTTGAATGAAAGGATAGAATATTTTTCTGCTACGTTTTCCAAGCAGTGTGGATAACTGTTTTCCCATACAACCAATCCTGTGCAATCATTGTAATATTTTAACAGTTCTCAGTAAGTACTTCTGGAGTCAACAGCGCAGCACACATGGGGGAAGAATCTACAAATGATGAGAATTGGTTTGTTTGGCATTAAAAAAAAAGAATACAAATGAAGGGCAATCTTAAATTGGAGATTTGAAAATAGGTAACCTCCCGAGTTTGGACCGATCACACAAATCAGATGTCAATGACCCAGGAGCTGTCTAAAGTCTGCCTGTACTTAGCCTGCTTTGTATGCTGTGGGCCTGCTTGGTGTTATGAAAAAATCACGCTATTTTTTTTTACAATGTGAAATTACTCTTCTAAGTGTGTGTTTTTACCCCCCCTTCCCAACCTTTCCTCCCCACGCCCTCCTCAGTCCTTCCTGTTACATCACTCTGTAAAAACCAACCTGCTTAACTGATCTCCGTTCATCCTCATTGATTCCTCCTACAGTAAAACGCCATAAAAAAGCCAGTGAGAGAAAGTTCAGTGTTCTCAATTGGTTTTGGTTCTGAATTTAATGCAGGTAAACATTTTGGAAAGAAAGAAAACCTTTGACTTGAGCTTATCTGGCTTCACCAGCATTTCAGGATGGCTTCTTGTTTGTTTTGGCTGCAGGATTGTATGCGTACATGTGTTGTGTGTGGGTGTGTACACACATATACATGCTCTTAACGATGGCAGGAATGTTTCACTTGATGTGTTTTCTCCTCACCCTCGCTCAGTGTTTACAGAATTACAGCTGGAAGAGGGAAAAAAAAAAAGGATATTTCAGAACGTTTTTGTCCCACTGTTAATTCTTGGCAGGTGAAAAGATGGAGGCTTTGGTTGTGCAAGAGCATCCGTGTGTGCTTCGTTGGAAGCCCACGGGTAGGTTGGGTGCAGCAGGAGTCAGGCTTCAGACTGTGTGCAGCCATTGCAGTGAGCTGCAGAGAGCCAGCAGGAATATCTGCCACCAGGACGTGAATGTGGGGACTCGGTTTAGAAGTGGGTTTGGAGGGAAGCCCCAGATGTGCTGCGTTGGTTTCATTTGGTCGTTTTTGTCTCTTGGCACATCAGGAGGAAGAGGAGCGGAGTGAGAAAGAGCTGCCCTTGTGGTGGGGAAGGACGGAGCTGTGAGTGAAGGCTGTGAATGTGCTCTAATGTGGGTTCTTTTTTCAGGCTCCAAGTTGAGTCTACTGCAGATAGAACTGGAAGTGTTTTGGTAATAATGCTGACAAGAGACTGTCTCTGGTTGTCTTTCCATAGCGTGACACCGTATATCTGAAGGAGGTTAGGATAACTGCCGGGTGCGTTATTGCATCGTATGTTTTCCGTGGCGTGAGTAATGGCTGCCTTCAGCGTGCCTTTTAAATCTGTTTCACCTTGGTGCTTTTGAAATACGGGAGCTGCTCGGTGCCCTCGTGCCCTTGTGGCTGCAGAGCCCGCGTTGGCCGGGGTGGGAGAGGAGCCTTTAAGCACGGAGCGAGAAGTGCTGGGTGCTGCGTGGGATACACATGGGGCAGGTTGTGAAGGGGTTTTCCTGCAAAACACCCCTGTTTTTTGCCTGCTTTCTTCACTGCTCTCAGCTCACCTGGCTCTCTGGTTCTAGCAGGAAGGGCTGCATGGGCTGATCTTTCTGACATTGCGGAGAGGTGCTGAGTTCAGAGCCCAGTTGGATGCATGGATGGAATCTCAAGTAAGGGGTGCTTGTTGGAGTAGGGCATCCCACTTCGGAGTGGAACAGAGCTGATGTAGGAACTCAGGCGCTGTTTTGCTGCTTGCAGGCAGGTGGCTTCTGCATCTCAGAATAGCGGAGTTCATCTGGATGTGTTTTCTTCTTGGCAAAACATGGTAAAAAAAAACCAGCCGTTGTGCCCCTTCTTGTGTTAGGGGAAGGAATCTGATCCTAATTTGCTGTGGATTGTTTTCTTTTGCGTGTGGTTTTTGTGCAAGGAGTGAACAGAGCTGTGGATGTCTTGGTATGCACTGCAAGTCTGTTGGGTTAGCAGCAATTTTCTGTCAGTGTGAGCCACTGAGGTGTGGAAGGGCTTTCTGTGCAGCCAACAGTTAGTGTTCTGCGGCCGTCTGATGGATGCTGTGCCACCCATTGCTTCATGGGATAAAACACAAGGATGAGAGCACTGCTTTCTGATACCCCTGCGATTTCTGAAGTCACGGAAAAGCAACCCAAAGTGGAAAAATAACGCTCGTGTTATTGCATTTTGTGTCGAGAACGTTTTTATCTATCCCTGAGGGCACCAGTGGAAAGAAAAGGATTGTTGTGTGTGTTGCAGCTGATGTTGAAGGGATCTGGTTTCCCATTTGGCCAGCTGGCAGGTGCTGGTGGCAGCGGAGGCTCCGGGAGCAGAGCAGGGCTCCTGCTAGTGGTGGGGCTCTCTCAGCAGCCTTAGTGATCCTGTTTAAGCCTTCATGTTTTCCAGACCTAGTTTTTGCAGGTAGAAAGACCCCAAATGTGTATATATGTATATGTGCTCATGCGTGTGTGTGTGTTTGTGTGCAGTGTTTGTGGATGAGATGTATTTAAAATTAATTGCCTTTGGGCTGGTGGGCAGACCCTTGGGAAGTGCTGTCGGGAAGGGAGCGATGCCCCTCTCAGAGCATCTGCCCCACGTGCCTGCTGTGCACACACTGTAAAGGAAAACCCCAGCCCAGTGCTCTGCGTGTGCCAGCCCAGGCTGATTTCTTGGCCAGAGTTCCACCTGGGGCTGTGGGCAGCTCGCTCTGCCTTTCCTGAGCTGTAGAGAGGGCAGCAAAAGGCACAGAGAGTTTTGAGGCAGAGCGTTTCAGCACTCTCGTTGCCATCTCCAGTGCTGGCTGCTGAAGCCTGCTCCCCGTAAATGTCATTTTCGCCCTTTGTGTCCTTTCATCTGCAGATAGAATTTTCCTCCTCCCGCATTCCAAATCCATCACTTTCAAATTATTATTTCCCTCCTTCCCCCTCTCTTCGCATTTTTGCCTCCTGCCCCTTCTCCTCTCCGTGTCCTCCTCGCCTCCTGCCGCGATGCAGGCTGATCTCTGGTATTCCCCTTCCATCCTGAGCTCTGGTTCTGATTACACTAATTGATTTTGTTACGGAGGAAGAAGTGGTGGGTGGGAGGGGAATCCCACAGCTCCAGGGTTGGGATTTTCGAAGGAGTTAAGCTTCTAATTCCTCCTTGAGAGCTGCAGGGAAGGGGTGCGTGGCTTCCTTTTCAATGCCTTGCTTTTCCCTCCCCTGCCTTGGATGAGTCCTCTACCATACCCTGTGTTGCCGTGTCCCCCATGGGTGGTGGTAGGCAGGGTGATACCAGCTGTATGACCACAAAGATGTGTGTGTCTGCTGCCAGCACCTCCCGGCTTAGCTCAGGGGTGGCTCAGCTCTGCTTAGGGGAGCACAGAGCATAGGAGAGCTGTCGGTTCGGGGTGGAGATGTGGCTGATGCACAGCTCTGCAAGATTTATAACGGGCATCTTCTTTTCTGCGTGCTAGATTCCAGCTCAGAGGAAGAGGAGGAAGAGGACGAAGAAGAGGAGGAAGAGGTGGAGGACTATGGGACAGACTGCACCGACAGGCTTTCGTCACCTGCTCTCGATGAGAGTGGCCTGGGCCTGCTAGCGAGGTTTGCTGCCAGCGCGATGCCCAGCCCCATCGTTCCCCCTCCGCTGTCCATCATCCAGCTGGAGGCCAAGCAGAAGGCGAAGAAGAAGGAGGAGCGACAGAGCCTGATGGGTGAGTCGTGTGCTCAGGGTTCGTGCCAGGGGAGAAGGTGGAAGGTTCAGGATCAGCTGTGCTGCAGGAAAGCAGATTCTTATCCGGACATGTCCTTGCTTTTGGCTACTTAATACCGAAGGCGAGTTCACTGTCTGGCAAGAAAAGAAGAAGCAGTCATGAGAATGGCAGTTGTAGCAGCTGCAGCTGTGGCTTCCCTAGGGGCAGTTGCCTGCGGCTTGCTCAAGGTTTCCTCTTTTCCTGCCTGGCAAACCCTTAACAGTCACGCTAACAGTGGGATGTGGTGTCCCCTTGGACAGAGTGCTGCTGCATTTTGGGGAAGGAAGCACGTGCTGAACGCAGCTGATTTTCAGCACCCAAGAAAAGCAGAGACATGGAAACAGAAAAAGCAGAGACATGGAAACAGAAGATCTTATATTTGCTCATCCCATCCATGTCCCCATAGAAACTGGACAGAGGGACTCAAAGCAAGAGTTCCTTTGCTCATCTGTTTGCCGTGCCAGGCTCTGTGCCTCTGTCCCTGTCCCTCATTTCAGTGTTAGAAGCAATTGGAGTTTTATTTCTTCTCCTTCCCATGCCCTGCTGCACAAATGCCCCTGGGTGACATCGTTCCCAGTCAGACAGATCTATATGGGCTCCATTTATAAATTCTCTATTAATATTTATTAAGTGATAATGGAATTTATAGCATGCCTCAGAATGGAAAATGATGTCTTCTTTGGGAGCCCAGCTTGTTTTAGCACCATTTCCATGCTATATTAGGCTTTTGCCAACTTGTTCCAACAGCCTCGCTTAAGAATTTATCGCCTTTAACCTGCCCTCCTTGAAACTGGAAACATCTAGAAATTGTCTCAGGCAGCAGTGACGGAGGAGAACGGGGGCTGTAATTTCCAAAGGGCTTTTCATCTTGAACATTGCCAGCTTTGATTCTGACAGACTGGCTCTTTTCATGCTGGGGCTGTCTCAGGGGAGACTGTTTGGGTAGAAGAGGTGAGCAGGTTCCTGCAGGCCGCATTTAACCCAGGAAAGTGAGCATGTTTAAAAGAGAAGGACTGAAATAAGATGTCATTTCTCTATGCTTATGCCTTGCACGTTTTCTTCTACCCATGTTGTTTAATTGTGTATGTCCTTTCTTAAGGATCTCCTGCACGTGCTAGTAATCTCACGGGAGCTGCTCGCTGTTGGGCTTTGGAGTAATTTCTGTCAACCTCAGACAGTCGCACCAACAGTTGGGTGCTGCCTCAGTTTCCCTTCTGTCCCTGGAATGATATTACTCTCCTTTATCAGGTTTTGAAGAGGGGAAACACACTGTAGGCAGTGAACATCTTGGTGTAACTGCGGTATTTCAGGATGCTGGGTGCAGCTGTGCTGAGCAGTGTCCAGTGTGAGGGGATTTCCATCTGCTGCAGACAAAAGATCGTTTACCTGTTTTGACTTCAAGGCAGTTATTTGAGCCAGTAAATGGCTCAAATGTGGTGTCTGTTGGCCAATAGGAGAAAAATAAGCTTGAAATCCGGGTTGATTCAATCCATTAAAGAGATCCTTCTCCAGAAACAGAGGTGAGGCTGGAGAGAACCCTCCCAGGAAGGTAGGAAAGTTCAGTGTGTGGGGGTGTTCTTTCTTTCAAGTGAGAAGCTCCTTTTTGTGGAGGGCTAGCGAATGTTTGAAGGGTGTTAGGGTTTGAAAGTGGGACACCAGGGCTCTGTTGAGCAGGCTTGACATCGCCCATGGAGTCCAAAAGCTTCTAGCCATGCTTGGCTCCTCTTGTGCTCAGCCAGAGCATTGACTGATGATTGAATGTTTTGCATCTAGGGACGGAGTTTGAATACACCGACTCAGAGAGTGAGATCAAGATCAGGAAGAAGTCACCCTCGGGATTGCTGCGGGGGAAGAAGGGGTCTCTGGAAACGAGCAGCATCCCGTCAAGCCAGACCCCAAGCAGCCTCGAGCCCGGATCTGGAAGTGCTGACAAAGCCAAGCTTGGGTCTGAGAAAGGCCGCAAGCTGAAGAAGTTCAAGTCCCCCAAGGACTTGAGCTTTGAGTTTGGGCTGGAGGCCAGCGATGATGACCTGTGGAACCGGCGTCGGAGCGAACGGATCTTTCTCCACGATGCCACCACGTCCTCGGCCATGCTGACCCCCACAGCACCCGCCAGCTCCACTCCTGTCTCCAAGCCTGGGCGCTGTGGAAAGGGGGCTCCCATGAGTCCCAAAAAGGAGGGCAGCAAGGGGAAGGACAGGAAGGAGCTAAGCAAGGTGAGGAACATGTTGGCAGCATTGATGTGGGACGCTTGGGAGCTCAGGATGCAGGGAGGGTGATGAGCTCCGCTAGACAAGTGAAGGGTTGAGTCCACATTCTGTTTGCTGCCCACGTCCCCTTTGACATCTTCACGGTGCCTTTGGAGGACCATCCTTGGCTGGTAGTGGCGGTGGTCTCCTCCTGGTTTCTGACTCTTCCTCTTGGCTGAAAGCTCAGCTGCTTTTGGCTCCGGTTCATATCATGATGGATCAGTGATAGTGGTAAAAGTTAGGCAAGTTAGTTGTGGCATGAAGCCAGCTGGGATCTTCTCGGAGCTCTTTGAAGGAAGGGCTGATGGGCAGGAATTGCTCGCTGGGGTAATGAGAAACTCACTGAAATTTGTGAAGCTTGAATGCAAAGCTGGGAGACAAAGAATGTCAGTGAATTGCTGGCTGACTGTGCATGGCCTGCTTTGCTCCACCCTTCCTCTCTGTAGGCCTGGATCTTCACTGATGATGGTGTTTACTTTTGTTTTTGGCAGCGGAAAAAGGGTAAAGAGGCACCCTGCTGCTCCTCGTCCTCATCCATGTCTCCTCCTGGCATCCCCAGCTCCCCATCTGACGTTCGGGTCAGCCTGGCCAATGCCCTGGGCTCCACCAAGAAGAGCAAAGCCAAGGTGAAAGCCAAGGAGGTTAAAAAAGAGGTGAGTGAGTGGTTCTAGACTGCCTGAGCTGGAAGGTGCTCGGCAGAGCCCTGCTCTTTCCTCAGACTGCTGCAGTATGAGGGAGGGAAGACACTGAATGCAGCCTCTGTTGCTGCATTACAGGCAAAATTTGAGAAGCCTAAATTCCCAGGAAGGCTAGCAGGTAGAACAGTGCCTGCTGCTACCATCTAGTGTTCAGTTGAATTCGTGCCCCAAATTAATGAGCAGGCAGAATTTTTCTCTTGAGGCATAGAGATGGGGGTGGAGGGAGAGCTTTGGGAAAAAGCAAGGTTGGGGAGATGATGATGGAGTTGTGCTCAGCACTGGGTGAGCCAGGCCGCCATTGGTTTCTGTTCACTGCAGGCTGTCATAACACACAGTACTGCATTTTCTCACATGATTCCCTGGTGTAGGGAACCTGCTTTGGCTGGGGGGTTGGACTCGATGATCTCTGGAGGTCCCTTCCAACCCCTATGATTCTGTGATTCTGTGATTTCTGAGTGTAATGCTTATGGTCTGTGTGTAACAGAAAGAAATGAATCATGAAGGCTTTGAGACAAAATAGGAATGGCGTCTGCTGCGTGTTTAGTGAAGACAGGCTCTTTGCAGAGGGCTGGTGAGCACAGAGCAGTGCTACAGCTGTCTGCTCTTTGGCATCTCTCCCAGCCTGCAGGAGTGAGATGTGGCTAGGATATGTGAAATGGCTTTTGCTCAGCTGTCAGTGATGCTTGGCAGGAAACCCAGTAAAACAAAGATTATTTTTTAGTCGGAAAACAATTTTGGGTACACCTACTTGGCTCTCTGTGTGTTTTAACGTTACTGAGGATGGAGACGAGTTTGTCCCGATATCCTCAGGTTGTTTGTTGCTGGAGGAAGGTGAGATGGGATCAGACTGTTGCCTGTTGGCACCCAGCTGACGTGCTGCTTGCTCTCCTGCAGAACCGAGGGAAAGGAGGGGCTGTCAGCAAGCTCATGGAGAGCATGGCAGCGGAGGAGGATTTTGAACCCAACCAAGATAGCAGCTTCTCGGAGGATGAGAACATCCCACTGAGCATGCTTGTTGAGCGGCCACCCACACCAGGTGAGGGCAGGTGGGGCTGGGAGGGCTAATTGTGCAAGTAGCAGAGCTGGATGAGTTTCCCAGGGCTGCTTGGGGGAGGGCTGTGCTGCTTTCATACATTCCTTGTCCAAAGCCATGAATCCTTCCTTGGGGTGGAGAAACCACTTTTACAGTCAATTTGGCTTGCCAGATACAAGCCTCTTCAGAGCTGCCAACTCTGTTTGACATCTGGATGAAGCCCAGTCTCTGAGCTGTCCTATTTTCATTCGCTGACATATTGTTATTGCCAAGAAGGGTACCTTTCTGCAGAGGGCTTCCTGGTCCTTTCCTAGGGGAGGATCATGCTGGGGGAATGACATTTCCCTCTCCCTTTGTGGTTGCTTTTTCCTCTGTGGCGTTCTGTAATTCCTGCCTTGCTTCAACACCTCACAGCTCCCCGCTCCTGCATAATTGACAAGGATGAGCTGAAGGATGGCCTGCGTGTCCTCATCCCCATGGATGACAAGCTGCTCTATGCCGGACATGTCAAGACCGTGCATTCACCTGACATGTGAGTTGTGGGGCTGCTGTATCTGCCCAGCTCCGCTGATGAAAGGGGAGGTAACTGATGCAGGGATGGATTTTGGTGCTTTGCAGAGATGTCTGGAGAGCAACTGACAGAGTCTGGCAGGGAGGGATGGAGAGTTCACTCTGTTTTATCAGTGCACAGGAAAATCTAATTACTTTTCATTAAATCTTCTCAGCTGACTGGTGGCAGGGCTCGGAGGGAGATGTTATCTGATCCAGGTGATCTCTTCCATGTGCTGTGTCTGATGGGGTCTTTATGTTCCAGATACCGCGTGGTGGTGGAAGGCGAGAGGGGAAACAGACCCCATATCTACTGCCTGGAGCAGCTCTTGCAGGAAGCGGTATGTGAGGCCAGTGGGTGCCTGTTCTTGGTGCATGGGCCTGTTCTGGGGTGGAAGTGGCTAACTGTCTTGGGCTGCAGGGGTGCCCTGTTTCTGCCCACATAGACAGCCTGGGCAGAGCTCCCACTGGTGTGGAGGTCTCCACTAACAGGAGTAGTCCTTCATGCTGTCATGTGCGCAGGCAGGAGGCCGTCTCCCAGCGGGGGAACTGTCTCTTGTCTTCTTCAGATCTGGTTTGCTACATGCTGAATGTGATGGGATGATCTGTGCTGGTGCCAAGAGTATCAGTAATGGCTTGCCTTTTGCCCTGAGCAGATCATTGACGTGAAGCCGCCTTCAGTGCGATTCCTGCCCGAGGGCACAAGGATTGCAGCCTACTGGAGCCAGCAGTACCGCTGCCTCTACCCAGGGACAGTTGTCCGAGGTAAGGCTGCCCAGGTGCTGTGAGCCAGGGATGTTTCTGTCCTGCGTGTCCTGAGGGATGTCAGGCTTGTCTGGGATAGTCCTGAGGTCTGCTGTGAGTGTCAGCTGTTGGGTCATTCTTCCAGGTCATGCCCAACTTGATTGGGATGCTCATTTAGTAGCATCTTGTGGCCCAGGAGCCATGCTTTGGTGGGAAGGGGTCTGAGTGGTTTAGGAGCTTAAAATACTGGGGAAACTTGACACATTTCAAAAAGTCAGAATTATCTCCAGCCCAGGCACCAAGTATTGCTGATGTTGTGTAGGTTTTGTATCACCTTGCCATTCACAGCTCTGCCTCTGACACATTCCTTCCTGATGTCTCCTCCGTATGGCCTGATAGAAAGGCCAGTGAAGAAGGCTGGACAATTGTGCCATGACTGGTCTTGCTTTTAGGCTCTTGGTTGTGCTTTGTACGTATAAAGGAAGGATCACTTATCAGATATATAGAATGTTGATGTTGTTACAGGGACTCTGCTGTTTGCTGAGAGTAGTTGCAAAATGCAGGTCATATAAGATACTGCAGTGAAAATAAAAGATATTTCAGGAAGANGGAGCCATGCTTTGGTGGGAAGGGGTCTGAGTGGTTTAGGAGCTTAAAATACTGGGGAAACTTGACACATTTCAAAAAGTCAGAATTATCTCCAGCCCTGGCACCAAGTATTGCTGATGTTGTGGAGGTTTTGTATCACCTTGCCATTCACAGCTCTGCCTCTGACACATTCCTTCCTGATGTCTCCTCCGTATAGCCTGATAGAAAGGCCAGTGAAGAAGGCTGGACAATTGTGCCATGACTGGTCTTGCTTTTAGGCTCTTGGTTGTGCTTTGTATGTATAAAGGAAGGATCACTTATCAGATATATAGAATGTTGATGTTGTTACAGGAACTCTGCTGTTTGCTGAGAGTAGTTGCAAAATGCAGGTCATATAAGATACTGCAGTGAAAATAAAAGATATTTCAGGAAGAGAGGGAAGCAGGGAGGCGATGTGGGATGTCACACTGCAGTAGTTTTTCTCTGTGCTTTTGACAGAGAGATTCTGCACTAGGTGGGCTAGTTTAGAATTGTGAGGGATTTTTCACTGTGGTCTAAATCTTCTGTGCTCTCCCTGGACAACCATTTAGGAAAGGTGGGAAATGGGATGTTTTGGAGTTAGTGTAGGATCCATGCCTTCCTCTAAAAGTCCCTGCTTTCCTAGCAAGTGTTTTGTGCTCTTAAGTTTGTCTGCTACACCTTCTTCTACTCCCTCAACCCATAGGAACCCTGGATCTGGAGGAAGATGGCGATCTCATCACAGTAGAGTTTGATGATGGGGACACAGGACGCATCCCACTGTCTCACATTCGGCTTCTCCCACCTGACTACAAGATCCAGTGTGAGTCTTTCTGCTGTTTCTTTCTTGACACTTCCCACTGTGAAATGTAGGGAGTTTAGAGCCACCTTCCTCGGGCTAATTCACAGACTTTCAATCACAAAGGTTGCGCCATCAATTATGGATATGCATAGCGGGGGTGGACGTGACCCACTGGGTAAAAAGGCCCAATCTCTATTGCAGAACTGGGAGGGGCAGGTTTCCCATGTCTTGTCTCTGTTGTGTATATTGTTTCACTTTTCAGCATCTCTTTGATCTGTTCCAGGTGCTGAGCCTTCCCCAGCCCTTCTGGTACCCAGCACCAAGCGCCGCAGCCGTAAATCCAGCAAAGATGCTGGAGAAGGGAAAGAGGGGGCTACATTGGGGTCAGAGGAGCCTGCATCAAAGGGCAAAGGGCGAGGGAGAAAGCCAAGCATCAAGGCAAAAGCTGGTAGGTTGTCACCACTGCTAGGCCTGGAGTTGAGAGAGTCCTTGCACAGCGAGGACCTGTGTGCCTCTGCAGGGAGCCTTAAGCAGTCAGGAGCAATCCAGAGACTAATTGGGACTGGTGTCTGTCTGTGTCTGAGCTAATAGTGCCAGTCTTAGTGGATAACACCATGCCTATGTTTTTCTTCCCCTTTGCAGAAGAGGCTTCCCTGCCTGAAGAGAAGGATCAGGCGGAGCCTTCACCTGGTGCTTCTTCAGTCCCTGAGAAGCCAGCCTGCCTGGGCAAATCGAGTGTGAAGGGGTCACGAAAATCCCAGCCACTGCCTGCTGGAGGGTCTCCTGCCCCCACAGAGGAAAAGCGGTCAAAAGCCAGTAAAATGAAGATCTCCACTAAGCTGCATAGCCCCCCACAACCCACTTACCAGCCTGCTGTGTTTGGCAGCATCCTCAGCACAGAGCCCTACAGTGACCTCCCAGGGACACTGACAGCCTTCGGCTCCAGTGATGCTTCAGCGTCGAAAGCCAAGGCCAAGAAAGGGAGGCCCACAGAAGAGGCACAGGAATTTGGCACCATGGTGAAGGCTCAGAGGAAGCATGACAATGAAATCCTGATCAAGCTGGACCACGAGGGTGTGATGTCTCCAAAGACAAAGAAGATGAAGGAGGCGATGAGGATGCTGGAGGACTCGAGTCTGACTGGTCGCAGAGATGGCAAAAGTCTCCTGGGGCTGGGCTATTCACCTGCCGTGGGTGCAGAGGGCAAGCAGAAATCCTCCCGGGCCAAAGCAGCTGAGGGAGACCCTGCCAGCTTTGGGGGAAAGTTTGATGGCTCGGCAGAAACCCTCACTGCCTCAAAGGACCAGGAAGACAAGGCAGCAGCACCAGCAGCCGTAGAGGAGTCTGAGAGCAACAGCAGTGACAGCAGCTCAGAGTCAGAGGGAGAAGAGGAGACTGAGAAGAACCGAGGGGAGGCTCAGGACAGCAGCTCAACCAGCTCAAGAGCATCCACTCCTCTCTCTTCCTCCAACTCCTCCTCCTCTTCCTCTTCTAGCAGCAGCTCCTCTTCCTCCTCCTCTTCCTCCTCTTCCTCTGCCTCATCGACGTCCTCATCATCAAGTTCCAGCTCCTCTTCCTCCTCCACTACAGATGAAGACTCCTCCTGTAGCTCTGATGACGAAGTAGCTGAGGCCCAGCCAAGTTCCTCAGTGCAGCAAACCCTCCCTCCCAAGCAAACCAAACAGACAGGGAAATCCCGGGCATCCTCCCACCCCCAGAGCCAGAAGCAGCCGGCACAGCAGCCGGCGCAGCAGCCGGCACCACAGCAGAGCGGCAACAAGAGCAGGCCCAAAAAGAGAGAGGGCATCCACCTGCCCACCACCAAGGAGCTGGCCAAGCGCCAGCGGCTGCCATCAGTGGAGAACAGGCCTAAGATTGCCGCTTTCCTCCCCGCACGGCAGCTCTGGAAGTGGTTTGGGAAGCCCACGCAGGTAGGCAAAGTCTTGCCCGTTTGCCTGGGAAAGGGAGCCTTTCCATTTGGGGTTGGCGATGCTCTACTGGCGTAACGTGTCCCCTGCTCTGGTTGCAGGGAGGTTGGGGTTGGCCTTCACTGTGTCACGGGGAGCTGTCCCATGTGGCCTATCTCTCTGTCCTATTTCTTGTGGGAATGCCTGTTGACCTGATGGTTGAAGACCGACACTGGCCACATCTTTGATTCTCCATTAGTGTGTAGTGCTGAGGCTGTGGAGTGTCTGGCGAGATGGTGGCTGCGTCATTACCAGGCTGGGTCTGGCTCTGCCAACAGAAAAAGGCAGGATGTAGGATGAGGGAAACCTAAGCTGCTCACCTGTGTGATCCTCTCTTGGCAGAGACGAGGAATGAAAGGGAAGGCCAGGAAGCTCTTCTACAAGGCCATCGTCCGGGGCAAGGAGATCATTCGCATTGGAGACTGCGCGGTCTTCCTCTCAGCTGGCCGCCCCAACCTGCCCTACATTGGCCGGATCCAGAGCATGTGGGAGTCATGGGGGAACAACATGGTGGTCCGAGTCAAATGGTTTTATCACCCAGAGGAAACCAACCCTGGGAAGAAACTCAACGAAGGCAAGGTAGGCTACTGGCCTTTGCTGAGAGGGCTGCAAAGCTGCATGTCTGTGTTCATCTCCTGAGGACAAGTTATGGCCAGGTCATTGCTAGTACCCTAATGGGGGCAAAACCATCATTTCATGCTGTGGCTGTTATTCTACTAGGAAATAGTTGTGTGTGTCAGTCCAAAAAGAGTTTATCAGGAGTCAAGACTGAGACTGTGCAGTATAAAACTGCTCGCCTGGTGCTCGGGAATGCTGAGTTTTGCATTTTTGCACAGTGTGGCTTACAGTAGGCTATGAGTTTGTATTACCTTTGGGTGGGGCTGAGGTTATAAAGGCACATGTGGTGGGCAGGAGATGATAACATGGAAAATCCAATTAATTTGCTTTCTTTTTATTTCTTTTTCTCCTGGGCACAGCGCTGGGATCAGAAATCAGGCAGGAGTCTGTCCACAGCTCTGCAGGCGTCCAACCAGAGGAAGGACTTCATGGAGGTTGGTGCTGCGACTGCATAACCAGCACTGCTGGGGAAAAGCCTCTGACCTTCTCTGGCTTTTACTTTTTGCCTCTGTTGTTGAGACTGCAGTTTCCAGGACTTCAGATGGGTGTATTTGGGAGGATGGGAATAGCTGCTGGTGTTGGGTGTTGGGAGGAACAGTGGGCTCCCAGCCAGCACCTGTCTTTGCATTTGCATCCTTGAAATAGAGATGGCAAACTCCAGGCCTTTGTATTCCCCCAGCAGCAGGCTCTGCAGCTGTGGTTCCCGTCTGTGGGAGCTGGCTGTGCACAAGGGCTCAGGTTTGGTGTAAAGGACTGATCACGTCCACGCTGCCCATGGGATCAGCCCCCTGGTGTTCCCGGTGTCCGTGCCTGGGCTGGCAGTGGGGATGGCTGGGGAGTTCTGTATGAGCATGAGCACAAGCCCTGGATAGTCTGGTGGATGTTTTTCGTGCGTGTTGCAGATGATGCTTTAGATGCTGTGAGTTCTAATTACTCCTTTCTGTCTGTCTCCTTCCCTTCCTGTAACGCAGCGAGCTCTCTATCAGTCCTCTCACGTGGATGAAAACGATGTCCAGACCATCTCACACAAGTGTCTCGTCGTTGGTCTGGATCAGTATGAGCAGATGCTAAAGACTAAGAAATATCAAGACAGTGAGGACCTCTACTACCTTGCAGGGACCTACGAGCCCACTACGGGCATGATCTTCAACACCGACGGGGTCCCTGTCATCTGCTGACCGCCCAGGGAGCACGTGCCAGCCCTGGGAAGGGACAGGACAAACTTGAGGACGTGCCTGTTCAGACGACATGATTGTTTCTTTCAAAGCTCATGACTTCCGTGTCACACTACAGACAGGAGAGTGCGAGAGACATGGGGAGGAAGGAGAGGGCTGAAGAAAGGGGTTGGGAAAGCGGTTACAGCAGTCACGGAAGATGCCATGGGTGGCAGTGGTGGTGTGTGAGCCTCGAGAATCTTCGGGAAGTGGCTTTAATTAAGGTGACACTTGACCAACTTCTCCCTTCCTCCTTTTGGTCCTGGAAAGCACATGGGTCTCATGATCATTTCACCAGCGGGAACCCCAGCAGGAGGGATCCCTTTTGTGTCATTTGCCCCCATCAGTCACTCAGAAGCCGCCTGTATGTGGAAGGACACCTGCTGACCTTCTGCGTACGCTCCTCTCCGTCCTTATATCCCCTTTCCTGCTTGTTTCGTATGACCCTTTAGGAAGGACAGGGTGAAAGAGAAAGGAGATGAGTCTCTCTCAGCGCCTCGTCTCGATCCTCCCGGCGCCTTTTTGCGGTTCCCCTTCCCCGCCCGGCGGTGGAGCACAGAAGGGCAGCGCTGGCCCCGGCGTGGAGATGGCAGGAGAGGTCCTGCAGGCTGGAGGTGCCAGGTGAGCCCCCGTCACACCTGGGGTGCTGCCTTCCCATTGGCCCAGATGAGCTGAGCCCACCTTCCCGCTCTCTCCTGTCCCAGAAGGAGATAGAGGAGGAAGTGCATGGTGAGAAGAGGGTGATGCTTGCTGAGCAGCTCCATGGGAGCGTGTAGAGAAGCAGGGAAGAAAACGACTGGGAGACACTGCTTCGGTGCTTGGAGCAGAGGAGGCTGCAGGTCAGGGGGTGCCTCCCGTGGTGGAATGGATTTTAGCACTGCTCACTCAGCTTTACCTCTCAGCCTGCACGGAGCAGTCAGCTGCCTGGAAGCCCTGCACCTCTCACTTGAAGGAACAGGGACAGAATGTGAAGCCCAGCCGGTGCTGCATTTCCACAGCCAGAGCCCAGCTGTCACCTTGGGCTCGGCCAGGGGAGCGCTCAGCTGGCCAACCCAGCGAGGGGGGACACCAGAGGAGAACAGAACGACTCAACATCCTTGCACTTAAACAAGAACTCCCAAGGGACGCACTGATCTTCGCAGCTGTCGACTCGCACTGCATCGCCGGGACGCGGCGCGCGGCTCAGCTCGGCCGGGAGCAGCAGCCCAGGCTCCGGTGGGGAGAGCTTGGACAGATGGCAGACTGTCCACCCCGGTACTGCTCCGTACGGGACCCCGGGTGTCCCTGCACAGCCACCCCTCGACTTCACGTAGAACCACAATGGTGCTGCTGTCCCACCTCTGCCCCGGGCGCCGCGGATAGTGACGGTTCTAACCTGTACAGTTTTAATGTACCAAAAGACTCTTCTTTAGCCCTCCTGTATTATAAAACTTTAAATGGATTCAACTTTTTAATTATAAATATAAATATAAATATATATATATAAATATAAACTTTTTAAAACTGTGAGGAAAAAAGAAAAAAAGATACGAAATTCTAAAAAAAAAAAAAAAAGGAAAAAAAAGGAGAAAAAAAAAAAACCAACCCAACCCCCCCCAACCACCACCAACACCCAAAGCAACCAACAGCGGCAGAAACGAACGCAGGCTGACGGCCAGAATAGTATTTTTTATTATCTCCTGTTGGATTGTGATTGTAAATGATCTGGGAACAGGCACCCCCCCCCCGCTCAAAGTGTACTGTACTTGTAGAAGCAAATGGTGTGAGCATATTTTAAAGAGCGAGAGAGAGCGCGCGAGAGAGATTTTATGCTAATGTTAAATAGAAAGCACTTAAAACCCACTGCCTTCTATGGAACACGAGGATATTTCAGACAATCGAGAGGAAAGGAGAGCCAGGTTTTTTTGTCTTTCTGTTTCGTTTTTTGTTCTGTTCATGTTTTGTTTAAAGCGGTTTCTTTTTGGCATTCTGTTTGTTGGAGAACTCCGTGTGATCTTTTTTCATAAAAAAAAATTTATTTTTGTAAAAAAAAAAAAACAACAACAAAAAAAAAACCACCAAAAAAAAACAAAAGCGACCCACCGGAGCATCGTTCTTTGTCTCGCTTGTCCTGACTGACAGTTCTTTCCTGGCCCGGCACAGCCCATGCCTGGTGGTGGGCATGGCCCAGCCTGGGCGCCGTGTGGCACTCTGTGGGGTCCCTGTGTGCCCAGCCCACGTGGATGGGGTCCCAGTGGGGTGGCCCTGAGTTGTGGGATGGGAGCTGAGGGAGGATGATGTGGCTGCATGGAGCAGAGGGATCAGGAGGAGGTGAGCCCTTCCCTGCGGCCCCCCTGAGCCCTGAAGGACAGATGGTGCACTGATGAACCACTGGCTTTGCTTGTTGTGTTGGCCAGTGCCACGCTGGGGGCTCAGCATGGTGTTGGGGGGCATTTTGGGGTTCGCAGCCTCCAGCCCTTAGGAGATGCAGCCACCGTGGGTACAGACAGCCCCCAAAAACCACCCCCGAGGTGATTCCTGCTCCAGTCAGCCACGCTCCTCTGCTCGCTGCCCTCAGCAGGGCTCTGCAGGCTGCCAGGAGCTCCCTTGGGCTCTCCCTGGGCTGTGCTCCAACCCCTCACCAGCTGCCAAGGACCTGTCCTCCCTCCACCCCACAGCTGGCCCCAAGGAGCCCAGGGGCCCCCACGTACTCAGTCCCTCTCCCAGTAGCAGAACCAACCCAGAAGGGGTGAACCGCTGCCTTTGAGAAAATAGAAGTATAAAGGCAAAACCAAAAAGTGTTTATTGATAGGAAATGCTAAACCCGGTGGTGCTGGCAAGGAAGGGAGGGGGAACCCTTCAGCAGTGCCTGGCTGGCAGCTGGGCTGTAGGTGCCCTGCAGCCCATGGCTCTCGTTTTTGGGAGGGGGGAGGACTGGTGTTTCTGTGTCTCCACTGCCTGGCTGAGCTGCACCCATGTACCCCAAAGCCTTTCTCCCAAGGATCTGCAGGGTTCCCGGCCCAACAGTGTGGCTTAGAGAAGGGATCATTGCCAAGTAAGACATACAATCTGTTTTCAGTTTGATTTACATGATAGAAGTTGAAGCTCAGCAGTGGCCCTAGCAGCACCCAGGGCACCACATTCCCCCCTCCCCCAGCCCACTGCAGCCTGTGGGCAGACCCAGGATCTGGGGACAAGAGCAGGGGGCAAAAAGAGGAACAAAAAAACTATTTTTTTTTTTTCCTTTTCCAGGCAGCAGTAGTGGTTTGGGGCTTTTACACAGCAATTGGAGTATGGGGAAGGGTTGGGGTCATGGTTTCAGGCTGTCCTCAGTGGAAAGCTGCAGCACCATCAGTAAGAGCCCAGCCCAGAGCCACCTCCTTCCCCTACTCATCTTCCTCAGCAGCCCTCTATTGCTCTCTTCCCCAGTGCCATCCCCATTCCCTTTGGGATTCTGCCATATTTCCCTCCTTGGCAAGGGCTCAAACAGGAGAAGATCCCTCCCACCACCACTGCCCAGGGGGAATCCCCAGGAACAACACTGGGGGCCATCAGCCCAAGAATTGGCTCTGCACAGTGCCCAGGGACCACCTGGGTGGGCAGTGAGGGCCACTGGGGACAGCAGCAGGGCCTGGTCCCGTCCTGGCCCCATTGCCCGGCCCTAGGGCTCAGTACCCCCCCAGGAAGTTGCCGTTGGAGGTTTCAGTGTAGAAACAGCTACTGTGGGACGTACTGGTGAGGCTGTAGGCAAAGTAAGCCACGGCTGAGCCCAGCGTCAAGCCCGTCATGTAGGACACGGTCATGGTGTTCCCTGCGGAGAGGGACAGAGGGTGTCACCCTACATGGCCACCCCACGTGGCAGCCCCCGGATGGTGCAGCCCTACCTGCCAGCTCCCGCTGCTCGGGGCTCACTTTGCCGGCAGCCAGGATCATGGGGACGCTGCCGAAGTAGCCGTTGGTGATGCCCATGAGGAGGGAGAAGACGCAGGGCCAGGCGGGGTGGCCGAAGGTGGGCTGCCCATTGGGGTAGACGCACATGATGAAGAGAGGGATGAAGATGACGCGGAGGCAGGAGTAGACAAGGAGGTGTGTTCCTCTCCAGTCATAAGGCAGGGCTGCCAGGATCTGTATGAGGGGCAGAGACCTTGCTGAGGGGAGAGGAGGGCAATGCAACGCCCAAAGTGGGGCAGCGAGGAGGAGACGGGATGGGGGAAGGCCAGTATGTGGGAACCCAATGTTGGCCGTGTTGGTGAACAACCTCATGCTGGTTGGACACCCTCAGAGTGTGGATGACCCACAGTTGACTCATCCGCTCCTCCTTCTAAGGACATGCAAAGGCGATAGGGATGGAGGGGGTGAGCCCCCACTGCGGTGGCAGCGATGCCTCCTACCTTGCCGACGAAGTCGGAGAGGTTGAAGATGGCCATGATGAGGATGGGGAGCCATTCCCCCAGCGTGCAGTTGTGGATCTCTGACTCCAGCCCGGGGAAGAGGCACAGCGTGATGAAGTAGGTCATGGCGATGGACAGCATGTAGGCCCAGATGAGCCGCGACACGACGTAGCGGTGGAGCAGCATGGCTGGTGGAGATGGGCAGTGAGGCTCAGCACAAAACCCTCCCACTGCACAGCCCACAGTTCTTAGCTACTGCTGAACAATGGTGAAAGCACGAAGGACTTCCAAAGAAGCGTCCCCGTATTTTTCAGCATGTATTTTCTCCCCATGTTTTTGTGCACAAAGCCCTTGCTCCTCCTGCCCCACAAAATGATGCTGGAACACCCATAATGGCCACCCAGCACGGTTCACCCCCAAGCCCACCACCCACCTCTGAAGCTGGGCCAGCTCCTCTTGATTTTGGGCCGGGGGACATCAAAGCGCATGTAGGTACCGCTGCCGGCCAGCTCAGCCTCAAGGCCCGGGCTGCCACGGGGAGATCCCAGCTGGCCCTGCAGCCGGTCCTCCTGCACGGGGACAAGGGACACAAGTGCTGAGTGCCAGGGAGGGAGGGATATTGGGGATCAGTGGGAATTCCCCCCCGGCTTACAAATCTGATGTCCTCGGCAGTGACGTCGTGGTGGACGCGGTAGCCCGTCCCGTGGTCGCTGGCCCTGCAGGGCTCGGGGCGGCCCTTGTGGGGGCAGGAGGTGTAGTAACGGACGAAGCGAGTGCGCTTCACCAGGAGGTGAAGGATGAAGCACGTCAGCTCCATGCCGATGGAGATGAAGAAGAAGATGACCGTGTTCTCCTTCTCATCTGACAGCAGCAGCTTGGTGAAGATGCGGCTGAGTGAGATGATGACCCCGGCAGTGCCTGGTGGCACAGGAGTGCTGTTGGTGCCGGGTCCCACTGAGCCCTATGGCTTATGGACTTCCCGGCAGCCTCTCCTTGCATTGGGTAGGGTGCTCCATGCATAGAGGAGCGTCCCTGGAAGCGTTCAAGAGCCACGGAGATGTGGCACTGAGGGACATGGTTAGTGGGCACAGTGGGATGTGTTGGGGTTGGAGTAGATGGTGCCAGAGGTCTCTTCCAACCTTAATGGTTCCACTCACATGATTAGACACCATTGAACATCCCGCTTTGCTCAGAATCAGCCTGGGATGTCCCCAAGTTGATGGCAACCCTAGAGCCACCAGGACACGGTCCTGGGCAACCTTCTCTAGGTGAGCAGGGAGGTGGGACCAGATGGACGCAGAGGTCCTTTCCCACCTCAGCCATGCAGGGGCCCTGTGGCTCTGTGCTGGGGGCAGTGGGTTGCTGCACGCGGGGCACGGCGGTACTCACTCTCTCCTGTCATCACCCCCTGCGTGTAGCGCTTGGGCAGCAGCCCCGTGTAGCCATAGAAGCTGGATTGCTGCACTTCAGGAGAGAGGTGCAGAGGGGAGAAGGAGGGGGATTATGGCAGCAGCTGAACCACTGGGACTGGGGAGGGGGAAAGGGACGTGAGGGCTGGCTGGTAGGTTGTCTCAGGTGACCACGGCATACCTGTGCAGCCAAAGGCCACCACCCCAACAGCCACCAGGTTGATGGCGTAGGCTTGCCGTCGGGTGAAGAGCTCCAGCCAGACGTCGCAGATGCTGACGAAGAGCAGGGGGCCCAGCGCAAAGAGGTAGCCTGGAGGCGGGGAGGTGGAGGTGGGTAGGGGGCAATGGGGAGCCAGTGCTGCCCAGGGGCACGGAGATCCCAACTCACCCACAGAGATGCGGGTGTGCAGGCTCAGCAGCTCCACCAGCGCGTTGTTGAGGATGACGGCCACCAAGGCCACCAGGATGTAGGTGAGGCTCATGTCAAAGACTATGGAGGTCCCTGCAGAGGGGAAGGCGGTGGGGGCTCTGCCCAGGTTTGGGTAGCAGGAAGGGCTGCAGCAGCCGGAGCCCTACCTGGGTATTTGTGGTGCAGGTAGTCCACATCGGTGATGAAGCTGTTGTATGGCAGGAGAAATCCAACGCCAGCCAGCAGCATGGCAAAGTAGATCCCTTGGTATCGGTCCTGTGGCTCGGGGTCTTCAGACACTGGCCCAAGAAGGAAAGAAAGAGAGAGAACGTGGCGGTGGCGCTGCCACACTCACTGGGCTGCACCGGATGAAGCTGTGGGGCAACGAACACAGCTTTCATGTCTGTGAGGACATCAGGGCTCAAAGTGTCCTGCAAGCAGCCCTGCAGCTCTCAGGAACATACATCCTCAGCCTGGAGAATGTCCCTCCAGAAATGAAAGTGTTTTAGCAAGAGGCAGAAGAACAGCAGAGCCGGGGGCTCTGAGTGCTGATGGGTTTTTAAAGCAGCCCCAAAGCTGCCGGTGTGGGGAGAGACCTGCTGAGTACCCACCTCAGAGCCCAGTACTACAGGATGCTGCGGTAGCTACAACAGCAAGCCCCAAATGGCCATTAGTTGACATCACAGCATTTCAGACCATTTGCGGCTACGAAACCATCCCAGAATCTCCTAAATGGGTGAGAAAAGCACGGGGAGAGGCAGCTCCCTTCCATCACATCGCGTCGCCTCCCGTCCCTCACCCGGCTCCATGAAGGTGAGCACGCCCTTGGCCTGGCTGCCCCGCTGCAGCTCGTCCTCCTCCAGCTGGTAGCTGTCGAAGCTGAAGCTCATCACCACGTTGCCTTCGGGTGTCCCCATCGGGCTCAGCTCCTTGAAGCGCTCCGTTCCCACTGATCCCATCACAGACAGTCTGGGGAGGGAGAGCGGAGACCCCGGGCTGTGGGTCACAGGTGAGCGACAGCCCTCGTGGGTTTTGGTCCAGACCCCAGGGGTGGAAACCACACCAAACGCATCCCAAACCGAGCTCCCAGCCCACCACCGGGCATCCTGCAGCGAGCCCACCGGCACCACCCGAAATGCCCTCCGTCCCCCGGGCCCCGCTCTGCATTACCGGTGCCAGTCGCTAGATGCCAGCCTGCCCCGTGCCCGCTGCCCGCCGACCGCCCTGCAGAGACGAACCTGCGAGGAGGCAGCAGGACGAGGCAGGCAAGGGAGGAAAAATCAATTAAAGCGATTTGTCTGATCTCGCCGCGAGACGCGGGGTTTGCAGGGACACGGAGGTTTTGCAGCCTTTCCCCGCTGCCAGGATGGGGCGGGCTGCAAACACAGCGCCTGCAAGTGCAAGCCTAAATGCTAAAACGCACCAGGCAGAGCAGCGATGCCGTGGCCCTGAGGCCGTGCAGAAGCCGTAGTGCTGGGGGGGCAGGTCAGGGTCCCCAGCGTACCCAGGCAGAAAGCAGCACTCATCCTGGAACCCCATCAGGGCACATTTCAAGTGGGAGCATCGCTCCATCTCATGGCTCATAGGGGATCTGGATGACCCCATCCACTGGAGCTACCCCAGGAGATAAAACCCAACGGGAAGCATCTCCCAGGGTGCTGGCAGAGCCCAGTGTGGGGCTTTTACCATCAAAGAAAGAGCCCCCATCTGGAGATGACGCTGGCTGGGAACACCCCATGGATACAGTGCTGCCCCGAACTTCTCCGTGGTGCGGGATGAGCTGCACGGCCACCCCTGCATCCACACACCGGGATCAGTCACTCCTATTCCCCCTTTTGGATTTACAGGGAGGAGAGCCGGGGCCTGTCGCCTCTCTGGGTGGGTGCAGACTGAGGGGCAGAGCAGAGGATGCTCCCATAGGGGATGAGACGATGATTATTGTAATTGGGAAAAGGTTCCTTGCCAAAAGGAGACGCTTCCATGGAGGATGAGATTATCATCACCGTGATTATTTTGCTCTGGGAAAAAAGGGACCCCATCTTGGGAATTCATCAAACCCCTCTGGAGGAGATGCGCGGCTGGGGTGAGGATGCTAGAGAGGAGAGGGGGGCCTGGGGAAGGGGTTCGTCTCCCCTCAATCCCTCCCGCTCCCCTCCCTTCCCCCCGCTCAGCCCCGTCTCCCCCAGCCCCAGACAAAGCCGGTCCCGTTCTCGCCCAACAGGTCGGCACCGCTCTTACCTCCCTCCTCCGCGCCAGCTCTGCGGCGCCGGCCCTTCCAGCTGCCTCAGCCCCCGGCGGATCCCCCCGGCCCCGCCATCGCGGAGCTCCGTTCTCGGGGTGGGGGCACCGGCAGCGGCGAACGCGGCGGCGGCTCCAAGCGGGGGCGGCTCCGTCCCCACCTCCCGCCCCTCCCCACCCCTCCGCCGCCCCTCCCCGGCAGCGATGTCCCCGAGGCACAGAAATGGCTTTTCAGCCGAGCGGAGCGCGTTCACGGCCCTGCCTATAGACATAGGGACCATAGGGACCGCCTATAGGGACCGCCTATAGGGATTGCCCGGAGGTGCGGAGCTGCAAGCAGAGCATTCATCAACATGAAAAACGTACCTCGTTTCATTTAGGACACAAGCTTTGCTCCCATTGCAGGGGCCTTTCTCTTCCCCTCCAAACATGAGGTGGGCTGAAGGGTCCAGCATCGGCTGTTCTGAAGATGGATGGATGCAGGGGTGGGACGGATGGATGATCATAGAATCATCGAGGTTGGAAAAGACCTCCAAGATTATCCAGTTCAACAGTCCACACGTCACCAGTATTTCCCACTATACCATGTCCTGCAGTACAACATCCACATGTCTCTTGAGCATCTCCAGCAAAAATCCTGCGTGATGAACAGATGGAGGGGATAAACGGATGAGTGTACAGACAGGATGGATGGATGGATAGAAGTACAGGTAGAATGCACTGATGGATGGATGTACAGTTATGTTGGATGGCTGGAGAGATGGGTAAATGGATGGAGAGAACAACAGATGGATGGGCAAATGGATCACAGAGTGGCTGAGGTTGGGAGGGGACATGAAAAATCACCCAGTTCCAATCCCCCTGCTGTGGGTTGGTTGCCCCCCATCCAACCTGGCCATGTATGCTTCTGAAGATGGGCAAGATGGATGCAATGCAGCTCTGGTTAGCAGCATGCAGAGAACAGAAGGGTTGTGGGGGCAGTGAATGAGGAAGCCCATTCTCCTCCATATCACTGGGGTTGGAAGTGGGGAACCAGCAGCATGGAGTGGTGGGGACACCTGTCTGGGGAGAGGATGCACGTTCCCAAGGAGGGTGCTGCAGGCAAGAACAGCATGAGCGTCCCACCCTCCTGAGCAGGGCAGGAGCCTCAGTCCCAACTGGGTCGTAAAGATGGGGGAGGGGGGGCACCCATGACACCACCACCAGGGCAGGGATGGAGCAGCACAGCCCTACGAGACACCAAAGAATCCCAGCTTGGCACCACCACGGTGTGAGCGCAGCACAAAAAGAGCAGGGCGAGCTGCAGCATCTGTGCACGGCTTTTCCCTGCTGCCTCCGCACTCCGGCGGCGTTACTCACCCAGCAGCCTTCGCAGCTCTTCTGCCTCACAGCTGAGTCGGGGCTCCTTTAGAAGCTGTGGATCCTATAGAAGCCCCCTAGCTCATATCAGCATCCTGACCACCTTAGAGTGTATCTGGGGCCCTGGGAGATGCTGTGAGCACACACCTCGAGGCAAAGAGCAGCCCCCGATTTTACTCCGAAATCACACAGCCCCATGATCTCCCATTCAGGGCAGGAGGGGTTTGCCAACTCCCTTTGACTCAGTGCTGCTGGAGGTGCAAATCCCAAAAGTGACCCCAGGATACGCACGCAGGGTTGAAGTGAGGCCACAAAACATCGCTATTTGCGACACAGAGACAGGGCTGGAGGCAGGCTTGGAGCCAAAGCTGTGCTCCCGACCCCAGCATCAAACGCACAGAAACCTCTGCAGCTCAGGGCAGCCCTGGCACGAATCCCCTCTGGGCGCTCTCTCCCCACTTTACCCTCCCAAAAGGGCAGCACCAGACCCCGCTGCCCTCCCATGGTGCCCCTTGCTGGTACAGGGCTGAGTGCTGCGGGCCCCGAGCTGGGCGTTCCCGCTGAGCTTTGCCACTCTCTTCAATTTTTCAGCTGGACCTGAATAATTCAGCTGTGATGGAGCTGGCGCGAGGGCTGCGAGCTCGGATGCTCCCTGGGTTTCCGCTTGACCCACTTTAAAGGCCCAAACTCCCACCAGATGCAGTGCTCTGCATGCAGCGGGGCGATGCTGGACCGGTCCCAGTGGCACAGGGGACATCCCACAGCTCAGCTCCAGCCCGGGGCCTCCCCTGGGCCATCAAACCTCACCAAATGTCAGTGCTTCGGGCTGCAAAGCACAGCGGATTGGAGGCATGTTCTCCCTTTTCCATCAGGGCCTCACCTCACTGCTCCGAGCGCCAATTAATCCCACGGGGAGGAACGAGGCGATGCCCTCTCATCTGGCTGGGAGATGCTGGATTGGGGCAGCCTCCAGAAGCCCCCCGTGGTGCTCCCTTCCTTCCAGCAGCGTTGGGTTTTGTTAACTGTCCTCACTGCAGAGATGAGAGAAAGGAGAGGCCTTTCAGGAGTATCCCACCACACTGCCAGGCCCGTCCCACAGACCCCACCGACACCCCTGGGCCCACAGCCCAGCTCAGTGCTCCTGGGAGCGCCGCGCTTCCACCTCTTCCACTTCACAGGGCCGGGATGGTGCTTTCCCCATGCAATCCCCTCCTGGAAACCCTTCCCTTTAACCAACATCCTTCCCCCAGGGCTGCTCTGAAATGCACACTGACCCCCAGCATCGCCTTTGCACAGAGACACTGGGGACTGAAGGACAGCTTGGGGGGTTACCCTGTTATGGCACATCCCTCTGCCTGCACCACTGCACTGCGAGGGCTGCAGGAACCAGGGGGGCCCTCAGTCTTGTTCCGCCCCCCCCTTTCCTCTTTTCTTGTTGGAACAAATTTGCATCCCTCGCTAATTAATCCAAGATGAGCTGCTAATTCAGCTGCTTGATTGCAACTCTGCATAATCGCCGCACGCACACACAGCACAGGGGGATGCGAAGGAGACAATCAGCACTGGGTGCACGGGGGGGCCCTCCAGCAGCTCCCACTCATCCCAGCTCTTTACAGAGCAGGTGGAAAGCAGAGATTTTCCTCTAAAGGGAGAAAATGGTGGCACCCCCCAGGATCCACCTTTGAGTTGCTTTTTCCCCCATGCTGGGCTCCAAAGGACCTCCACAGCAACCTGAGCACCTCTGGACATGGGGAAACCACGGGAGCAGAGTGCAGCACAGCCCAGCCCAGCACAGCCCAGGGGCCATTCCAGGAGATCAGCACGCTTTGCCCTCCACGATGCCCACGCTTCTCCAGGGTGAAAGCTCTGCTGTAAGGACTTTGGCAATTGCACCCCACGGGCGCTCAGCCACACACCGACTGCATCCAACCCCAACCCAGAGGCCCCCCGACCCAAGCACCATGGGGCAGTGTAGCAGACCTGAGCCCCAGTGGGGCTGTTTGGGGGGAAATCTGCTTTTCCTGCCACCAACGCCCACAGCCCACGCATGTTGCACAGTCTTGCTGTTGCTGGCATGTGGGTTGTGCCCCACTCCACCTCTCCCACCCCAACCAACCATCCCCCCCGTTCTGGCACTGCACCCCCCAGGGCTGGGCCTTAGGCTCCCCACAGAGCATCAGAGCCACTTCCAGCCCCACAAGCAGGGCACCCACCCTCCACAAACCGCAGCACACACGAAGGTTTGGGCTCCATTGGCACACACTGCACGTTAGGGCCTCACGGGGGGGTGGATTTGCATCTGCTTTGGGGAGGGGGAGCACTGCAAATAGCTGGGACAATGGGGAAGTCAATGCATTAAAGTGCTTAGGGGGAAAAAAATCTGATAAAGGAATAAACCGGTTAAGGGAATACATAATTCACAGCCCGGTTATTCAAATCCCGCCTTAGAGGAAATCCTCTTAGAGCGATCACCTGATTGTGCGCTAAAATCCTAATTGAATAAGAACAGAATTATGTATTTATGCCATCAGCTGCACAACCACGGCGCACGTGAGGCTCTTTGCAGCCAAACCTGGGGGGGCTGCAGGGCCAGCACTGCTGGGGGCGGGTAGGACACCCCAAAAAACACATTAGGATCCCCCCAAAAAATCATACTGGGGTAAAGGGGCTGCTGGAATGGGGGTGGAGGGGGGAATTGTGCCTGCACAGCAGAGTGCTTTTCTTCCCATCCATCACATCCCCTATAAACACAGCTGTTTATTTATCTGTTTCTCCCTCCTTTTCTCACGCAGTGTCACTGCTCTGCCCGGCCCCAGCTCCATTTAAAAGCTATTTAAGAAACAAAAGCGCACAAAACCAACCTCCCAGATCCCCAACGCCCCCCCGCCCCCCCCAATCACTCCAACACGAGCTGGCATCGCTGCAGCGCTCCGGAGGTAATTGCATATCCCAGAGTGCATCAGCTCACGCAGCTCCAACACGAACAAGCAGAGCGCTGAGCACCGGGCCGTGCCCTGTGCAGCTCGGGGGGGTCGAGCGCAGCTGAGACAACGCCAGGAGAGCACAGCACACCCTGAACCAGGCAGGCAATGGGCTGCAGGTTGCTTGTTTTTTTTAGTTGATATTTGATTTACGGGGCCAGGCTGACGTGCTGCAGCCCGATGGCAACACGGAGCTGCAGGGAGGTGGGGATGTTTTCCCTCCTGGTGTGTGGGGAAGGGTGGGGGGCAGAGCCCTCCAGGGTGGGATGGGAGGAGATGGGCTCAGGGTGCGCAGCTGCAGCAGGGCTGGCAGTGGCTGCTCTTGGGGGCTGTGGAGGCCATCTTCCCCAGCGCATCGCTTGGCTTCCAACTACACCCTCTGAAATCAGTTATTGAAAGAGAAATCGCCATGTCCCCACTGCTTGAAATGCAAATGGCCTCGGGAGACATGGAAGGCTGAGGCACACCTAAACGGTGAAGAAGGAAAGAGATGAGGCTCCCTCCTCTGCCTCCCTGCTCCGGGTTCTGAAGTCATTTTGGGATGAAAGGGAGAGGAGATGCTCAGTGCCACCCGATGGGGCGCTGAAGGGCTGTGGGGCACCGCCGGGGCTTGGAGCAGAGACCCCCACACTCCCTAGGGGGAAGGAAGGGCTCACAGCCCCCAGCTGTGCCAGACCTGCAGCATCCCGCACTGTTTGCCAGCCCTTCTGCTCCCCGGGTAGCTCTGCTTTAACCTCGGGGCCGGGACAAACGTGAGGCAATTTTCCCATGAGGCACCCAGCGCTGGGAAGGAGATCTGAGCACGAACCCTCCAAGGGCGCAGCAGAGCGCCCCTGCAGAAAGTGCTCTGGGATGGATGGGGAGCAGAGACGGGCTGTGGGGATGGGGCTGGGGGGGAGGAAGGGACGAAGAAGTAGGGATGGATGTTCCCTGAGGAAGGAGCAGGGCTGCTCCGGGCTGCGCAGCGCACCCCATCTAGCGGCTGCTGGGCAGCAGAGCCCGGCTCCCCCCCGACCCCCAGCACAGCTCCATCGTGGTTGTCAGCGCTGTCCTACGGGTGGGGGCACCTAAAGGTGACAGCCTCCATACCGTGCAGAGCCATTGCTCTGCATCACTAAGCACTCCCCAGCACACCTCACCGCAGCCCACACCGGGCTGTGGCTCTCTCAAGGCTTTTTGCCTCTGGAAAAATCACTCAGAATATCACAGCATTGTCAAAATCCTCCGGCTCATCATTATGGGCTTACCTGCATTTTACACATCTGAAATCCTTTATCGTAACCTCGCCTAGCAGCCTTCTAAAAACTGACCGCGAAGAAAAGAAAGCACAGCCAGGTGCTGGAACTGCGGGCATCAGATTTCCTCACCTCCAGCAGGTTGGGCAGGAAGCCCTCATTAGCTCACAGCACACCCTTAATTAGCTGAAGAAGTCTCTGCTAAGGGCCTGGCCGTGCCGTGCAGGACAGAAGCGGCACATGAGAGGTGTGTGCCCAGGGATGGATCAGCACACACATGCAGGACCACCAGCCTGAACACAACCGCAGCTGCTTGCTTCAATGGTATGAGCCCACGATTAGGATTTCTATACTAGGCAGCATTCTGGCCTAAAGGTTCACCTTTCCTGATGCTCTGCAGTGATCCACATGCAGGGCAGCAGAGCAGCAGCCGGACCTCCTGTGGCACCAATGGGTCCAGGTGAGCACTCCCACCCCTGACGCAGGGACAGAGGTGCCACCACCTCGCCTGGAAGTCGCTGCCACTCACCGAGTGCAAACAGCCCTCTCTGATCCGCAGGTTGCTCCAGGCAGAAGAAGGGAAACAGCAGCAGCAGCTGAATGAACAGTTTAGAATCACTCATCCGTGCTAACACAGCTGATTCTGCCTGCAGCAAGGGACAGCACATAAATGGCACCAGCAGGAAAGCATTGCTCTCCAGAGCCGGATCAGGAGAGGAGACGTCTGCAGCTTCACCGAGTTCCCAGCACAACAGTCATGCAGAAGAGTAAAGGCATCACCGTGTGCTCCTCCACCACCAGGCAGAGCAGGCTCCCTCTGTCACCCTCCCTGCTTGGAGGGTTTGTCACAGTTTTGCAAAGGAAAGGACGCACGCAGGAGATGCCTCCTCAGCCACCTGCGTGGGCTCAATCCAGAGCTCCCCCCTGGGCCGAAGGTGAGAAGCAGCAAGCTCTGAGTGACAGCACAGCAAGCAGGGAACGTACGTGAAAGCTTTGCTACAGATGCAACCCACAGAATGAAGTATAAAGGAAGTCACCTAAACTCACCTGAAGAATGGGAGAAAAACACAAACCCAAGTCCCTCAAGAAGAGCTTTAAGGAGGAGGAGGGGCAGAACTGTGGTTTCAAGCAAAACAGACCAGAAGCAGCACAGCTGGGCCTTCCCCAGGCTCAGCAAAAGCCACGCTGAGATTTTCTGAGAGCTGCTGCACAGCAAAGAGGGAAGGTTTACTGCTGCTGGCAGCTGGGTTTGGGCCACAGCATCCAGAACACGCAGCCTCACCCTCGGCTCATCCAGCCCCACCTCCGGGCAGCACACGAAAGGAAGACGACACAGAATACTTATCACAACACATTTAATTCCTTATCAGATATAAAATTACAAAGAGCGACGGGCCAGCAGCGAGAGCCACGCAGCTGGGGGGGCGGAATGTGAGGCAGGTTATTCCACTCAGCGACACAGATACTGAACAGTGAGAACTGCAGGACGCAGGGGCTTTTTTGGGGCGCAGAAGCGAAAGCAAACAGATCCAAGTAGAGAAAGGGTTGAGCTGATGCCACATAGCAACCCTGAGAGGTGCAGGCTCGGGAACAACTCACCACTCCTGAGAAACGAGCTGGACACATGCAAAGGCAGCGGGGAAGGCAGCGCAGAGCTGCTGCAGCCACAGCAGCAGCACACCTGCAACGAGCACAGCTGCAGCTATTTGCAAGGCAGGATGAAAACCTCTCGCCCATTATTTTCAAGGCAGTGTGAGATGGGGTCGCTCAATCTGAAGCGCGGTAAAAACAAAGGCATGTTACAGCTCAAAACAATTGGGATTTGCTCAGTTCCTTTGGTTGTGCAATCTGAAAGGGTTTATTTACAGTCCGAGCCATGCTTTCTTCACAGCAAGCCTTTCTTTGTGCAGCACAGAGTCCAGAAAAACAAAGGCCTGCTCTGCACATGTGGGGATGCCACCCTGCCTTGCTCTCAGATGTCAACACGTTAAACCAAGGCGGCTGTTAGCCAGGACATCTGGAGCACAGAACAAGACTTCCCGAGCCCCTGCAGTGGTTAATGCCCACCAGGGCTTTGGACAAAGCCTCCTGCTCTCTGCAGACACCAGCAGAGATGTCTAAGTGGCACACTGGGCAGCTCAGCGAGCCACAAGGAAGGAAATTCTGCAGTCTTACTGCATGTTGCTTTGGTGCTATTGCCATTATTAGAGCCAAGAGAGCACAGCATGGCACATAAAGCTGTCTGTCACCAGCTCCTCAGGTCTCTGCGCTAACCCACCCAGCCCTGGGGGCTCCTCAGCCCATCCCTCCCCTTCACTGTCACACACAGCTCAGACACACGTTTCCTTTGTGGAGACACCCGTCCCCGTGTTCAGAGCTCTCTGAGATCTGCACTGAGGCAGACCTGGACAGCCCCCTGCCCTCTGCTCCCAGCCAATCTCCGTAGCAGTAGGTGTAAGGAACTCACCCAGGACCCGAGGCAAAGCGGTGCCACAGGGAGCGCTCACACAACTGGTCTTGCTGAACAGAGCCTCTGAAGCAGCAGCTTTTGCTAATCTCATTGCACTTCTAACTTCCTGCTCCTCTGCCAGGCCCAGCCTTGTAACTGCTAGATGTGTATCTACTGCTCGTGTTTTGGAAACTCTGACATAAGAAGAGTCCAGAGCAGATAAAAGCTGCCTCAGAACATGAAAGATGAAATAGGGTAAACATGCAGACGAGACAGCAGCAAAGGGTGCACACTTGCTGCCTATTTGCACATCAAGTGAAACAGCTCCTTCCCTACAGTACTCACTGAACAGATCCCACTGCAATTTAAGACCTGAGTTTCAGATTCCAAGTTTAAAAGCTTCCCCCCCCCCCTTCCCCCAGCTTTGGTTGCTTCTGTTGTCCATTTCTGTCCCTAACACTTTATGAGGGTCAAGAGGTACAGCCCATATCCAGACAGAGGTGCTCACTGACACGAAACGAGCACTGTCCTTCCAAGGAAGGTCAGCCTAAAATGAGAGAGGTTGTATGGCCGTTCCCATGCTGTAGGGCCAGCCCACACAGCCTCCTCCAGGTTACCCGGGGCTGTAGGACCATCAGAATTGAAATGCTTGGCACCACCTGATCCACGGAGCATTAGAGTTCAGCTCCACACCCAGCTGAGCAAACAGCTGCAAACAGCACTCCTGGTATGTTTAAAGGAAAAAAGTAGTATGTATATATTTGTGTCACTGGGATGAAGCCCCATCCTGAAGGGATGGAAGCTTTGGTAGCACCCCACAGCAGGGCAGCCAGCGAGGGCCTAAGGCCATCAGAGGGAAATGGGAGTAGTTGTGTTGATCCAAGAAAAGTATATCCTCACATAATGAACTTGAGCATCACAATCGACCGCCATCATGCTAAACACAGCATCAGCTGGGCCAGACACCCCCTGCTCCATCCTAGCCCCATGCTGCTCACTCACCACAGAACATTTCTACTGCTCTTTGAGATGACCTTCCTTATTTAGATAGGAAAAAGCCCCACAGCTTCAACAGGCTCCCGATTAGGAGCAAAGCAAACACAGTGCGTCACCAGCCAGTCTGTGGCACGGGGGTACGACAGCACACAGAAGAAAACCACAGTGAATACAGCATCTCCCAACTCACCAATGGGAAATACCCAGGTGTAAAAACTAAGAAAGGATTAATAGCTGTATAAGCATCTCCATTTTGGCAGTAAAAGACAGCAAACATTAAAGGTGACAGCAGTATCTCTGTGTAATATGGCCTTTGTTACAACTCAGAAGCTTTAAGACTTGCGCTTAGCAGACCTGTGCTGCTCATGTATGCTGACTGCTCAGCTCTGCTGGCAGAGTCCATGCCAAGCCCCAGCTACGTTACCAGGAACATCATCAGCCTTAGCGTGGAACAAGCAGGATCTGACAGCTCCCGTGAGGCTCAGCCTGCCAGCAAAGCTCACTGAGCTCATATTTACTTTCAGACTTGTATCTTACTCTGCACTCAGGTGCTTCACAGCAAAGCTGACAGCACTAGCAAAAAACCAGTAATCCCAGACCGTGGAATTCAGTTGTCAGCCAGAGCTTAAAGTCAAGAGACTGGGTGAGATTTCAGCACGGCTCAGCAGCTCGCTCTGAACGTGCTGGGTTGTGGAGAGGATGCCACAGACTGATCAAGCCAGCTGCTTAGGACAGCCAAGGGTTTTCAGTGAGTACACAAGCCTGATCCCTTACTTCCCACAAGCTTGTAAGGATGGTAACAGCAGCCTCACTGACACAGGTAGCTCCCTTAGGCAGGGGCTATCATCATCTTCTGTTCTTAAATGAAATGGACGCCCACCTAACACAGTGCTCTGGGAAGAACAGCCACCAACTGACACTGCCTGACAGGAGACCTGTAAGTGGTACCAGACCCTAAAAGCACGTCACCTTTCAGTCGTGGTAGGAAGCTCACACACTCAGTTAAGTCCAGGTTCTGCCCTGCCCTCAAGACCTGCAGTCTCCTTGTCTACTTCTATTTTCTCTTCTTTGCAAACAGTCAGTAGAGCGAAGGGAAGCGTCCCACACTGCTCCACAAAGGGCAAAGCAGGTTCGTTTTGGCAAAGGAAAGTAACACTCACCAAGTGCTCTGCTAATCGTTTGCTCACTAACTCTTATCCAAGACTCAAGAGAAGGCACATTACAACCCTAACAATAGACTGCAGCACTGCTCAGCCTTGGACAGCCCCAGCCAGGGTCAGGGCTGGTAAGGACTTACTCCAGAATTGCCAGAGACAGCCAGTCCTTGGGGAGTAACACAGGAGGTGCTCTGACAGAAAGGGAAATAAAAATACAAGCTGGTTATCCTACAGAAGAGAATGAACCTTTCTAAACCATTTATATTTACACCAGCATCTGGAAAAAAGCCCCAGCCTTCGCTACTGGAGCAGCACAGTCAGCCCCAGACTGAAGAGAAGCAAGGACTGAGAGTTATGCCTTGCAGCTGAAAGCCTTAAGGCTGCTTAAATAATCGGGCTGCCATACCCTGCTGGAACTTCCATCCAGGCTGACAGAATCATTGCTTTGGATAATTAATAAAAGCATAAAAACAAAGGTTATTGCTACTCTGCCAAGGAAACAGAACAACCTACAGGACAGAAAGTGCATCCCAAGTCCTTAAGAGAAACAGAAACAAACAAATCAGCCACTGTGGGCTACAGATGCCCAAGCACTAGAGGCGTACAAACAAGCCTCCAGCAATGCCTCCTTCCTTCTAGCTTTCTTCCTGCAGCAATTCTCTTCCTCCCTGGAAAGGCACTTCCTAGATTCTATATCCTTATGCAGGGAAACATCTCCAGTTTTCAGTCCCAACAAACAGAACACTCCCACAAATACACAACATTCAGAAGGAATTTTAATTAACAAAATGGTCCAGGAAAGGGGAGGGAGAACCCCCTAAAAAAACCAGGCCGTTGCGTTTGCAAGATTGCATGTCAGTCACCAGGTATGCCTGCAAGCCCATGCACAGGAAACCATTTGGACCTTTGTCAGTGCAGAACCAGTCTCAGCTTCCAGAACCACTTCTCTACTCCTTCCTCATATAAGCTAAGTATTATATACATATATAAAAAAAATACAAACTTGAGTTTGTTATAAAGTGGCTTCTCTCTCTCTCCCCCTCCTATGCTTGCTTGGCACATGAATGCATGCAAAGCTAGTAGGCTCCGAGGGCTGCACAAACAGCAGGTTTTGGCAATGAAAAAAACAAAAAACACAGCTAAAATAGATAAGCAAGATTAAAAGCCACTGAATTGAAAACCATATATTTTTTTCCAATGGTATAGAATTAGAACTACAGCTACGACTTAAAACTGTAAGAGTCTGTCATCCTCTCTCCCAGCTCATGTCAAAGTTCATAGCAGCATAACACGAGATTCCTCAAGAAACGTCAAGCCAGTGTTCTCTGCTTCAGGAGTGAGTTCACAGGTCAGAGTTCAGTCTGTCCGGAGGATCATGGGTGGATGCTCACTGTCTTCATCCAATCTGAGCGAGTTGGTTTCGTCTTCCAGGCAAGCTCCACCCACAGCTCCCAGGTCATCCGAATAAGCTGCAGAGAAAGGGAGGAGGAGTTGGATGATCAGCAGCACAAACCAAGGCTCGGATCCAACACGGCAGCGATTCCAGCTGAAGTACCAGACGTTATTTGCAACAGTTTCACTGCCACCCTATGTTTGCCTTCATTATGACCACGTTTCTCCCAGCCAAGAGCAGTTTGTGATTACCCTGCGTGTGTGCAATGCATATTGTTGCTTCGGGCAGTTGATGTTTTTATACTCTCTACCCATCCATTACAGCTGCAACTGCAGCACTGATGCTGTATGGGCAGACTGTGCTTCCTCCACAGCTGAAGCATTAACCCAAGTGCTACACAAAGATGCTGAGAGCCATATACGCAAGCTCTACTCACGTGGGAACTCCAGCATAAACTAAGTTCTCATCCTCTCAACTTAACAGAGCAGCAGATCAGGCTAAAAGGTCACAGCTGCCATAAGGAACTACAGGAACACAACACCACATACCCAAAAAAAGAAAGAAGTGCTACAAATTCAGATGCTTTGCTGGAGGTCTGGGTTCAGAACTGCTCCATAAAACGATGACAGCATCTCAAGAACCATTTGACAAGTATTGCAACTATTACTAAAGTAACTGAACACAATTCAAGACAATGCTCTGCCCAGAACCTAGCAGAGATGAGTGGGCCACCTACAGAAATCTGCCATTCACTGTGAGTGCTCCTTTCCCACCACTCACCAGAGCTTCACATCACACTCATAGTTATGAAAAGCTCACGTTGAAGCAGATGAGCTCACGCAGCCATCTAGAACGAAGCAACATGCAGAGGCACTCTCTGCCCCGTTTCCAGCCTTCTCCTTACCATGCCTTGTGGGTGAGGAAGGCACGTATGTACCTTTAGTCACAGCAGCACCGTACGTCTGTGCTACCAACGGCCGGTCGTGGGATGCAGACTCCAGGATCTCGTTGGCTGGCTCCATGCTGCCGTCGAGCCTACCAAGAAGAGAAGAGTTAGTTGGAGAGGTGATGTGCCTAGACATAACACAGCTTCAGCTGACAGCTACACAAGGATATCTCATTAGATGTGCAAGAATACAACGGGAAGAACGTGGTCTCTCCAGGGAAGGCAGTTATCATTTCCAATTCCGTGTGCTTCTGCCATGATGCAATGGATATGCAGTATCACACCATGGTTTAATTTTATGATCCATCATGAAGGTAAAGCAGTTATATTACCCTGTTCCCTTCAAATCTTAGAAAGAATAACAAGGCCTTGTCATATTTCCTTAAGTATCCTACAGTGCTGCTACAAAACACGATTTGGCCTGTCTACATGCAAGGAATTTTAATAAGGACTCCAGGAGAGGGAGAATACAGATAAAATTTCATAGGCCAGATTTCCCTCTAGGAAGTTAGAGTAACGCTTTCTCCTCTCTGTAACTACTTGATTTATTGATGAAGAGAATGGTGTCAGATGTTTCGGGTTCTTGTCAAAGTAACTTAACTCAAGCTGCAGAGAAGGAGGAAATGGGATCACACAGCTGGCAGCAATTGATTCTTCACTGCGCCTGGACAGCGTTAAGTTTCTGCTGGCAAAGCGGCGCTCGGTGCAGGAGACACAAGGCAGGATGGCACAAGGGGATTCTGGAGTTACCCACTTGTGTCAGAGGTCTGATCGAAAGCTAGCTTAAAAAGATGAGCTGCTCTAAGTTAGACCTCTGCAGCACGGATCTAAGTTGGGGAAGAAAGTGGATTTTGTGAAGCAATAAGAGCAGAGAGTCCTCAGCTAATGTGAACTCACTTGTGCTGCTTCATTAGTGTGCACTCTCCTCCTTCCTGTGGGTCCAGGTTGTACATGTAGAGATACCCATCAGCAGCTCCCACCAGTAAACGAGGGATCTTCTGAATTCTAGGAACGTTCAGAGGAGATTAATAAGAGCTTGAGTTTCACATCAGCACCCTCTCCTCTTCTGTGATTTCAAGCCATTGTTTTCCACACTTGCTTCTCCTAGGCAGGCAATACTGCTAACAGCTGCACAGACAGAACACCTAGGAAACAACTACGTGCAAAAATAAGGCATAACCACAATGGGGCTCACAGGATGCCCTGGGAATCCAGCAGTTTACACACAAGCCAGGAAGGCAAACTGAGAAGTTACCATCCTGAGGTCAGCTTTGCACCACAGGTTACAGTATTTGTCTCTGGAGAAGTATTTACTTTCTTCAGAAACATTACAGAGTTTAATTATTGCTTAAAGGGTGCTTTTAGATCAGAGGAGAGAAACACAGACATGCAGCTAATCAAGCCTCCAAACTACACAATCCCCATAAGATAAGTTTACTACTGCTCAGCTTCTTGCTTTGGTAGATGTGCCAAGCAGGTCCTGCCTTTGGAGATGACAAAGAAGTGACACTGAGTTCTCAAAATTAACTCTAATGAATGCTATGCAGTTTTACAGACAAGAACAACATGGACTTGCTTTCAAGGACTTCTTTAACCCTCAGTCCAAGCTGCTTTACTTTGCAGCAAAGTCAATGCCTTAAGCCCAGGATCTGCTCTCAGACTTCCTTCAGAATCAGAAGACATCTTTAAACAACACTTCAATAGTTACTGCTTATCCAAACACTGCCTCTTTCCCTCTGTCCCTCACAGACCATGAGACATTAGCTCCAACACACAGCTCTTAAACCAGAAGAGGCTCTGAAAGCACTACAGTGATCCATTCCTCTGTGCACTGTATACTCAGCTGGAGATGAATATACCCTACAGTGTCTGCTCTTCTGTAGCTCTACGTGGCAACCCAGTGGGTGGTGAATGCAAGCTCCACTTCTTTACTCACGTGGCAAGTGCACAGATATTTTTGTGCCCACAGAACGGCAGGCGGACTGTAGCAAAGGCTCTGCCCTGGTTGAACATTTCTGTTACTTGAGAGGGCAGGTAGCTTGTTGAGGCCATCAGCACTTTTCCAAAGTAACCCGTCCAGGTTGTAGGCTCTTCCTGAGGTCTACAGTTCGGAAGAAACAAGAAAGATGTGTCCAACTTGGACTTCAAAACAGAAAAAGGTGCATCAACACTTCAAAACCTCTTTTCATTTTGAAAGAGGTTAAACAGTTACTTGTTTTTCTTCAGGGATTACGGACAGCCTTGAGATCTCAATGCACTCAGTTTACACTGCAGGGCACAGTATGTCCTATAATACCCTCGGCCTGTTGCTAAGGCATGTCCTATTGTAAATTGATACTTCTGTTTATACAGCTGCATTTCATAACGGTTATTACACAAAAATAAGATCTACTGCAAAGAGCTACACTTCAAGACATCATTCACCTGGTTAATCAATAACCAAACCACCGTCTCCAACAGAAGATATAAATAAGACTGTCTTCTCAAGCTGGAAATAGAAACATTTTACAACACGGTGCCTTTTAGAATCACGTAGGCAGCTGGAAGGAACTGCTGAGCTGGATCTTCCCTTATGGATGCCAGAGGTGAGAAAACACAAATAAAAACAAATTACCCTCACGCTCCTCTGCCAAGGATGCCCAATTCCTCTTTGGCAGCAATACTTGTCCCATTAATTACAAGAACAATATGCAGATCAGGGACAGCTGCTGATTCATTACTGATCTGTCACGTCCTTTATTTTACTAAGCGTTCACATGAAGTCTGTTCACTCTTTGAAGAGCTCATCCTGCTTTCTTCACCTCCTTGAAAAGCCTAAGGCATCTCTAACTTACTTTTCTTTCACAGTCTCGAGTTTGAAGATGTGCACTGTCTCCGTGTTGCTGGATGCAGACAGAAACATGCCATCCATGCTGAAAGCCAACGAGCAGATGCTCACACACCTAGTGGGAAGACACAAGAAGGAGAAGAACACCAAAGCATCACTTCTGACATTCTAATGCAAAAGCATCTGGTATTAGAAAAAGGCAGTGTCAAGTAACTGACGGGAAGTGACTTAAATGAGAGTATTTCTTCTCCACACTGTAGGTAGGAGTCTTTCTGGACAGTCACGTGAGATGTGCTGTGATAGCTGGAAGGAGCTGTGGTTGCACAGTGAAATCCCACGCTCCTTCTCTTCTGTCAGAGATTACAGGTGACTTGCAGCTTACCCAAAGTGACTGGCTTAATTAAAGAGACTTCTCAGTCAAGGTTGCTTTGTAAACAAGGAAAAAACCACTTCCATCGTAAAGCATTCCGGATCTCCCAGTACCTTCTTAAAGCTGCTCGAGAGCAAGAGCCCCCTTAGTAAGGTTTTAAATGACATTTAACTCTGACAAACACCAGATATGGGGGCCCAACCAGGAACAATCTGAACTCAGTCTTACCTCTACATCAAGTACAGCACAGCCAGAGTTAATACCACCACAAACCACAGCACAATGTCAAAAGGACTTTCAATGGCCGTGGCACAAGCAGGGTTTAAAAGATGGAGAAAATTAGATGCATTGCTTCCATTTGCTTTAAGAATACAATATATCTTACAAGACCTGATCCACTTTAAACAAGTTTCCTTGCCAATGAATTTTAAAATGCAAGAGGAAGTAAAATCCTGACAGGATTGATTTGTAGAACGGTCAAGTCTTAAGAAGGGAAGCTGGAAGACATTCAAAGTGAAAATGTGGTAAGCACACAGGCAAGGCTGGAGGAATACAACAGGCAATAATTGGGAAGCCAGCCCAACTGCAGAGCACACTGGAGATGTACTGCACAGAACGAGCTGCAGGTAACTAGCTGGGATCAGCTTTACCTCTTCACTCCCCTCCGGAATTCAAAGAGTTTCTGTCCCTCTGGAATGGAAAACACTCTTATCACTGTCCCCTGCAAAGAAAAAAGTCATCTTCCATTATCAGTTCAAGATCTCACGCTGTATATTAGCACTGGTGAGCAGAGTGCACCATTCTGCTGTTAACTCAGCACAGCTGATGCACACCACACACCAGCATGAAATATTTATGGAGCTTGTTTGTAAGACGTGTTTGAAGAACGGAGAAACAACAAGGTGGGAGCTACTAATGTAGAGCACGAGCTGTGCATCAAGAACAGCTCCTCTTATTACACTTCATGATCATGAAAACAACCACGTTATCTGTAAGCATACTCACCTGGATGTCTTTTTGCCTTTATCAGGTGCAATCACGCTACACCTTTGTATTCTAAGCTTATTACCCAGACAGCAAAGGCTTCATGCTTCTGAATTTATACAGCTCAGACAGACCATTTGTCACCACGTGCCAAAACCAGGCAAGACAACTCTCTCTTCTGACTTTAACTGTGTGGCTCTCATTAGGAAGACAGCCCCAAAGCAATACCATCTGACTTCTAGTAATACCCTGCACTACCAGCAGAAACACTCAGAGGACTGCCCTGGTTACAGCCCGATTAGAAGGTACTGATTCAAATAACCTCGTTACCCAACACCTCGCAGCTTGGAAGTTTAGCCAAATACAATTAACAGTTCTTAACTTAAGGCTTGCTGTTATAACTCCGGGCCTTCTTTCTTGGCACTTGTGAGCACAACTGCGCACGCTTAAAAACAAGAGTTGTTTCAGACCACTTCAGTTTACCATTGCAGGCAAGTCAATAAAAAGACAGCTTACCTTTTCTGATGCAGTGGCAAGTTTGGTACCGCTTGCATCAAAAGCCAAAGCAGCCAAGGGACTGTCATGAGCTGGGATCATATTAGCAGCTCTCTGCAGGAGCGAACCAATAAACAGAACTCAGTACAGCAGACGTTGAACACTACACATTCACAGCTTAAATCTTTGTGTGTCAGAGCATTCAAGGTAAATATGAGCCTTATTTATGGACAACAATTTCAGTAGCTGTTTCAGTAACTGCTGTGTGACTACACAAAATTACTGAAGCACATGCATGGAGAACACAAGCAGAAGAAAGCTACTTAAAGACAACTCTACTAGAAGTAACTGTACTTCTACTCCACCTATTTGCCCAGCTCTGCTCAATGGTCTTACTTCTCTTTGTCAACATTCTATAATGCCCAAGTATAAAGGATACTGCAATTCTTGTGTGGCTGGACCTGTCCAGTAATTCTTCTTTGAGCAATTCGAGTCCTTTCCAAAACCTGCATCTTTAGAAAGGGAACAGCCTTCACAAAGCCCCTTACCAGGTTGATGGTGTCAAAGACCTGTACTTCTCCAATGGTTGCACTCCCTGGGTAGGCCAGATAGCAGTTGTCATTGTTTATTGATAAAGCACACAACCCTAGAATGTATTTAGAAGTAAAAACAACAAAATAAAAGCAATGAAAACAACAAAGCCCAGTCAGAAAGAAGCAAATTCTACATCTTAAAGGGTAAAGCTTTCTGACTCTACATTCAAATCCTGCACACATCAGCTCAATCATTCTCATGAGGTACCAACAGACACAGAACAAGGATAAGAAATCTCAAGAGTCGATCTGCAAGAACACTTGTTTAATGTAATTACTAATAAAGGTTAGAACACAGTAAAACACAGTCAGAGCTACACTAACTGCTGAAGAAGCAGAAGTTCCTAAAGCATTAACTTGCCATAGCTTTTATTGGTACAAGTGCTGGAGAGATCTAACTCGTAAGCATCTCCATTGCTTCTTTCTGATCTAACATTCCAACACACCTGCATGAACACGGAGGGGCAGCTCAAGGCAGGTTAACAACAGACTTACCTGCCGGGTTGGGCGGCGTCTCCCTGATTGTATGCAACACCTTCATGTCTCGTATGTTGTGTATATAAAGAGACTCCTCCAGACATACTATCAGCCTCTAGACACGGGACAGATTAAACGGTGGTATGAAAAGAGAGTTTATATGAAGTTATTGATTCTAAAAAACACCATCCAAGCGCAGCTGGGACCTTCCAGTTGAGAAGAGTTTGTACCAGCCTGATGGGAAGGCACGAGTCTGACATAAGACACACAAGATACACCTCTTGACAGGGCTTCAATTCTGCAGTACTGCTCTCAGACACTTGAGCTGACCGGCATACTGGACTTCCCTCAACCGTGCCATTGTAAATTGGTTTAAATGAAAATGATTTACTCTGCTAGATTAAGCAAGCCAGAAACCTTTATCTGTACCTATCTCACCCTTATTCTCTGCCTGCCCATGTGTAGTTCTCTCCCTCTAGAGGCCAGTTCACACATGGGCCCCATTTCCTGCTTTGGCTAGAAAGAAAAATACACAAGACTTTTAAAACCTGTTTATAGAGCCTGTTACTTATTCATACCCATTTGTGAGGTACCTCAAAAACAAACAATTCAGTTCTTATTTGTCCAGATGCAGTCACCAAAGGGCAACCGTTTAACGAGGCCTTACCCACTTAATGCTACCTCCCTGTGTCACAAATAACATCAGTCACTGCCTCCCTCACAATTTTAAGCAGGAATCCCATTATCTCACATCTGATTTTGAGGGCAGAGATGGGTGCTAAGAAGAGTTCATCATCCGGATGCTATTTTCTCCACTTCAAATGAGCTGGCTGAAGACAGAACTGCATTTGCAGAAGAACCTACCAATGATGAGTGCTACGAGCACCCAGCTGAAAAACCACACCAGATCAGTGACAGCATCCAAAGAATTCAAACTGCATTTCAAAATATTAAAAACAACTTGAACTTTAAGTTTTGGCCCATTAGAAATCGTAGTCCCCACCTACTTTCAATTGGAATCATCTTGTGATCCCAAACATGAGAGGGACCATGGCAGGCCTCCAGCCCAACCTCCCACTCAACGCAGGGTCAGCAATGCGGTCAGACCAGCCTGCTCAAGACATTCCAGCAAAACATATCAACACAGAACCAGACATCCTTAACCAAATAGGATTACTCAGATGCCATAAAATGTTACAGGAGCTACAGCTGGAAACATAGAAATTAATTTCAAACAGCAGTTCTGTCAGCAAAGGAAAAACCACCCACCAGAGAAAGTGCTGGGATAAGCTCTACAAGCCCTCGTTTCCACTAAAATTACTACTCACCTGTCTATTGAGTTTGACAGCCAAGATGGTGTTGGAGTAACTGTAGTTGCAAATCTCTGTCCCCTTCTTAAAGTGACAAACCTTCAGCTTGCGTGGAGCCTTAAGGCTGACTATGGCCACCAGGCTGCTGGAGAACAGCCTCTCCACGATGCACACATCTTCAGTGTCAGCTGAGGAGGCACAGCAAGGGGGGGAGACAAAGTGCAGAGGGAGATTTCAGGGAAGGAGAACGAGGTGTATCAACAGGAAATCCTGCCCAAGGTAACACAGTCTAAGAACACAAACATTCTGGCACAATGGCTGGGTTAAGGGAGGATGGATAGTTAAGATCCAGAGACTTTGGGTTTTGTTCTCTCTGGAGAGGTCTGAGAAAGCAAATGTGTTTTCTTTGTTGTTTCCTTTCCTCTGAAGCAGTGCTATGAGCCTGCACATTTCCCCATAAGGGAAAAGAAAAAGGTTATGTAAAGAAGCTGGTAAACTCATTTGTATTAACACTGTTTCAGCCCTGACTTATGTGTTTTTTAAACACATCTTTCACCTGATAGTACCTAAAACCAATGTAAAGAGGAATCCCTGAATCACAGTACGCATGCATAGCCATTGAACAGCTTTAATTTTGTCACGTGTTCTACTATGAGAGCACCTGGATATAAAGGAGGAGCCCAAGCCATCATTCAAAACCTGGGATGACAGCAGGAGCAGAGCCTGGGATCTCCAGCAAAGAAGTACTTCCAGAGCATCAGCTGTGCTGGACCAAACTGGTAGGAGCCCGCACCCCACCAGTACTCACTGGCACTTCTGTTTCTCCTGCTCATGAGGCTCTGACTCAAACACCCTCTGGACACCAAGAGAAACACACTTCAAAGCAATATGGGGGCACTTAGCACTCACAGCAGACAGCCTACTCCCTTGCTGGATGAACTGCACTCAGAAGCAAAGCTAGCTGCACACGTGCTTTTGACACTACAGCAGCATGAATAAAAAGCTATTTCATGTCAAGAAGAAGCAGTTTTCCCCACCCTGCAGCTCTCCCACGGCTGCTGGCTGCATCTGCCCTTCCTTACAGGAAGGAACCAAGAGAAGCGAGGTGAGCCTCTGGCACTGACCCATGGAAACCACCACACTCATCACAAATGGGAATCTGGATTAGGTCAGCGCTTAACATGTTTTAATGACAGAGCTGCCAGAAGACAAAAGAAAACAGCCAGCTTCTTTGGGAAGGCTTCTGCTCGGACCCAAAGGCTTATCAAACAATTGGCACTGTTCTCATCACCCATGACAGGAATTCCATGAGAAAGGAAAAAAGCCTTCTAACATTCTCAGGGCATTACAATGCCATCGCTGTGTAACGCAGCAGCCTGGAAAGTGCTTTCCTTGGGCAGTTATTTCAAGAAAAAGAACAGAAAATGTTTAATTCTGTACATGGGAGCAGAAAGCAAGAGCCTCCCTGCAGAAAAAGGGCTTATCATGAGCATTTTCAGTCTTTGTGCAGCATAATTGACTTTTATCCAAATCTAATAAGCAGGATGGTATTTTTCCAGAGAAGACAAAACTGTTCACAGAGGCTTTGAAAATTCAATTTCCTCACTTTTGCAAAGGGATAATGTGCTTTAGAAACGAGGCTGCTTTCAGGGAATTTCTCCCCATGTTCCAGGTGCCACACACAGCACAGGGCTTCAGAAAGATGAACACAAAAACCTGTCCCAATAACCTCGTGCACAGACTTCTAGATGCAGAAAAGTAACATAAAAGATTCCCAATCATTTTACAGTACAGGTTATCAGCTTTCCACCCAGCCCAGAGCCTCCACAATAACAGCAACCTTGCAGACGAGCCAGAGAGGGGCGGTGCACAAAGACCCAAACCACAGCCCGACTGCCCCCTGCTCCTTGAGGCTGGGGAGGGAATACTCAGCTTCTTTCCCCATCCAAGAGCAGCTGTGTTAAGGCAGCTGCTGGGGCTCGTTCTGCTCCCGGGAAGGCAGGAGAACTGGTATTTCAGAACAGGAACAGCAGCAGAGATCAAATGAAGCAGCGCTGTCCTGCCCTGCACCGATGCAGGTCAGCCAGCAGGGAAGAACAGGAACCCAGCTGCTGTGGGCAAGGGGAAGAAAGAAAACAAACCTCCAAAAATGGAAGTGCCCAGGAAGTATAAACACTCTCAGATTGTTACCACAAGGAGACTATCTACAGGACAATGCAGTAACCACTCCAGGGGAAAGCTCTGCGATAGACTTCTCATCAAATTCACTTTAAAAATACGGGATGCTCCTCTGTTCCTTTGTCTTCTCCTAACAGGAAGGAATGATAGAAGTGTCTTCACAGCTGCCAAGTCATTCATGCTTCCTAATGAGGAGAAGTACCCGGATATACTGCGCATCCTACAGCCAGCTGACCCAAATTGATCCTGTTTTTAACAGAGCCAGATAAGTCCTATAGCAATGCTGGTACCCAGTGTGGTTTCTTTTCCTATTTGTATTTGTGTCTATCCACCATGAGTACCACCAGCAGGTCAGATGGGAAATACAGTAAAAGCAAAGAGCTGCAAAGTGATGTAAGCATCAGCAGTGAGGGAAGAACAGGCAAATACATAACATTTACAGCTTCATGAACACCAGCATGCAGCATCGCAGACAAGAGCTGGTTAGAAGCAGCTAGACTACAATCAGATGTGCCTTCATTTCATTTCTAATCTATGTGCATGAAGAAGTTCTAAATATTCACTAGGCCTCAAAGAACCTTCCAATACAAAACTCATTTTTTGTATGGATCAGCTGAGCAGGGCGTTGGGTGATCTGCAGTCATGGTGTGTCAGTGATGGGGACAAAGAAACCTCCCACTCTTTTCAGTTGTTCTATCAGATAAGGGACAGACAGAGTATGTGCTGTAATTTACCCCAGACATCTACATTAGAACGTGCAGATCACCCCAAGAGCGAGGCCCTTACAGGTGCTGACCCAAAATGACAGCCTTTAGAACCATGCCATTCTAGGATTCTATGTGCAAACTACGCTGGAGGCAGGGCCACGTGTGATGGTGAGGCCTCAAAATACCTCTCCTTCCTAGGAGGAGGTACCAGGAAAGCCCAGCACCCCCACGCTAAGGTTACAGTTTTAAACACGTACTGGTGGCAAGCCCAAGACTGAAAACTATTTCACTGCACATACAAAGAACTCACATATTTAGATGAGCAGATACTGCATGCCCTGTGAGCACAGGGCAAGTCACACTGGCTTACACGGGTCAAACCACCAGGTTTTCTATTAAAAGTCCTCTTGCATTCTGTGCTCCATATCTACAGACTTAAGGGTCAGAGAGGAGAACCCCTAACATGAAAGGTTAAGCTAACACAGGCAGCCCAGAATAGTTTGAAGACAGGACCTGAATCAGCAGCTCTCAATTCCAATCCCAGCTGCTCCACTGCAATATCCTGAATAAAGCACTTTATCCTAGCTATACTTTTTATTTCAAGGACTACCTCCAGAGAGTTCTGCAAGTTCAGCTCAGCCTCTCCCAGTCTGTTTATTCAGTGTCTCATGTAACAGGAGTCCTCCTCACCGAGCCTCTTCGGGTCGTACCAGGCCAGATACTGCAGGTGCCTAACATACTACAGAAGTCAGGTACCTAATTTCAACAGCATAACATGGAATTCAAGTCACCCATTAACCAGCACAACCAGACCATGACTCAGCTGGGCAGATGCAGCTGCTACACAGTTCCCCTGACCACAAGTGCCTAATTTAAACGTCACAATTACTTCTTTCCATTGACTGTGCACCGAAGCAGGCTGTAAGCACAGATAGCAGGTGATCTGAATCACACACCTTTCCCAAACTTATGATGACACAAGGCCAGGTCACTTTGGGAATGGAGTCTAAGGACAATCCTGTTGTGCAGCATGATACACCAGGATTCTTCTGTGCAGGCTGACATCATGGCTGTTGGCACTATCTGCTTGCATATAGCTTATAAGGAAGGGAGGATTGCTTGCACACAGCATTCACTGAATCCTTACAACCATCTCAAAAAGAGGAGGAAAGCTGGGAAAGCAGGGGTTACTGCTTCTCCTCCAGGCATACCCCCATTTGATCTCATATCCTGCTTACCTGTGACCCATACCTAAAAAAATCACCACAACTCAGATTATTCAGCCTTCTGAATGAGTAAAGCTGCAGCTGTTGTGTTTCACAGCAAAGATCAGGATTCAAAAATGATGATCAAGGCTTCAGATTTTTTGATAAAAGTATAAGAGCGGTGGCTTGCCCCAAAAAAGCCAGTACAGAGACCCAAAGACACTCTCCAGCAGTGCTTTTTTATACCCAGATGCTACTTTACTTGGCTGCTGGTCAGCAAATTAGAAAAGCAAAGAGAAGTTCTCTTGGCTATTACCAAATTTCACAGCCTGCCTCCTGAGTTTAAATATATGACCTGACACAGGTCCACCCTGATAGCAATCAAGTGTTTTGTGTTTGGGTGTGATTTCATCATACACTTAAGGTTCTGCTCACGTGACATTCAAACAACCAGAGAAAAAAATGGAACAGTCTCATTCTTCCTGAAGTCAACCAACGGCATGAAAAACACAAGTAATAAAAAAGATACTCACTGCATTCATAGATCTGCTCTAATTTGTCCACAGAAGAAAGAGAGAAGAATTTGTAGCCTGATTTACTGCCAACTGCAAGGGATCTGAAAAAGAAACCAAGTCCATCAAGAACACAAATGACATTGGCTGTGAATTACCCTTGGAGAGGCTCTTACCCCAGCTCACACCTTGGGTTAACCCAGTAAGAAAAGTGAGAAAGTTTGACCATGAGAAGCCACATAGACAGATAATTCCCTGAACTCTTAAAGGTCAAAGAGTTCGAGCATCACCCCAGTGCAGAGTCCTGCTTTGCATCCGATGAGATCACTGCCCACAGCTTACAGCCCACTGCCAATGGATGCTGCTCGTTCCTGCAGTCCCACAGAAAGGAAAAGCTTCAGTGTGGAGGAGGGGCGACTCTAATAATGTAACACAAACCAGCTCCATCGCTTCCTCATCACGAGAGGTGACCTACAAGACCTTTTAAACTGAGGTTGTCTGGGGACTTCTTGCTCTTTACACCGTAACCTTCCCCAAGCACCCCAGAGAGCTTTCACATAAAAAAATGACAAGGAATTAAATACTGCCAACTCCAATTTGCTCTGCTCTTACTTGATGACACTCCAGCATCTCCAAAGAGCACCGTGAGGTCTCAGCCGTGCAAACACTCGTGCTGAATCTTTGATCAGAGGTGCTCCTTACTGATGCTCAACAGCCTTTAACAGCAGCAGAACATTAAAGATGAACTACAGACCACTCTTCCCACCACTGCTCAGTTTTCACACTTGGCCCACAGACCGATGGCTCTTCAGTAAAGATCAGTACTACATTCCGAGCTCAAAAACCTGCAGGCTCATCTGGCAGCTCCTCACACACCAAAGCAGCTAAAGAAAACTAACAGTAAATACATACAGAAGTGTATTACTGCACTTACAGCTCAGGTATCTGTTACTGCCAGGACACATGGAAACCAATGGATGAACACAGCACAGTGCATTGCAACGCTCCGAGCTGTGGAGGCCATTCAATAACAGGCTCAGCCCAATCCTGCCACCCCATGCCAAACTGCCCTCCTGAGCCCTGCAAGGTGCCTCACCACCATTCAGATGCACTGACTATTAGTCCTGTGGTTAGGACACAACACGGATCCCTGGATTCTGTCTCTCTCCTGTGTGCTCACACGTTTCCAATGCCAGCCCTTTTTAGACTTCGAGGTCCCCAGAAAATCAAAACCCGTTCCTGAAACTGCTTGTCCTCCTGAATTAAGACCCCAAGCTCCCAAATCAACTTCTGAGCGATGCTGCGACGTCCTCTGCTGGGAAGAAGCACAGCTGGAACAGCCTGCTCAAGAAGTTATATTTAAGAAGACTGAAACCCCCAAATCAAGAGACTCGCCATCCAGGCAAGAGAAATAAGCCTCTCCAGATGCAATAACCATGACATTGGAAAAAGAAAATAGATATTAGGCTTGGAGACAGAGCAGCTATAAACCCAAACGTTGCTGCTGCTCTTCTAAGCCACTCCAGAAATACCAGATTTAATTTCATTGCAGGCAGCATTGCTGTGCTCAGCAGACTGCATCTGATTATTTGCTGAAGACTCTCCATTGTTCTTCCTGACTTCTGTGCAACTCAATGAAAATCCCAATGTCAGAGTGACACACAATCATTATTTGGTCCAAGAGAAGCCAAAGCATAACTTTTGTCATTGCTTCCCTCAAAAGGAAGGGCAGTGCAGAACGACATGAAAACTGTCACATCACAAAGGCAGACGAGCATTCAACTCAGCTAAAAACAAAGGAGTCACAAGGCTCCTTGCAATAGAAAAGAAACCACATGAGACATGGGATTAGCCCCTCAGTGAGAACTCCGCTCTGCCAAAGAGCTTGCTAATGCTGCTGTATCACCACAAAGCAAACCCATCTTCCTTCCTGCTGACCACCTATTCTTCATCGAAGCAAGCCCCAAGCAATGGCTGAAGCGAGCTGCATCCATGCTAGAAACCATTAATTGAGTAGAAGCCAAAAGGAAGGCAGCATAGAACAGATCTTCCCATCCACTGGGAACTGCTTTTTGTTACTTCTTCCCGGGCCGAGGTCATGATGAAGTCACACAACATTTGCATACAAAGTCTCAGCTCATGTCAGCATAATTAAACTCATTTCAGTATAGGAGGGCAGCCACCAAATCAACCATTTCCTTCTGGAAAAGCATTCTTGGTTTTGGAGGGTTTTCTTTCTGTTTTTTTTAAGTCACTCTTGAATTACTTGCTATGAAACTACTGGAAAAAGGCTTTTTAAATGTAATAAGAGAATCCAGGAGGCCACTTTATACCATCATAATGACTCGAGCTCCCCCTCCTCCATCACGCCGACGTTACCCTTAAGCGCTGCAGACACTCGACAGCTTTTGAGATGACCACATCCACAGAACAAGGGCCTCGGCAGAATCCCCTCACCTCCTGAAAACGTGCTGCCATGCGGGCAGAAATACGACCAATACGCCACTCAACCAGTGCTCAGATGGGCAGCGGCCAACACGAAGACGCTGCCGTTTACCAGCAGCAGCTCCTCTAACTGTTTAGCTGTTATGCTTTATTATCACCAGTATTCAAAGCTGGTGAGAGACTGGAACTGAAGAGAGATCAATATCCAAAAAGTTGCCAGTTTTCCCCTAGCATCACACCACACACAGCTGCTCCTTCAGCCCACTGCGTGCAGCCTCTATCACAAGCCTTATATCGCACACTTGGAGCTATCTCACCATCAAGTTTCTACTCAGTAGAGAGCTACCAACGCGGCTGTGATTTATGGCACTGTTTACCCACTTATTTTCCCCCCCAAAGATAACGCTGTGGTTTGACTCAAGACTACGTAAACCTTGAAAGCATTTTCAAGAGCAGCTGTCATAAATAATTAAAACTAACCTCATCAAGCAACCCGTGCTTGGAAAGATTTCACACGCTCCCTTTGAGATGCTGACGTTCCCTGTAAGGGCACTCACCTACACTGGGAAATCAGCTGGGGCAATCTCTGGGTATTTCAGAACAAGCTCTTTCAGCTGGGTTAGGGACTGGTACAGGTTTTCTTTTGCTCCCTTAATATGAATACAGAAGAAAGAAAACCGGTTTCGCCCTTTTCATTACCATAGAGGACCTGCAGTACAAACACGACTCCAGAAGTCATTACTGTTTTAAACAGCTGGTTAATTAAACCTCCCTTCATGACGATTCAGTCTCATTATACTAATGTTCCAATTCATTCAAAATCCAATGTAAATTTCTAAGGAGAAAACATTCTGTGAACAAATGCTTATGATGGAGAGGGGGAAAATAACCAACAGTGAAATGGAATACTGGTAGAATGACTGGAAAAGCTCACTTGGCCGTTCTCACCTCCCAGTTGCCTGCCAAGATCCAAGCTGCAACATCTTCTGCACACAGCCTAATAGAAAGGTCAGCAGTGTTGGTATTTCAGCAAAACATAATGCAGACAACTCATACACTAAAGATTTATCAGCAGCACTAAGCACTAGAAAGATTTTCACATTGCTCTTACATTACAAAAGGAATCATCATGAATTTAAATCTGCTACAGCCAAAGAAAACCTGCCTTGCCCATCACTCAGCATGCAGCAATAGGTTGGGACAACAGAAGGTCCAGAATCCAAGCACACGGTGCTGCTCTCAGGCTGAACTCCTGTGCAAACTCACACTGTGGAACAGCTTCTCTCATCCAGAATCATTAAGCAAGCCCACCTGAGCTGCTATCTCCACTGCAGTAAGAGCAGCAAGACAAGTGATGGCTTCTCTCAGCTCTCTCCTGGATACGAGAGCTACCTGATCTCCTTCCTTCCTTTTCAGTTCACTTTAAAGCCTCCTTAACATAAACATCTCTCCTGTCCTCAAGAACCAGAAGTGACACCTGAGCCTATGAGAAAGAGGCAGAGAAGTGAGAGCTCAGAGCCCAGCACTCCGTCCAACAACAGCATCAAGCAAAGACAGCTTCAATACAGAGATTCCAGCACCACAAGGTAAGGGAATTATAACACGACTTCCCCAGCAAGAAGCACATTCTACAGCTTCAGAACTACAAATATTTACTCAGAACACAGAGTCAAGGTGGACTGATACCTGCCACATGCAGCTCCGTACACGATGAAGGCAGAGGCCCTGCAAATAAGGCTTCCTGATGTTCCATCAGAACTCCAAACACGAGGCTTTGCTCTGTCCCTGTTAGCACTGCTTTCAAAACCACTGCGACCATCTTGTTTCCAAACGTTGTTACTCAATTACTTATTTTTAGAATGCAATTAAAGCTTTTCCCAAGTTTGCTGACTTCTGTTATTTCCCAAGTTACTGACATACAATTTGTAAACAGAACCTGAAGACCATTTCAGTTGAATATTCATGTTCCTTCAAAGGCATTTCTCTAGGAATGTTTGTGTATCAATTTAGAGACTGAGAGCTTTACCCATTTTATAGGCGTACGTGAACTCTGAGATCTTCAAGTCTTGCTTTAAAAGCCACTCACTTCTACCGAGAGCAGGCAGATACTTCCACAAGAACTGAGCTCCCCTCGCAGGCTTTAAACTTCATAAAGGAAACGTGCCATGCAGCTCCCCCAGAGGGAACACAGACAGTGCTCAAGAGCTCTTAAATGGTGCTCTTATTGAGCATCTGTCATTAAGGATTTGCAGCTGCTAAACACACCCAGCACCACGACCACCGAGAGCCTTCTGCTGCTCTGCTCTGACTTCTGGTCAGTCGGCTTGCTTATCTGTAAGCTGGAGCTTCTGCCTCTCAGTCAGAGAACGCCAGGCAGGCCGAGTTGTGCAATGACTGATCCAGGGCCAAACAAGCGTGCTACCAGCATCTGCAAGTGACCTCCTCTGTACTTCTTTAATGAAAATATATTATATCAAAGAGAAGCCACAAACCACCTGCTTCTGCTGCTTCACAGGCGGAGTTTTTTCAGGCACTCCCTGCCAATAACCCCAAACCCTGATGTAAATAAAGCTTAGGGAAATAAGGAATAAATAAGCAAGGCAACCCGTGTAATAATGTGGATGCTATTTCAAGAGACAAGACAGCATCACTACACACAGCATCCACAAATGGACATTAAAAAAAGCTAAGAATGACCAAAAAAAGCTAAAATCAAGTTAGAGAAAACATCTCAGCCACCAGGAACTGGGACAGCTGGAAGAACCTGCAGCAACATTTCTATTGATAACGCTCCTTTAAGTACCACCAGTCCAACTTCTCAAGAGTAAAACCATCACTAGGCACATCTCCTTCCTACAGAGGCAGTCATTAATTACCAGACCTTCCACAAAGGCTAGAAAAACACCTATTCTTACCACCTAGACCTAAGTACCTTTTTCTGATGCTCAGCAATTGGCTCTGCTGTCCAGGTAAGCCAGACGAATTACATGCATGGCACTGGCACTCTGCTGAAGGTAAAGCCTGAACATAAAGGCAGTGCACTCACATCATCTATTTCCCAGCTGTGTCTGCCGGCAGTTTCTCTAATTACAAAGCACACCTTAAAATACGATGCGAGCTTTGCTGACTGGAAGGATATAAACAAAGCTTGGCTTTCACATGCTGGCTGAAAGAACTGCATTTGCTCACTCTGCCCGTCTCAGAAAGGACTTACTACTTCTTATGCAAGTTTGAAATAAGCAAGTTTTCGGAGGCCCAGCATGGGAAAGTGTAATTCATCCCTAATAAGAGCTCCTCACCTCTCCTCACCTGGTAAATGGTAATCTTCTAGGTGTCTAGAGGAGCACACCAATAAACACAGACAGCTGGCCTCTTGTTTCTCTATTCAAACAAGAAATTCACACACATCATAAGCAGAAAAAATACAGAGAAAAAAAAACACAAAAACTTTTTAAAGACAACAATCACTAAGTTGTACTCAGTTTAAGAACTAGAATGCAACTTGTTTGACTTGCTGTGTGACCCGGATAACCAAGTGTTTTAGCTACAAACTACTCCCAGAGATGTTGCTGAGCTTTACTGTTTTATCCTTTTCTTCAACAGATTTCTTCACAGATACTACCAGATCTTTCTGTCACAGCTCAGTGACCTGTAAATATATACAGTTAAGTTGCAGCTGCTTTAAGGAAGGAGAAATAGGAAAGCTTTCAGATCATCAACCTGGACAGCACAGCTTAACTTCAAGAACTTGTATAAGGACCTTTATAAATTACAACAGAAACAGGTGACAGGTCTCCCACTTACTATGACTTATCTGGTAATGGGTAAAAAATGGCTGGTATCTGAGCACAACACGGGCATGCTTTATATGCACAATGGCAGAGCAACCTCTGTATTGTACTTGATGAAAACCAGTTGCAGAAGCCTTTAGTGTGAATCAATACACTGAATGGATAACTATTTACTTGCAAATGCGTTGGAAACTCTCTCCCACCACTCAGAAACTTGTAAGTTCTCCTGCCTCAGGTCTATCCAGCTCCACTTCCACCCCAGAACCCCCAGCATAACCTACAAAGGCAAACAGAGCATTTCCTTCATAGATGTGACCCTCTTCCTCAGTCCGGGCAGCTGCCATAAGCAATCTTCATGCCTTCAAAATCCCCACATGCTACAGTGTATGAGGAAAAGCGTTAAAGTTGCTGTGAGAGAGCCAAGCAAGCTGTTTAAAAAAAAAACCCAACAACAAAACCTCACGACACACACGGATTACATTCAGTGATGCCAACCTGAAATCATTTCCTCTTACTCACTTCCTAAAACAAAACTCCTCCTTTCACATGCTCTTTCAGCTATTTCCCACCAGTTTCATTTCCTAAGTATTTCAAACAGGCAGATCCTTCATTAGTGCTCCAACTCCAACCATCAGCATCTCTTGAATTGAAAGATACTGTTCTTCAACACTCTACATAACATTAATGTCTCCTAACCCAAGAACACCACAATTATCAATAATTATGGGATGCGTAGCATGAACTGCCTGACCCTTTTCAGAATTTAAATCAACTACAGAAGACAAAGGGAAGTTCAGTGACCACAGGAGAAGTCTTTTTTCCAAAATTTGAGGTATTCTGCTTCAAAGAGCTGGATGGAAAGAACGGCAGTGAGCATTTGGGCTTCGATCTCCTGGAAGATTTGGGTCTATCCTGCAGGCTGGGCAGCATCAAGGAGCACACAGCCCCAACTTTCATCCCAAAGGAGAAGTGAAGGCCGAGCTGCCCAGGTCAGCATCCCAGGGACAGAGGAGACAAGAGAACTTATGCGGTCCCCATGAGATCACCGCGTACCCTACAGCTCCCGCACAGCCCGGGGGGGGGGGGGGGGAAATATGACCCTTCCCACCCCTTCGCTGAAACGATGAGAGGAACCCAGGCCCCACATCGTGGTGAGGATGGGAGAGGTTGCAATGGGAGCACCTATAGGAGCAGGGATTGAAAGAGAAAGGGGGGAGGGGAGTCCCCTAAAACAGACAGGGATGAAGGCCCCACTTCAGGGCTCCCCTTCACCTCAGAGCCGCCCGGCTCCCATAGGCCTCTCAGCCCCCCAGGTCCACCCAGGCCTCTCAGCCCTTCTCCCCCCAGGTCCCTCAACGCCCCCAGGTCCAGCTCCTCCCAGGCCCCTGAGATCCCCCCCAGGCTCCCCCAGCCCCCCATGCCTCTCGGCCCTGCCATGCCGGCGCCGCCCCCTTACGTGTTGTCCTGGTTGAAGTTGGCGAAGAGCAGATGGCCGCTGCCGGCGTCACCGCTCTGCCCGGCCAAGTTCATGGCGGGACAGCACTCAGCCACCCCCGTCCGGCGGGGGGACGCCTCCAGCAGGCAGCGCAGCTCAAGCCCGGCGGCCCCGGTCCGCTCCGCACGCCCGCGGCCTCCTCATCGCCGCCAGCGCCTTGTTTACGCTGCGGGCGGCGGAGAGGCCCCGCGCAGGCGCCGTCCCGCCCCCGCCCCATGGTTGCGCATGCGCTCCCCGGCGCCGCCCGCCCTCGCGGCCACCGTCCTGCCACCGCGCATGCGCCCGCCCCCCGGCGTGGGAGGAGCCGCGCAGGCGCCCTGGTGGTGGCGCCGAACTCGGTTGAGAGAAGGGGGGCGGGAGTGTTCTAAAGCTGAGCGGGGAGCGGGAGGGTCGGGGAGGGGACGGGAGATTGTTGCGGAGGTGGCGGTGCTCCCGCGGTCACGTGGCTGTCACCGCGCCGCGGTGTGCGGACGGCGCTGCCCGAGCCCTGCAGTTCCGCTCCGTGCCGCGTGAGGTCCTCAGGGCTCAGCCGTGGGACAGCAGAGGGACCGTGCGCTGTGGGGGGGGGGGCTGGCAGCGGAAGGGGGTTACGCACGGACCCCGCACCCTGTGTCCATCAGTCCTTCTGCCCCTGCGCAGCGACTGCCCCTATTGCAGGAGGGCGGCAGAACCTCCTGGGAACTGTTGCAGTGAGCGCAGTGCCGCCATTGTAATGCTCAGAGTGCGGCTACTCCCATCGCATAGGGGTTATTCCCATCATGTATGGGTTATTGCCATGAATGGGGCTGTGATCCTGCCAGGACCCAGCCCAGGGGCGTCCCCAGCTGCGGGACCTGCACAATCCGGGGCCTCACGTGTTTTTGGGGAGGTTTCCTGACCTCCGTCTTGATGACATGACCAAAAATCACTGCGTTTGGGGCACCCCAGCATCTCAGAAACCCTCATTGCGAGCCATCATTCAGTATAGGCTTTAGGCACTACTTTAAAATGTATTTTCTATGGTGTTTTTTTCCCCGGTATTAGAAGCAAGGCATTCACCACATCATTTATGCCCTTCTTCAGCCTGAAGAGGGTTTGCTTTCAGCTGCCTGCAGTGCTTCGGTAGTCCATGCAAGATCTAAATAGCAAAAAGCAATTCGTTATGCGAGATAATTTGCTAATTGGTAGGAAACCTCGATTAAAACTATAAAGCAGCATGTAAAGATCTGTGGGCTCGGGGTATGGGGCTGGAGCTGTTCCCCTGCAGGATTTCGTGAGGCTTTCGTTGCCATAACAACTGGAGCCAGGCTTCAAAAATAGTAACTTATTTTTCATTCTGTTCGCCTTTTGCCCTCTGAGACGGATCTATTTCGGGAGCGATGGTTCAATTTAGGTGCCCTCCGCCACTGCCCCCGGCTGCGGGCTGGGGGCTTCGGGTGGGGTTATGTGGGTAAGGGGGATTTGTCACTGTTTTCTCTTCCATCTAAGTCCAGAGAAAGGTAAAGCGGGGAGCAGGCATCACAAAACAGCCTTTGCCAAAGCCTTGTCATCCTGAAGCTGGGGAAGGAACTTGGAAAAACAAACCCCAAAGCGTAGGAGAGGGCTTGGGAGTGATCTCATTGCATGGCAGCATGAACCTGTTGCCCACAGCAAAGGCTGTCCCATATACACTGGGGAGGTCCCTCTGGAGCAGGGACATATTCATTCCCTTGTCCCCTGCTTGGTCCCAGCACTGGAAATCATGCAAAGAGGCTGAGCCCAATGGATCCCGTCACATGGAGCATCCCCCTCCCATGCATCCCATGGAGAGCATGAAGCTGCATTTGGAGGGGGTTGCACTGAGTTAATTCATGCCTTGAATTATGTAGCACGCAGATGCCCCTCTACTGCGGGGATTTAGTGTTCACTTGGATGCAAAAAGGAGCTTCAAAGCATGATTTGGAACTGATGGAAAATGATGTTCTCAAGGAAATTTTTAACTGCTTTGGCTCCGTGGAGCTGTGTGCGATTGATTTTTCATGGAAACAACCATACGAGTATATCCAGCACAAGGAGATGTCTGTGGCACATGGAGATGTTCCCCCTTCCTCCCACCACCCTTGTTACAGCATCAGTAGCGACAAACTGTTGGGGACATTTGGGCTCTCCTCCTCCAGGTGCTGCTATCCCTATGTCCCCTTCCCTGTCCCTCACCTGCTAGCCTGAAGGCATCCTTTGTCATAGAACCGTTAAGGTTGGAGAAGACCTCCAAGGTAACCAAGTCCAACTCAAACCCGTTCCCACCATGACACCAAACCATGTCCCTCAGCACCACGTTTCCACGGTTCTTGAACACCTCCAGGGACAGTGACCCCACTGCCTCCTCGGGTGTGTATCAGCACCTCAGCAACCAACCCCTGGGACTGGGAGGTGATAGAGAGGATGGAGGCTTTGGATGGAGGCTCGTGGGTCCCCACCCCTGCACACCCTGCTGTGCCAGCTGGAGCAGACCCATCAGCCCCGCAGAGAGCCGTGGGATGGAATGAACAAAATCCTCCCGATAAAATAAATAAAAGCAAAGCCAAAGCCGGACATCTCCCTCGGGGGGCTGGAGGGGGGCAGGCAGGGGCACCTCAAAAGGCACCCAGTCACCACCACGATCGCTGCTCCCTCCATCCCCCCGTCCCCCGCTTTAATTACATTTTCAATTCAAATCCGCTGCTATTTGATCCGCCGGGGGTGTGTGTCTGTGTGCGGGGGGTATTTTTAGCTGTGCTTAAAGCTGCCTGGGTGGATAAGAGAGATTGTGCAGGTTGCCGCGACCAGGCGGAGCGGGACGGGATTTGTCCCCCCTCCTCTCCTCCTCCCCATCTTTGCCCATTTGCTGGCTGTGAGCGGGGCTGGCTGCCTCTCCAGCTGCCTCCCTTTCGGTCGCCTTTGTTTTTCCCCGGATTCTTCTCTTGTGCAACAGGGGGGCGAGGCTGCCCTCTGCTTCTCCTCCTCCCCGGCATTTCAGCCCCGACGGAACCCATGAAGTCGCTGCGGGTCCGCAGGGCATCGCCACCTTTGTGGGGTTCGGGGACCCCCGGGCTCCTCACCCCACACTGAACCGCCCGTGGCCGCGTCCCGGGACGCCCCATGGCACCGCCGCGATGTTGGCGTCCGGAGCCCTGGATTTCCAGAAGACGCGCTACGCCAGGTAAAGCCCTCGGCGCGGGGATTGCTTTGCTTTGTGCCCCAGCCCCTTGGATCAAGCCAGAGCCCAAATCGAGCCCTGAGAGACCTTCAAAAGGTGCTGAGTGCCTCAAAGCACAGGGCAGGTGCAGGCTGTTCCCCTCACTTGCAGGCACACGTTGTCTTTCAGGATAAGGATGCCTGTTCCTTTTTGCATCCGTAAGGGATTCACAGCATCGCTCCATGTAGCAGGGATGGAGTTTGCTGCTATTCAGACCTGCCAACCCCATATGCCACCAGCCTAAGGCACATGGACCAGATAGGTGTTCGAGGGGGTGCTGGGTCTAAGGACTGGTCCTGGAATTCCCTTCTGGGTTTAACTCTGCTCTCCTCCCACTGCTGGGGCACTGGCAGCCCAGTTCTCAGCTGGCACAGACCTACTGCTGGGTGCTGACTCCCGTAGGGGTTACCAGCTTATGAAGAACCTAGGGGCTGTGTGATGCCTGCCCATAGGATGCTGGGGAGATCCCCGACAGGCTTTGTCCTCAGCTCCCTGTCTGAGGATGTTTCCATCTTTGCACAGAGCCCCATAAGCAGTGCAGTCCTGGGGGGCGCCGAGGTCTGTTTCTGCCCCAGCAAAGTCCTGGTGGTGCTGTCAGGGGCAGATATCCCCTCCGAAAGAAATGAAAAGGAAGGGTGGTGGTTTTCTTGCTCCAAGCAGGAGAATCCGATTGGCTTTGCTGGAGGAGATGCAGAGGCAGCCAGCACTGCGCACCTGGCCCAAAACTCCTCCTGAGAACAGAATTCAAACATTTTTTTCCCAGCCAGCTTGCGAAGGGCCACTGGAAAATGGAGCCAGGCCAAGTTCAGTGCACCCAGAACAGGGAGAAAGTGGTGCATTTGTTCCATGGCAGCAGTGTGTTGAGGGCTGGAAGCAAAGCAGAGCTGCCCACCATCACAACCCATCTGCTGTCCTGGTCCCTCGGTCTCCCCCAGAATCAGCATCCTTAAAGCTTGCTGTGGTCCTTATGGAAACAACTTGTTAAATGAGTGTGCTGGAGAAGACACTGCACAAGAATGGGACTACAGGGCGTGGGAAGGGTCAGACCTTTGGGGCATTCTCAATTCATCACTGGGTGCAAGAGTCTGGATGGGGAGCAGGGTGAGATAAATGCTCCCCCAGCTCTCACCCCATGACACACTGATGTGGTCACCAGCACGTGCTGCTCACCCAGAGCTCCCTACGTCGCCACAGAGATCCTCTTACCCCAGTGCTTAAAAATAACCATTCACTAATCCCCATCCCCCTGGGATCCATGTAGCAGCTCTTCTCTCCTTCTAAACACTCTTCCATACCACATCTCAAAAGAGACCCTAAAGCTACTCTTTCTCTCGTGCCAGCAGCTCCCCCAGCTCCATTGGGCCATGGGTGATGGGGACTAGCATGAGTGGGAGTAGCAGCAGCATCAGCACTACCCTTCAGGGCATCATCAGCATCTTGCCAGGTCTTCTCAGAGGGTAAAGAACTCTGAATTCCTCAGAAAATATAGCAAAAAAGTTTCCTTTTTGGTGGAAAAGCCCGGAACAGCTCCATTTTTAATGTCTTTTATCTAATTTTGAGCGAGGACCAAGAAAGGAGGAACTTGGCCATCAATACACCTGCCAGCAGGAATAAATAAAACGCAGCAACCTGTTGGGTGGGAGCTGCAGCAGTTTTAACAGATGAAAGGCAGCGGGGATCAATGCAGGAGCAACCTGAAAACCACAGGGAGAAACCCGGGGCTGGAGGGTACCGAGTGCTCTCAGGTGGGCTTTGGGGATGGAGCGCTGCTCCTGAAAGAAGGAAAGCTGAGTGGGGTGTCCCCATTTCCCACCAGAGCAATGGGTCGGTGCAGTCACATCATCCCTGAAACTCATTGAGGCCAGGTCACAGGCCAGTAAGTGATCCCTCCCTTACCATGTGCTGCTTTGGCTCACTTTACACTGTGGGCTCTGTTGGGTGCCTGCGTGCAACTGCAGTTCAGCTCTGGTCTCCCTGCAGGCACATAAATGCTTCTCAGCATTGGGCCATCAGGAACTGTAATTGAAAGGAAACAAGATTACATGGGGAGTGGCTGCATCTGGCCAGGTCCTGCAGCTCTGGAGTGGAGCAGCCGGGGTGAGGGCGCTGCTGGGAGCTGCAGCCTGCACTGAATCACCATAATTAAGTGGTAGAGGCTCAGGATCTGATTTGCCCACAGAAGAGGCTCCATGTCTTATTGCATTTGCTTGTCTTGCCCTGCACAGTGGAGCAGCAGCCAGGAGAGTCCTCATGACAGGAGCATCCAGAGGTGCCTGCTCCAGGCTTGTCCTTGTCTGCATGGCATGCAGAACGTGAGCGCTGCCACATCCACCAGCGCTGGGGGATGGAGCAAAAGGTCAGGGGAGAACTTCTTCACTGCTCCCTGCACACTTACACACTAAGCTAGGAGACACAGACTGGTCCCATCCTGTGCATCTCTGGGAGCTGTCGGTACAGAAGGCAGAGAAAGCACTGGGGTGTTCAGACTCCAAATACACAAAGACTCAGCCTAGGCAGAGCTATTGCACTGGGAGCGTTTTCTCCCTGTTTGCTTTGTAAAGGAAGCACAAGCAGCCCTCATCTGCTCCCACACACACAGAGCTGTTTTCCAAGATCTCTGCTTCCCCCGCAGCCCATATGATGAAGCAGTGAGAAGGGGAATGCATTCAGCACTGGGATGGCAGCTCTGGGCTGCTGGAGGGGCAGGGGCTGCTCGTGGGTCGCACTGTGCCCATTGTGACCTGCAGTGCTGATTGGAGACACCCTGAGAGAGACCCATTGGAAAATAGGATCACCACATCTCACCAAAGTATTGGCTCAGTTCAGGAGCACTTTGACTCAGATACTCTCTGAAGTCAGCACTGATAGGACTCATGCATGAAGTCTGTCCAGATTGTAGTTGTTTCATCCAGGTACTGGGAAGGCAGTGAGCGCTCACAGCATTTTCAGCACAGCTAGCTGGATATGGGGACATCCCCCCAAACCACCCATCTCCCTCCTTTGGGAGGGGTCAGGGGAGCAGGCAGGAATCACTGCATGAGCAGCAGCAAGCCCCATGGGCAGCCAAGCCACATGCTGCTGGGGAAGGGCAGTCTCTTTGCCAGCTGGGAAATGGATGCGCCATGTCCCTCCTCCAGCTGGTGTTGGATGTCAGCCTGATGTGATTCCCTGGCACAGCTCGCCCTGGCCCATTCCATGAGATAGCAGTCAGTGCGATACATGGAACGCAAGGCATTGCCCAGTGTAGCTGACTGGTGTACAGGAGCTGTGGGCTCTGTGGGACTCAGGCACCCTTTGGAACTTTCCAGGTGAAACTGAGCACTAAGCCTCAAACATTTTCAGGTAGTGCTGATAATCCTGAGTCAGGTGGGCTCTATGTGACATCTCCTGGTAAGGCCAAATACCACCAAATCACAGTGCTTGCTTCAGACACCAACGAGCTGAGCGGTCCAGAGTTCCAGGAAAGTCGGGGTCCAAAGCTGTGCTCCTGCACTGTGCTTTGATGCAGATGATGTTGTTTGAAACCATTCCATCTGCTTCATGGCTGGTGAAATGGTTCGGACAGGCAGGGAATACTCAGGATTTGTACCACTGACCTCTGTGCTCACAGTGATGCACGCAAGGCAGTGAGAAGCATGCCCAATGCCTTCCCCAGCAAGCAAATAGCAAATAAGGGGGGGTTTCAGCCCTGGAAGAAGCCCTGCCAACAGCCACTGAACACCTGGGAGATAAGTCATGTTGTGACTAATCAGGGCTCACCAGGACCAAATGAAATGAGAAGTCCCAGCTCAGAAAGTAATTCGGGAAACACTCACCGATCCCATCTGCTGTGAATAAACAACAGCTCTGCTGTGGCTGCAGGGTCACGAGTTGCCTCGGAAGAGCTGGAGATGCTGTCTGTACAGAGAGCAGAAAGCTGCTGGAGAGAAAAATAAGTATCCATACCTAGAGGAGCACCATATGTTCTGTAGGAGCACACATGGGAGCGGAGGCTCCAATGGGGCACATGCCTGTGTGGGCAGCTCCACAGATGGCATTGCCAGGCAGCATCAGCTCCTGCATTTTTGCCTCCCCATGGAGAATGTAAGCCCTTCTCTGCACCTTCACGTGCAGCACACTGAGCTAACTGTGAGCTGCAAAGGAGCTCAAGGGGATGGAGCCTCTTACAGGGACTGCAGTTGGAGCTTTATCAGATTATGGGACAGAAGCAGTGAACACCAAGCCCCAGCTTATAGGGGTGCTGCAGCAGCGTGTGCATGACCACGAGCTCAAAGACCAAGCCCTGGCATCAGCACAGGGCATTCTGCCTCCAGCCTCATTAGGGCAAACGCAGGCCATGCGCAGAGTGAGTGTGGGGTGGTCTGTCCTGCAGGGCCACATCTGCTCCATCTCTGTCACTGCATGCATCACAGCACACACATGCTCCTGAGCCTTGCTCTATCAAGTAACACCCAGAAGGGTCTTACCACCACATCAGCACCCAGTAAAGGCTGTTGCTTTCTCTATCCATCCTCTCTGCAAGATGCCACCATCAGGGTGCAATCCTGTTTCTCCTTGGGCAGGAGGCACAACAAAGCAGCTCTCACCTCTAAAGGCATGAAACTGAACTCTGAGCCAGCCCTGCCTTTTATAAGCCATTCACAGGTGAAACCCACAGCCATCAGCTGCTCCAGGTCATTCCCTTCACCTGCCAGCACCCGGCATTGACTGTTGGTGGGCAGGGGATGTGCTGGTGGCTGTCACAGCCATGGCAATGTGTCCAACTCCTTAATGCAGAAATGCATGAGATGTGGAATGTATACAGCTCGACAGAGCAATGTCAGACACTGCAACTCACCCCCGCGAGCCGTCCCAAGGAATCATTTAACTGAAGCCTGTTTTCACTTTCTTCTCTCCCAGTGCTGGCAAAGCAAGAGCCAGGCAGAGCTGTGTGATTTTTTGAGGTCAGGACTTTGTTCCTGGACAGAAGTCTTTGAAAAAAAAACCACAACAAAACCACAAAAACCCGCAACTACAAAACAAGAAAAAAAACCCACAAAAAAAAACAGAGTGGGAGAAAGAGAAGGAGAAAGGAGCAAGCCTGGGAAGCTGTCTCTGTGCTCTGGCCCGGCTGCTGGGGACAAGGGGCTCTTTGTTCCCCCGGGCTGAGTCGGGTGCTTGGGCCCTTTTCAGTCTCCCTCACTGGGCAAGGGGCCCGTGGAGGGCAGGCTCAGCCCTGGGCCTGCAGCAGTGACCCACGCTTGGTCCCCACCAATTCTGGGGGCAAAATGATTCTGGGAGCCCTGAGGGCTGTGCTATGCCCCGGGGTCCTCTGCTTCTCACGCACTGCCCCAAGGAAGAGAATAGGCTCGTGCTCCCATCACGGAGGTTTTAAACTTTTCTGTGACTTTTGGGCTTTGCAGTCACACAGTGCTTGCTGAAATGCTCTGCCCAAAGGGCTGGGGGGGCTGTGGGAACCGACCTCCCCTCTCTGCCCCTCACAGCCACCGCCGCAGGGTCAGGATGGAGCAGCAGCCGGTGCGGGGCTCTGTTAAAAAAATAAATGCAAGGAAAGGCTGTGTGCATGTTACCCCAGCAACTGCAACGTCACGCGGGACGTCTGGGCCTGCAGCCCCACTTCTCCTGGTTATGAAAAGGGAAAAGAGAAAGAGAAGCAGAAAGCGAGGGGGACCTGGGGACAGTCTCCTGGCAACGTGGCGCAGCGGTGGCCTCCTGCAGGGGGGACGTGGCTGGGGCATGGGGAGTGCAGCCAGCCCTGGTGGCCCTGGTGGGATGGGGGGAACCCGGTGTCCCCAGGATGGAGGTGGCATCTCCAGGGGTGGAGGGGTGGTCCCAGGTATGCTCATTTGCATTCAGGTTGTGGGCAGCATTTGTTTCCTTAGGGTCTAATGTGTGTTGCAAGCAACATTCCCTCTATTTGCAGAGCACAGGGAGCCGAACCCCTCTGTTTCTCTTCCTTAGGGTCACCCTCAGCCCCACAGCAAAGTCCAGCCACCTCCCAGCCCCTGGCTGCGCACAGCTGTGCTGTGAAACATGCTGCAGATGGTGCGGGGCCAGGAGCAAACAGGGTCAGGGAGCAATTAGACCAACTCCTGCCCCTGCACCCAGCTGTCCTGGTCTGATCTGCAGCAGAAAGCATTTTTAAAGCACTAATTGTGAGGGGCAGATGCGGAAGGGTCACTCTTTGCCCATTTCTTATTCCCTTTCTCTGTGCCCACCCTGTTGGAGCAGGGAGTGGGGCATGGCTGCTTTCAGGGATGCACATTTAATTTGCTCCCAGTACAGCATCACCTACCCGGCAGTGGGCTGCTGGCACAGCTCCTTATTGCTCCGAATGCATTGATCTGATGGGAGAAATCGATACGTTCCTCCACATGCCAGGAGCAATCTGATACTTCAGCCTAAGAGAACCAGAAAAAGAGAAAAGTTCCCTAGGGAGCATGGCGGGGCTTCCCCAGCAGCAGTCAGCGCTGGGACACATGTGGGGGCTATGGGGTGGGTGCAGGAGGTACCCAGAGGCACTGCCCTCCAAAAGGGCTTTCCCAGACCTCCCATCCCTTGATGGTGTTTCTCTCCCTGCTCCATTGCAGGTTCATGAACCACCGTGTCCCCTCCAACCGCAGGTACCAGCCGACGGAGTACGAGCATGCGGCCAACTGTGCCACGCACGCGGTGAGTCTGCATCCCCTCCTGGGGTGAGGGACAGTGCCCTGCCCCGGGGATCACCTAAAAACATCAGCAATCGGCCCTGCAGCCCTTGAGGGTCTTGGTGTTGGACTGAGCAGCTGTGCCTGGTGCTCTGCGGATGCTCTCCTGCCTGCTCCAGCCCCGGTGTGAGATGGTCCTTTTGGGATGGCCCTCAGCAGGGTAGGAATATTTGGCAAAGCTTGGCTCCCCCTAAGAAAGAGAATTTTCACACCAGGAGCAGCGGTGGGGCTGTCTGAATGGTGATGGGAGTGAGCTCCCTGAGGAGCTGCTGGCTGCTGCTCCAAGCCCATGGCATGGCCAAGAGGTGTTGGTCCTCCTCTTGCCCTCCTCCTCCTCCCTGCCCCTGCCTGCCTGCCCTTCTGTGTGGTGAAGTGAAAAAACACCTAAAAGGAAGGGCGTGGACTGTAGATCAGCTGCTCAATGGGAGTGCAAGTTGTGACGAGCGGGCTCCTTCTCCTCCCAGTTCTGGATCCTGCCCAGCATCCTCGGCAGCTCCATCCTCTACGTCCTCTCCGATGACCGGTGGGAGACCATATCAGCCTGGATCTATGGCTTCGGCTTGTCCAGCCTCTTCATCGTCTCCACCATCTTCCACACCATCTCCTGGAAGAAGAGGCATCTCAGGTACCAGCCCTGCCCCCTGGGGGCTCAGTCCCGTGTTTGTATTTGTAGCACAGCCCGAATCCTCTTGGTCAAACTTTTTCTGAGCTATGCCAATGTGAAAAAGCATTTTCTTTTCTTTTTGCAAATGTATCTGGTTTTACAGAGCACAGTGCCACAGGCTCTGACCCCATCTGTCTGTCCATCCTGCAGGACTGTGGAGCACTGCTTGCACATGTTCGACAGGATGGTGATCTACTTCTTCATCGCAGCATCGTATGCTCCATGGTGAGTGCCCGGAGTGCTCAGCCCTACCAGAAAGCAGAAACCAGCCCAGAAGTAATGGTCAGAGATTGCACTTTTCACTAAAACTTCCCATTCTCTGCATCTCAACCACTTTCAGCTGATGTTATGGGTGGGAAGGCAGCAGAAACTCCTGCCTGCGGGAGGGCTGGGGTGCAGCAGGAGGTTGGGGTGCGGAAAGATGGGGCACAGCAGGAGGTTGGGGTGCAGCAAAAGGGTTGGGGTCCCCCTCACCGCAGCCCTGGGTCTTGCAGGCTGAACCTACGGGAGCTGGGGCCCTGGGCCTCCCACATGCGCTGGATCATCTGGATCATGGCATCTGTCGGCACTGTCTACGTGTTCTTCTTCCATGAGAGGTCTGTGCCTTTACCCAGCCCAGCTCTGCCCTTCCTTCCCTGAATGCCCCAGTGCAACAGTCAAGCTGCGAGAGAGGCCAGAGATGGAGACAGACAGATAGACAGACAGACATGGGGTCCCTGGGCAGCCTCCTGGGCAGGAGGACCACATCCTTACCCCGTACACTGTGTTTTTAGGAGGCTGCAGCTCTGTGGCAGGAATGTGGGAATGAGGATGCGCTGTCATGAGTGGGTTCTTCCACGGGGTGGCACCAAATAGAAAGCTAAAGCCCCCAAAGCCTTCCCAAAGCCCTGTGCGCGAGCCGCCAGCTCACCCCTGGACCTGAGAACTCCCGCGGTGGCACTTATAGATGGATGAGGTATAAATGTAAAATCCGACCCTGCTTCCAAGCGCCTTCTCCATTGGCTGCAGGTACAAGCTGGTGGAGCTGGTGTGCTACGTGATCATGGGCTTCTTCCCCGCCTTGGTCATCCTCTCCATGGTAAGCCATGCTGGGAAGCACATGGGCTCAGCACAAAGGCATGTCCAGTGGGGTTGGGATGCTCCAGAGGGTTGGCATGGTCCAGCCTGCAGGCGGTTGGTGATGGATGAGGTGATCACCAAAGATGATGTGGTTCGATTGTGATTCGGGTGCCCTGCAGATACCACGTGTGCCCATGGCCGTCTCCAAAGGAGCTGCTCTCCATGCTTCATTGTGTTGAGAGCATCCCAGCAAAGCTGGGCTGCTGGCCGTAAGGGGGGGATGGTGTAGGACAAGGCAGGACAAGGCTCTGACGCGTTGCTGGTGGTGACCATATTGTCCCTGTGCTTTTCTCTCAGCCCAACAGGGATGGCCTCCCAGAGCTGGTGGCTGGCGGAATTTCCTACTGCCTGGGCATGGTCTTCTTCAAAAGCGATGGCCGAATCCCCTTCGCCCACGCCATCTGGCACCTCTTCGTGGCCATTGGAGCTGGTATCCATTACTATGCCATTTGGAGGTACCTCTACCGGCCCGGCGCGCTGGAGGCCAAAACGTCCCGATAGACGCCTTAAGGACACTTCACATCAATGGGGACATGGAAGGGGAGCAGGGAGGGGATCCCGGGCCATGGGCTCACCCCGAAGCCACCTGCTGCCCCCTGCATGATTTGGATTTTAAACAGATTTTTCTTTTTTAACCTTGAGAACTGTTTATTTTTTTAGGCAACGTTTTCATAACCTGGTGACCACCTGAGGGGCTGCAGGCAATAGGGGAGCTTCGTTCACCCTGCTAACCCCAAGCCTCCCACTGGGGCCATGTCCCCACACTCCCTTGGCTGGTGGCACCCTGGGGACCTGCAGCAAGTTCACAGCCATCCCAGCCTGCGGAGGCAGAGTGGAGCCCCCTAAAAAAAGCCTGAGTGGAACACTCATTGGCACACCTGCTTGGCTCATAAATGGTCAGAAGTCATTTCAGCATCAGCCTTCCCCTCCCATGCTCTGGACAGGAAGGTCCTGTGTCAACAAAGCCTTACATGCCATTGAAACTTGAATCTCTTCCAGCGTTCCCAGACTCCAGAGCACCTGAAAACCCTTTCTCCAAAGCAGTATTAAGTGCATGACTTGGTGTGTTCCCTCTGGACAGGCCCTCAGAGCCCTCCCAGCTGTTTTCTCCTAGGGTCTCTTGGTGTCCTTGCTGCTCTCGGTGTTGCCTGGCTGCATTTGGGCTGTCCTGACCTCGGAGCTTGAAGTGCTCAGGCTCAGCCTTGGTTTCATTACGCCAGGAGAGGGTCCTGGTAGTGGCTCCACACAGCTGTGCCATTTTGCAGCAAATTACCAAAGAGAAGTTTCCCAGATGCTCTTCCCCTCCTGGCATGGTGGCCGTGGTTTCCATGTAGGCAAAAAAACCCCTTTTCCATAGGCAGAGGCTTCCAAGAAGGGGCTGTGCCCTGTGTCCCAGCCTGGCACAGGGCTGCTGGGGCTCTGCCCTTGGTGTCCCAGAACAGCCTTCAGCCTGGAGGGCTCTCAGGGTGACAGGAGGTCTTGGGGACAGCAGGTGATGGACCCGGTGAGGTCTCTGCCTTCACTTCCCCCAAGTCCCCAGGATACAGCCTTTGCTCCTTTAGCCCACAGTTCTCAGCCTTGTGGGAGGGAGAAGAAGGAAGAACTGAGCACTGAGTGATGGGCAGTTTGTGGGGTGAATTTGGGGTCAGAATAGAAGGCCCGAGACTGAGAGCTGCCATTTTTGCTGTCTGGCAAGTCATTACTCTACTCCGTGCCTCAGTTTCCCCACCTGTAAATTGGGGGTGCAGACAGCGACCAACCTCATAGGGCTCAGTCTGGGCTCTGTGGAGCACCTGGAGGATGGCTGGTCATTCACAGACACCGCGCTCCATCTGTCACTGAGTTTGCCACCAGTGGCACATGGTGACACTGGGCTGAGTGCACCCAGCTCTCCTCCCACTGGGAAACACACCAAGGATCAGCCCCATTGCAACATCCCCTGGCACAGGCTGCCTGTGGGGTTTTGTCCCTGGGCTTTGCCCCACACCATTAATCTCAGAAGCATGCTGGGGACATGCAGCCCAGTAGGACCTTTCTGAGGCCACCACAGAGCACACTGAGGACATCACCACTTGCCTATCCCCATGCTGAGAAGCCTCCTCTACATGTGCCCTTTCCTTGTACAGCGGGGTAGGATGCACACCATGCTATCTGACTGTCAGCCTATTTTGTACTAATTTTAAACAATTCGTACTGTCTGTGAAGGAGCTACCTTTTTAGCATCTTGTATTTTTCACCATCCGTTCTTGGTCAAGCAGTATTTTATATTTAACACAGTACTGGATCAAATTAAAAGCAAACCTAAGGAAGATAACACTAGCAAATGTTGTTTCCTGTGGAGTAGGGTTGAAATAAAAACTCAAGATACCTCACTATTTCCTGTGTGTTAAGTCAGAATGAGCTTCCCAAATCATAGGGAAATGAACTCATTTTTGGTCCAACTTGCCCTGAATAGCATCACTCAGTGGTGAAAGCAGTGAGCGCGGGCGATGGAGCGCTGAGCACCGACACACTTCTGTGCGCAGATGGCCCCTGCATCTCCTCAGCTCAGCCCACTTGGGAAAGGAGAAAGGGAGAAAGGTCTCAGTTGAGTTGGGACCCCAAAGGGATCCCCTCCTGCATCACCACCAGCTCCTGCGGGCACAGTCCGGCCCCATCCTCGGCCGCAGTGGCCCCGCGCACCCACACGCTGCCCTCTCCCTCGCACCGCCCCGCTGTCCCCACGCTCCCCTGAGGCTGTGACGCCGCCGAACTTGACCCCAAGCCTGACTCCATCACCCCACCCGCCCGGGGACGCTGCTCGGGGCGCTGTTGGGGCAGCGGAGGCCGCGGGGTGGCGCCGCGGGGTCGCTCCGCTCCGTTCTGTTCCGCTCCGCTCCGCCCCGGCCCCGCGCGCACCGCACCGCACCGCACCGCACCGCCGGGGCTCCGCCGGGTGAGTACCTTCCGCGGGGGGCAGCGGGACGGCGGGGCGCTTTTCTTCTTTATGATCATTATTTGTCATTTATTTAATCAGTATTTTTGAAGTGGGGGGTTTAGCATCGCCGGGACACCCTACCCCAGTCCCTCCGCCTAGACGCGGACTCCTCGCTTGTCCCCGCTGTTGTCTCCGGGATGGAGCCGCCGGGACCCCGCTGCGGTAGGGCCGTTTGGATGCCGTCTTCGGGAGAGGAGGGCAGGCGAGAGTCTAGGCTTGCCTGGTTGCCACTGGAGACAAACCTGCCCTGCGAGCCGCGCCGGGTACGGGAGGGCTGCGCCATGGGACACAGCACCTTGGCACCCTCATCCTAGCGCACGCCCTGTGGGACCCCTCTGCCCTTTGAGCCCTCTGTCCCACTGCCTGCCCGGAGAGATCCGTCCTCCGCCCACCTCTTGGGTGCTTTCTCCCTTCACCATGTCCTTTAGGATCCTGCCTCCGTTGGGGTTGTGCTCATTGGTGTTGCACGCACATTACTGTGCCTGCATGCAGCTGCTTGGCACCGTGGTGGCATCCCAAAGCCTTGGCAGAGAGTCTGGGGACACTGCGCCTCGCGGCAGGCTGGAGAGGTTTCTTGCTGAGTTATAACTTTAGCAGAGAAAACTCAGGGGAGGTTTCTACTTGCTGGGGAAGTGCTTATTTTCTGTGCTCTCCAGGATCAGTTAATTATCACTAGAAAAAAAAAAATATATTGCTAAGGTCTCATAATTAGGCTGCCTGCTGCGACTCGGCTGCTCGGAAGGCAGTGGAAAGCAAGCTCTCTTTGTGAAATGTTTTTTGGATGTGCGTGTGAATAGAGCTGCACAGGCAGAAGGCGGTCACTGGGACTTGGTTCTGGAGAGCTGGTGCATGCTGGTGGCTCAAAAGACCTTGCAAAAGGAGGATAAAAATAAAAAGCAAGGAAAAAAAGGGAGCTGCTGCAAGGCCTCCTCCTGTAGGTCCCAAATCATTGTGATCTGGTTGTGAAGCTGTTGTTGCCTATAGGAATGGCTGACTGTTTGCTGTCCCATTGGAGCAGCCCTGGGTTGGGCTCTGGGTGCCATCGTGGGGCGGTGCTGCTAATAATAACACCATAAGGAGTTTACCCGCACTGATCCGGCTCAGGATAGCAGTGGGCTGGAGCTGACATTACCAGCCTGGCCCCAGATTAGACAGATAAAAACTCACACAATAACGAGCCGTGCTGCAAAGCAGAGATTGGGTCCTGCCTTTTGGGGAGGGGGTGCAGGGGTTCTCCATGCAGGGTGTGGGCAGCGGCGCTGGGCTGCTGGGAGGGGATCTGCAGAGGTTTGCAGCCAGGCTGAATGTGCCAGCACCGGGCTGTTCTCATTTCCTCTGCTCTCTGAGTTCTAATTTGTTCCACATTGCAGTGCCGGGGCGGCCTCTCCCTCCCCACAGCATCCAGGCTGCAGCTGTTCCCGCTGTACTGAGGCTGTGAGTCTGCGTGGTTTCCATTAGAAAAAAATTAAAAATTTTTAAAAAAAAAGGGAAATTTTTCAAACAGGGCTCAGTGCAAATAACCTTTCTGGGATGGTCGCAGCTGGAACCTCACTGTCCATCCGTGATGTGCACGCGTGGGCAGTGCCTTGCAGAGCTGAGCTGGGACGAGCCCTGGGGACGTCGCTGTGATAGCAACCAAGTGCTGTAATAGCAATGGTGACCTGGTGGCTACAGGTTGATGGGCCTGATCCCATCCCCCGGGCAGGAGGAGGGATCCAGTTTGGGCCTGGGCTGATTAAAGACCTCAGCATCAGGAAAACATTCCTGCCACCGACGTGGCGGGTGGAAAATAGCGCCTGATGAGCAGAAGTGGTTCCACCCCCTGACGTGCTGAGAGCCAGCTCCCTTGCAGTGTGGCTGTGTGAGGGGTTGGAGTAAGGTGAGGTGACACTCCTGCAAAAATCTGCACTCTGTGGTATTAAAAAAGTCACTCCAGTCCGGTATTTAGAGGTGGCTTCATCCAGCATCAAGAAAGCCCACATGAAATATACCTGATCTGTTTGGAAGGCGGTTATCAGAGCAGATCTCACTGCTGGGCACTGCTGCCTACTGGCCTGCCCTCAGCATTTCGGTGCTTTGATCGCTTGTTTGGGAGGAGATAGAAACGGTTTTTGGGAACCTATGGCTCAGACAGAGCGCAGTGCTCACAGCTTGGACAAAGCTGGGCAAACAAAACGCATCCCAACGACGGCTGGCTGGGAAAGGGAAATCTTTCTGCTCCCAAAAATAACAAGAGGAGCTTTGAGTGTTTTCCTGTCCCTGACGTGTTGTTGGGGTGAGCACAGCCCTTGTCCTGCAGGAGCTGCTGGGGCCGTGTGTCTGTCCGCCTTTCTGTGCCGGAGAACTGGGAGCTTTCACATTATTGACAGTTTTGCTCTGGAAAAACAAACAGGAAGGTCATCTGCAGTATGAATACGTTGTATCTCATCACAGAAAGGCTTTGGTTGGAAGGCACCGGTCCTAGCCCCGTGGTGTGGCACTGTCAGAGCTGGATTTGGGCTGACAGCAGCCAAAAGGAGCTCCTACATCTGGCTGGGGGAGGGGTGCAGAAAGCACCCTACAGCCATGGATGAGAACAACCCCTGCTCTGCCCACTTCTCATCAATTCAGGGTGGATGGGGCTCAATTAAAGCATCCAAACACTCTCACAGGGGAGCAAATAGGTGGTAGCCAACAGCTCGTTAATTGCACGGAGCAAAGCATGACAAGAATCAATGTCTGGCAGCCAAAGCCAGACACACTGGAAAGAAGGCATAAATATTTAAGCAGCGGCAGTGATTAATCACAGCAGCAGAGGGAGGTGGGGGGGTGCCCGGGCCCTCTTGGCGTCGTGCATCCCAACCAGCACCTGGCAGAGGGCTCTCCCATAGCCCGGTGCTGGGTTGAGCTGTGCCCACTCCCAGCCCCTGGCCAGGGGATTTAATGGGGTGGTGCTTTAGTCTTTAACTGCCATGGGCTCTTTTCTGCACTCTATCTCATGCCCTGCTGTCTCCTTCCAATAACACCCATGGAATCACATTTCAGGTGCAGCTTCTCCCTCGCATGTTTGGTTTCTGCTGGTCCCACTCCTGCAGATCTGCACAAAGGACAGTGAGGGGATGGATGCTGCTTGGTCTTCAGCAAAATCTTCAGCAAAACACACCAAGATCCTGGGCCAAGGTCCAGGAGAAACAAATCCTGATGGGCATATGATTGGGCTGTGGCTGCAGGACCCATTGTGTACCCATGGGTGTCTCCAGGGATGCACATGCTTGCGGAAAGAGGTTGAGATCAGCAGCAAGCCTGTAACCTCCATCTCCTCTTCACTTTCCCTTTCTGATCTCATTTCTCCTCCTTTCACTGTTCTCTCCCTGCCCTCTTTGCTGTCCGTGCCTGGGTTTCCTCCAGCTCTCCTCCCGCTGAGGTGGATCCTGAGCTTGGAGCTGGGCTGGGATATCCCACCCATGGGTGATGGCTGTCTGCCACACTGTGGGTGCTGCATCCTTCCTGCACGGGTCCAGCAGCCCTCACCTGCAACGTGAGTTGCTGTGAAGGAAGGAGGAATAAAACTGTTGGGGCTACAGGTGGCTCAGCAGCGCTGCACATCACCGGTGGCACATGGCATCTCTGAGCCCCCAGAACAGAAGGGGGCACTGCAGTGTCTCTGAGCAGCCCATGACCTCTCCTCCTCCTCCTCCTACAGACAGACGTGTGCTGGGACCATGTGTGCTGGGGGGAGGCCCACGCTGAGGAGGAGGGCGGATGGAAGGACAGCGAGCCCGTGAGAAGGATGGCAAGGTATGGGCAGCGGGAGGGACAGGACCACTGGGATGTCTGCTTGGTGGAAGGACTGTGTGAATACTAAAGGTGTTTGTCACAGCACTGCAGAATGAACACACAATGAGCTGGCTTGGGTGTGATGTCCCATGAGAGCAGGTAGGTGTGCAGCCACCCCAGCCTGGGGGCAGGCGTGGGTTGTGCAGGTGGGCTGGTCCTGATGGGCTCACCTCACTGCTGCTCTGGGTGCTGAGCAGGTGAGCACCCGAGGGGTTTGTCTCAGTCTGGGCTTTGTGTTTTTCCAAGCACTCGCTCTGTGAAAAGCCTCTGCCCCTGCTCTCTGCAGGTGCTGTGTCTGATAGAAAGAGCAGGAAAATAGCAGTGCTATAAATACCAAATTGAAAGAGGCAGGGACCTGCCTGCCGTGTGGGCATGGAGGAGTGACCTCACAGCAGCAGATGTTGCAAGGTTTCCCTCTGTGCCGAGGGTAGTGCAGGGCAGAGGAGATTAAATCTGCCCACCTGACCCAGTGGCTCAGTGGGAAAGGTTTATCTATCTCCTGCATCCTTGCTCACAGCAATTCCTGCAGGCAGCAGTCAGGGTTTTGGGGGTGCCCTCTCCTGCTCCCAGGTGGGGTCTGCCCCAGCACCCTGGGGGTGCTACACATTGACATGAAGGGGCAGCCCAGGCAGGAGCAGCCCCTGGCACAAAGGAGCTGCAGCTCCGGCCCTGACCCTGCTCAGTTTCCCCTGTTGGAAGGGGGGAGCAGGAGCTGCCCCCCAGACCCAGCAAGGCTTTCAGGACCAGAAGGTTGTGAAGTCCCATCGACACTGGGATGTCTCTGGGGTGAGAGGGGTGAGCAGGGGTGCAGCAGCCTCCCAGGCTCGTCCTGCAGCCGTGGCACTCACTGGTGCCTCAGTTTCCCCATCTGCAGCACTCCAGGCTCTCCCGGCCCCGGGAGGTCCCCGCCCTGCAGAAATCCTTTGTGCACAGCAGCGAGGCTGTTCCCAGTGAGAAGGTGACCTCTTACATTAGCAGCAGGGATGCTTTTTCTTCCCGAATTAGATGGCAGCATGGAGGCCATCCAGGGTTGGCATCACTGCTGATAGAGCTGGGGCTGCACCGAGTTGGGTCCTGCTGAGCACACACAGCCACCCACATCCCCGGCCATGTGCTTTTTCCAGCAGAGGTGGACAACAAATGCACATTTCAGGCACTGTGCTTGGCGATCCTGCTTTAACGTCCCCTGCAAACCAGCAGCAGGATTTGCTGGAGCAAGGACGTTTATAGAAAGGCCAATTAGAGCCTGTTTTCACCCTGTGCCTCTCGGTGAGCAGAAGCATTTAGCAGCTACCTCAGAGTAATTCAATTTGCGCTCGAGCTTTCTGCTTCACCTCTAAAAAATGGGATTGCTCCATGAACTCGTTAGAGAAAGTGGCTCCTAAGCGCTGGCTCCCACCCAGCCTGGGCTCTGCGGGTCCCACTTTGCTGCTGTGCTCCGCTCTCCTCCCAGTGTGTGCTTAGGCAGGAGGGACCTCGCAATGCGCACGGCAGAAATTAACCTCCCCGGGACAAATCCATGCTGCGGTGTTTGTGCGGTGCTTAGGAGCTGACTGCTGGGCTGCACCAGGGGAACCTCCATCCTGTGCCGCTGCCCCTGGAAGCCACAGCGTCACCTCCATAGCCTGTCCCCATCCCTCGGGGGGTGGCTGCCACGCTCACCCCTTATCTCTCCCTATCCTCATTCCCAGCTGCTGCCCGTGACGACGTCCCACGCGATGTTCTATGGGTCCTCCTCCACCATGGCTCCGCCATCCAAGAGCCGGCTGAAGCGCCAGAGCCGCCTCTTCTCCCAGGTCCTGTACCGGACGCTGAGCTACAAGGACCGCAGCTCCGCCTCCGCCTTCCCGGATGGGGATGACCCTGCTGAGCTCTCCACCCAACTTTCGGCCCCCGGCATCCTGAAGATTTTTGGGGGCAACATCTGTGCGGGCACCAACTACAAGAGCGTGCTGGCCACGGGCAGCTCGGGGGCACTGGAGCTGGTGAAGGAGGCTCTGGAGCGCTACGGGCTGAGCCAGCTGAATGCCGGGCAGTACGCTCTGTGCGATGTCATCGGGAGGTTCGAGGGACCAGAGAAGCGGTGGCAGACTGAGGGGCTGAGGGTTCTCGGGGACCATGAGAAGCCGCTGCTCATCCAGGATCTGTGGAAGCCCCGGGAGGGATTCTCACGGCGGCTGGAGCTGCGGCGGCGGGCGGAGGTGGAGGAGATGGCAGCCAGGGATGTGGACACCACCACCGCAGGTCAGGGGCTGTGGCTTCAGGGGGTTTGGGTTGGGGTGGTGGTGGGGAAAGGAGCTGCATTTTGGTTGCAGTGCTCTTAGGTTACATCAGTGCTTGGTGCTCCATGGGGAATTTGGGACCCCAGCCGGGCTAGGGCCTTGCAGATGCCCACTTGTGGCATAGAATCATTAAGGCTGGAAAAGAGCTCCAAGATCACCAACCCCAACCCATCCCAGCATGACACCAAACCGCGTCCCTCAGTGCCACATCTCTGTGGCTCTGGAACACCTCCAGGGACAGTGACCCCAGTGACCCCGCCACTCCCCGGGCAGCAGTGCCAGTGCCCAACTGCTCTGTGGGAGAAGAAATTTTTCCCTAATATCCAACCTGAGCATCCCCTGGCACAACTTGAGGCCATCACTCCTCATCCCTGCAGGTGCAAGGAGCTGCTGCTGTGCACCTGGGGGTCAGGGATGAGGCACGGAGTGGGTGACCCTCTCTTCTCCAGTGGGGATCAGGGCAATGCTAAGTGCTTTGCAAGGGTGCTGGCTCTAAACAAAGAAAAAACAGTTTTTAAATAGAAAACAGGGCAAGACCTGAGTGCTAAACTCACAGTCAGATGTGGTGCTCGTGGTGGGAGAGCTGTGCCACGGCTCTTCAGAGGCTGCCAGCATGAGCCCGAGGTGACCTCAGCTCCGGGTGACACCAACCATTGTCCCCAGCTGGGACAGGGGCAGCAGCACTCACACCTCAACCCGGGCACTGTGGGAGAGCACTGCCCTAATTTCTCATGTTTTTATTTTTTTAAAGCCTTTTCTGCAGCCAGACAGGCTTTTCTGAGACAAAGACCCCCAGCCACAGTTATTCATGCTGTCTGCTTGACAGATGTACTGCTAAAACCTCACTTCTGCTGCTGTCCCATTCAGCTGGTCCTATCCCCAGCCTCCCCACCCTGTGCTGGTGGCGCTGCCCCAAGGACACAAAGCATCTGCTGCCCTCTCTTCAGCAGCACCTCAAAGAGAAATGCAGCTCCTAGTGTGGTGGGGACTGTGAGTGCTACCAGCAGGGTCACCCTGTCACCACCCTTACGTCCCCTTGCCATGAACTGAGCACCAGCTGTGTGCCTGGGGCAGCAGGGCGCTGGCGTGGAAAATGTGGCTTCTGTGCAGAACTAAAGGGAGATGGGGCTTGAGGCTGCCTGGGAGGAAAGCAGAGTGGGGCTGAGTGGGACCCACAGGGATATACCTGTAAAGAACTGCCCCCAAACAGAGCATCGCAATGGGGCACTGCTGCTGAGCCAAGGAAAAGGCCCCACACCCACTGGTGACCTGTTAGCAAATGGCTTAAGAGTTTTATCTGCTTGGTTACCCATTATCCTAATTAGTTTATTAGCTGCTTCCCAGGGGGGAGGGAGGTGTGCGCTCCTGGCACCGCTCCTCAGCAGCGCAGGTGGAGCAGCTCTGTGGGAAACGAGGTTTTGCTCAGCCCTGCTCCTTTTGGGGAGCGATGTGGGGCAGCTGGGGGGCAGAGCACCACAAAGTAAGGATGCATTCAGCTCCTCCCAGACACCCCATTGCATGCTGTGCCCTGTGCTGGTGGGGCTTCCCTGTGAAGCTGCAGACCAAACCATGTGCACGCCGTGCAAACATGGGAATGAAACCTCTTCCCCTCCAACACGCTCTGTTGGGTACCACCAAGGTACACCTTGGCACAGCTGCAGCCAGGGAGCGTTCCCTACAGGGCTGCCCAGCAATTCACATCACATCAGAAAGGGCGTTTGCCCCAAATTAGAAACAGATCTTTCCTGCATCCCTTGCAGTTATTTATGAGCTGATTCATTTCCCAGCCAGGAGCAGGGCACCTCTTCCCTGGGCTGAAAAAGAGGCAGAGCCCACGGAGATCCCACTCAGCAAACCCAGCAGGTTTACCCCAGGATTCGGGGTGGGTTTGGGGACAGCAGCCCCCGTTGGGTGGGATCACCTGCAACCACCAGGCAGGAGAAGGCACTGCTCTAGGGTTGTAGGCATACCTTGGCTAATGGATGGGCTTTGTTTCATTCAGGAAAAGAACTGTTTATCTTTCCAGTGCAGCTCCAGGGTTGGGGGGAGCCGGTGACGGGGGCTCTATGGGCAGTGAAAGCACAGCTTTTTCCTCCGTGGGTTTCCTATGCAAAGCAAACACAGTACTGACTGCCCTCAGATAAGGGAGCAGTGGTGGCGGGGGGACCCTGAGCCCCCCGGGGTGAGGAGCTGCACCAGAGCTGCCCCGTGTCCCTGTTTGGGGCCAGGCAGTGGGGTGACACGGGGCACCCTCAGAGCTCTGCTCCCACACTCGTGGCATCCCCGCATTTCACATCTGCAGTGCAGTGTGATGGACCCCACTGCCTTTTAAAGGGGGCATGTCCCCCTCTTGGCATTGGCTGTGGGCCATGCTGTGCCCTAATCCCACAGCATGCCAGCACCGGGTGCTGTTTTCTCCTCCCCCTCCTCCCCATCCCTATCATTTTCCCACCAAAGGAGAGCTCGATTTAAAACAAACAAACAGAGAAATGTATTTCGGTGCCGGCAGCCCGTTCCTCACCAAATAAGGCAGACGACAGGTTTGTTTTTGGGCTCTGGCTTACGTGTGTCCCTTTAAGCAGCCCCAGGCTCTGTGCATTGCCGTCCCCATATCCCTCTGGCTGTCCCCAAGCCCTCCATTCTGCCATTCTTTAATGCAGAGGTACGAGCACCGACCCTACAACTCCATCCTATCGCTGCTCCAGAGCCAGAGCCCGGCTGGCAGCAAGGGGGGGTCCCATAGGAACTCCACTATGGGTCTGGGGACGCTGCTGCCTTGGAGCTCTTTGCTCATTCGCTCCAAATCCCATTCGTCTTGCAGCCAGCGCTGCTCGGGGAAGGTGCTGAGCGCTGGGTCCTGCGGCGGCTCTGCGGCTCGCAGCTCTCTGCCCGCTTCCCTGGGGGCTGGGGGGGCTCTCAGCCCCGCTCGCTGTCAGCAGGCAGCACCCAGGCTCTTATTTTTCCGTGTTTTTTTTTTTTTCCCTAAAAAATTCAGCTTATTTTCTCTCCGGCCCCGCTTTCCTCCGGCAGCGCAGGGGATGCTGTGGATGCGGAGCTCCCCGGCTGCCCCGCGGTCAGTGGGGACATGGGGGGAGGCGGGCTGCGGGTCTCTCTTTTTGGTATCGAGGGGGCACAAAACTCTTGGGGGACATCACCCCGGGGGATGGGGGTGCGCTCCGACGCTGCCTCCCTTCCTCACCGCAGCAGGATGCGGGATGCTGCCGGTACAGCAACGGAGCTGAGCGCAGCGCATCTCTCCCCCCGCAGGCATCAACGCCCAAGCGCGGAAGCTGCAGCGGCACCGGGCGCGGGGGGCCATGCGGGTGCTGGCGGGCGCTAAGCGGCTCGGCACCCCCCCGGCCCTGCGGCGCAGCCTCAGCGAGAGCAGCCTGGGCCGCCCACGGGACGAGGAGCTCCGGCGGCACTGCCCCGCGCTGCGCGGCCCCGAGGAGCGGAGCGGGAGCAGCATGCGGTATTCCCTCTACCACTCCCCGCACCTCCTGCTCCTGCAGGGCTACAGCCAGCAGCATGTAAGCACCGCGCAGCGCTCACCGCCCCGCCGACCTTTCTGTTTTTTGTTGCTTCTAAAGCCTATGGGGATGGGGAGCTTTGTGCATGGCCGGTGTTTCCTGCGGGGGCGAGGGGGGGCGGGGTTGGGGTGAAAGCGCATCCTTAGGAAAATGAGTTTGTGTGGGGTTGGAGTGTGCGATCTGTCCTGCCCGGCTGCGGTGCAGGCTGGGAATGTGGCTGCGGGGCTGGAGGAGAGACGCCCCAGAAAAGCCCCACAGCAGCGTCCCTGCCCCGGTGCAGTGCAGAGCCGGTTCTGCAGGATGGTGCCGAGTGCTGCCCCGTCTCCGTCTGGCTGCCTCGTTGTTGGTAATGAGAGGCGCGTCTGGGAGCCTCCTCTCCCCTGCCCAGCAGGCACTGGGAGAACTGGAAAGGACTGGGACGGCTCTTTTGGTTAATGGTTGCTTTGTCCAGGTGGAATATCTGGCTAGTCCGATTTCCAGCTCTGTCCCATTGTGACACCAACGCTGCAGCTCTCCTCCGTCTGCGCTAATGCAGCTGGGGAAACTGAGGCACTGGTGTGCACTGCTGCAGGTGTGCAGGCAGACAGGGGCAGCACCCCCAACCTGCTTTGGGGGGCACTGCTCAGCCCACAGCTGCGGCTGGGGGAAGGGCTCCTTCTGCCCAGAGCAGCCCCATCTGTTACATGCCCGAGTTATGGTGCCCATTTACCAGCCCCATTTGTTGGTCTCGCTGCTCTGCACGTTTGCACTTCTGTGTGCAGGAGCAGTGAGGTGCACACGGGTCCTTGGCTGCACTGCCCACGCTTTTTGTGCTGCATGAGCTCCCCGACTGTGCAAGGAAAGAATGGAGAGAGAGCCGCGGCTCTGCCAAGGCCAGGCGTGGGGGTGGCAGGGGGCTGCAGACCCCACTGACTCTGCATGCCCCCCTCTCACAGGACAGCCTGGTGTACCTGCTGAACCGTGAGCAGCACACGGTGGGCCAGAGGACGCAGGCGAGCAAACCCAGCATCAGCCTGTCGGCGCCGGACATCCTGCCCCTGCACTGCACCATCAGGAGGCTGCGAGCATCGTGGCACCGCTCGGAGGAGAAGTTGGTGCTGGAGCCCATCGCCGGTGCCGGCGTCTCTGTTAACTTCTCTGCGGTGACCCGGACGGTTGTGCTGCGGCACGGGGACCTGCTGTCCCTCGGGCTCTATTACCTGCTGCTCTACAAGGACCCCATGAAGGCACAACCGCTGCCGGCACAGACCCTGCTGAGGCTGCGGGCCCTGCACCCTGAGGGCCCCTCTGTATGTGGGACGTGCGGCAGCCTGCTAAAAGAGCAGGGAGGGCCCATTGCCAACCGAGAGAGCCCTGAGCCCAGCGACGGCCCTAGGGCTCCCCGCAGGAGGCTGCAGCTGGAGTTTGAGCAGGAGGCTGAGGATGTGTTGCTGCAGCGCATCATGACGCTGATCGAGCCGGGGGGGGATGACCACAAGCTGACACCTGCCTTTCTGCTGTGCCTCTGCATCCAGCACTCGGCCACCAGCTTCCAGCCTGGGGACTTCGGGCAGCTGCTGCTCAAAGCGGCCAAAATGATCCAGAGGACGGTGTGGGTCAGTTGGCATCGGGGGGTGGGGACGATGGGGATCCCCTCGGCTCCCACCCTGGTCCCCATGTGCAGCAATGCCCGCAGTCACTGTCTGTGCTCTCTCCTTCTCTCCCTGCCCAGGAGCGCACACGGGAGCTGGCCGAGAAGCAATCCCAGCAGTAAGTGCCACCCTGCTCTCTTTGCCCCAAAATTGGGGGAATTCAGCCCAATTCTCCCTCCCACCCAGCTGTGCCACCCAGCCTGCCAGCACAGATGCACATCCCATTTTCCTGCTAAATCCCATGAATTTGTATCTATCCTCGTTTTGCCACTGGCCCCACTGCCAGTCCCGAATTCCAGGCTCCAAAGCAGCATCTGGAGAAACCATCGGTGCTTGTGCTGAGGTCTCCTTTAGGGCAAGCTCCCAGCCCTTCGCTGCAGCAGGAAAAAGTGGTTCAGCCACTGAGAAACCTCCCAGCTGCTTTCTATTTGTTTTGCTTTATTTTGGAACGGCCCATCGCTGGGCAGGCTGAATTTAACCACCAGACCTGGCAGCAACAGCAGCACAGATTCGCTGGGGAGATTTGTTGCTCTGCAGCATTTCCTGCAGAAGGGCTGGATCAATCATTGGTGTCCCCCATAGAAGTGGTACCAACAAAACCTACCCTGCAGAGCAGGAGCCCCCAGCTTGCTGCTTGCACAGGGCTTTCCTAAAGCTTAGCAGTGGGATGCAGGAGCTCTCTACTGCTTTTTGGGTTGGTTTTGCCCCAAATCCCCCAGCGATGAGCAGTGATGCTGCAATGCCTGCTCTGTCCCCCCCCCAGCCAGGACCCCGCTGCCCTGTCCTGTTTCACCATTGCGGACCTGCTGCCGGACCTACAGCACATCCTCTTCTGGATGTCCAACGCCATTGAGGTGCTCTACTTCGTCCAGCAGAAGTCCCCCACCTACATCCAGAGCATGGAGGAGGAGATGGACGTCAAAGGTAGTGCTGGGGCTGCTGCTCACTCCGCGGCCCCTCGACCCTGCTGAGCCCTGCCTGCAGGCAGTGCTTGGTGCCCTTGAGATGAAAGGGAAAAAGGGAGGAAATCAGCTTCTAATTTCATCCTGTTTGGGAGTGTCATGCTGCTGATGTCAACCTGGGAGAGTCAGTAACCTCACCCTGGGGGAACACGGGGTGCGGTGGCCTGCAGGATCTGGGGCTGTATTGGTGCCTGCAGTCATCAGATGGCCCCGCCAGGTTTGCTCCCTGATTTCTCCCTCCATCCCATAGGCTCCAAGGAGTCTCTGTTCTCCTCGACCATCACAGCCAGCGAGGAGGCGATGACGGTGCTGGAGGAGGTGATCATGTACACATTCCAGCAGTGTGTCTATTACATCTCTAAGGTATGCAGTGCCCCTGGGCACCGTCGCCAAAGTGAGCATCCCCAGCAGTTCTGCAGGAGTTGTTCAGCTTCTGCAACACCGAGATGTTTTCCTTCGGGCTGAAGTGCCTCACTTTTGGGTGCAGCCCAGGAAAAGTATTGGATGACCGTGGTGTGCTTCCCTGCTTGGGAGGAGGTGTTGGGGAGAGCATAATGCTGCGATTCAGGGCACGATGGAAAGCAGCCCCGGGGCTGGTGAGGAACAGAGCACGCAGTGTGCGGCCGGAGAAAGGCGTCTGTGTGCAGGGATGCTCTGTGCTCACCTCTCCCTCTGCCCCAGCAGGGATGGGTGTAAGGTGCTGCTCTCCTACCCAGGCTCCTGCACAAGCAAACAAACGGGCTGGGTCCTGTTCAGCTCAGCTCCTTCTGCTTCCTGCAGTGTCTGTACGTCTCGCTGCCGGCCCTGCTGGAGTGCAACCCCTTCCAGAATGAGAGCCGTGAGGGCTGGCGGGTGGCCCCACCGCTGCCCGAGGAGCTGCGCCGCGTGGTGCTCATCTACCAGGCAGCACTGGACCTGCTCCGCCAGTATGAGGTGCACCCTGAGATCACCTCCCAGATGTTCGCCTACCTCTTCTTCTTCTCCAACACGCTGCTTTTCAACCAGCTCCTGGATAAGGGTCAGTCCCTGTCCTCCTCTTGGTTCTCCCTCATTGGGCTGATGCTGGGAACAGACCTTCTGAGACCCCCCAGCCCTTCCCAGTGCCCCCTGGAGAGAGGGGGCTTCGAGCAGCTGGAGTTGGGCAGGTTCCACACTGGTATGGGGAGGCCAAGCACAAACCCAGCTGCTGAGCCCTTGTCTTTGCTTTCCCGTGTGCTCCATCCCCAGCACCTTGCTTGGGTCACGTTTCATGGGTTTGGCTTTTGCTGTGCCTATTTGCTACCAGCTCTTATTGAGCTGTTTCCAAGCAGAGCTCCCCTGTCCCCATAGAGCAGACACAGCTGCTCCCTCCAAGGTTCCCATTTCCAGGAGGGATTTAGCCCCAACCCCAAATCCAAACACATCTCCAACCCCAGCCCCGTCCTCATCCCCAACCTCATCTTCAACTCCAAACCGCTTCTCATTCTCATACCCAAACCCAAACCCATTTTCAACCCCGTTCTCATCATCATCCCCAAACCTAAACTCATCATCAGCTGCAGCTGTATCTGCATCCCCATCTCCAAACCCATCCTTGACCCCAACCTTATCCTCATTGTCGATCCCAACCCCATCCCCAACCCTTTTGAGTCTGAGAGCAGTTTGCTCCACAGAGAGCTTCTCACTAACGAACCATTGCACCCTGCCTTGTAATTGAGGAGCAGGATGGTGCTCGTTAGCCCTAATTATCACAGCAGCCCTGCCGCATGGCAGTCTCCTTTCCCCAGCCGCTATTACTGCCAGGTAAGGCCTAGCCACTGAGTCACAGCTGCTGGGGAAACTAACGTGGGGACATCAATCAGGATTCGTTCTGTAGGGCAGCCCTACTCTAGGCTCTCTGGCTGAACATGGGGGTTCCATTGCCCAACCCGTGCTGTGCCCCGCAGGCTCCTCTCTTGGCTGCTTCCATTGGTCGCAGGGCGTGAAGCTGCGAGCCAGCGTGCGGCTGCTGCTGGAGTGGCTGCGTGGAGCTGGCTTTGAGCAGCTCTCCCAGCAGTTCTTTGCTAAGCTGGCCAGCGTAGCCAACCTGCTGGCCATGCCCGGCTCCCAGCTGCTGCAGGTGAGGTGCTGGCTGCGTTGGGTTTGGGATGGGGGCGATGGGATGGTGTTCACCCTCTGCGCTGTCCCTTTGCCCAGATGACGTGGCCATCCCTGAGAGCTGAGTTCCCAGCGCTGAGCCCTGCGCAGCTGCACCGGGTGCTGAGCCAGTGCCAGGCGGCCATGGAGGTGGGCAGCGTGGCAGCATGGCAGCCCTGGGGTGAGGAGAGCACGGCCGCCTTCCAGCCTGGTGAGCCCCCGGCCCTGCATGCTGCTGTCACCCATAAGGTTTTATGGATCAACCAAACGGGCAGTGCCCTTCAAACCACGGGGGTCTTGTAGGTAACTGCAGTCATCAGGGGTAACCGTAGTCCTATGGCATTGGGATGTGAAGGATGCAAGCGTGCTCAGAGGGTGTGGGGCCCTTCCTGTGTGCCCAAGTGATGTGTTTGGAGTTACAGTGGGGCTGGAGGGCAGGATCTGCCTGCCCCGCCATCCCCCTGCCTCTGCCCTGCAGACGCAGTGCTGGAGTCCTTCGACAACCACCCTCCCATCGTCCTGCCCAGCGCGGGTTTCAAGGTGGACCTGGAGGTGGAGACGCTGGATGACAACATCTACCGGCACCTCCTCTACGTCCGCCACTTCCTCTGGAGCCTGCAGAGCAAGAGCCCCCATGGCAGCGAGGGGCCGTGCTCAGCCCCTCCAAAGGTCAGGGAACATTTCTTCTCAGGAGGAGCAGTCAGGTGTTGGAACAGGGAGTGGTGGGGTCACCATCCTCGGAGGTGTTCCAGAACCGCGTGGATGTGGCACTGAGTTGGTTTGGTGTCATGGTGGGGATGGTCTTGGGGATCTCAGAGGTCTTTTCCCACCAGGAGTCTCCTCTTGTGCTGGGGATGCTCACAGCCACCAGCAGCACACGAACTGCTCAGGTTTCGATGGCAGGGTGATTGGGGGCACCTATGGGGTGACAGCTGCCCACCCAGGTTCCCACAGAGCACTTTTCTCCTTTCTAAGAGCGAGCCACCAATCGTGCCAGAAGTGTTGGAAGTGAGTCCGAGCCCTGTTATGACCCCGGGGAGCACTGTCCCCCCATCGGGCCGCTGCACCCCGGGGGGCTGCACTGACCTGGAGGCGGACGAGCCCCCCCCGCTCACCTCAACCACCAATGGGTGCCCCCGGCAGCACCCCGCCGGCGAGCAGCAGCTCCAGGAGAAGCTCCAGCAGCTGCAGCTGGGCAGAGGCCCGGCCCCCCCGGCCCCCTCCTGCCTGCTTACTCCCCCTACCACCCCCCTGAACTTCGACTCTGCCAGCCCCGAGTCCCCGCAGGGCACAACCAAAGGGCTGCAGGACCCGCGGAGGAACGGGATAAGCAGCACCAAAGGCAGCAGCCCTGAAGGTATGGAGGGTTGACACTGCCTGAAAGGGTGCGGGAAGGGGGGGACAGAGCCTGCGTGGCCAAATTGGGTGCCCATTTCCAGCACAGATGGCTCTTGTGGGCATTTTCAGTGCTTGGGCGCGGGGAGACCACATAGAGCATCTCACCATGCTCCTGTCCCAGAGGGGAAGCAGCCCTAGGGAGAGCCCAGGTTGGCTTTGGTGGGAATTCCTCAATAGAGCTGAGGAGGGGCGGTGATGGAGCAGTAACCCGGTGGTCCCCCTGCTGGCAGGCTGCTCGCCGACCCCCTACGACTTCCCCACACCGGAGTCCTCCAGCCGCAGCTCGGCCACCGACGACTTCTGCTACGTCTTCGTGGTGGAGCTGGAGAGGGGAGCGCTGGGGCTGGGGATGGGGCTGATCGACGGCTTGGTGAGTGCACAGCAATGGCTCTGCCAGGAGCTGTGGGGGCACGTGTGGCATGGAACACTTAATTACCAAAGCTGGTGGCTGTGCATGGAGCTAAGCAGCTTTGACTGGGGACAACGAGGTGCGGAGCGATCTCTTGCAGCTCTCTGCTGCGGGGTTGCTGCCTGCTATGCCCAGCACAGCTGCCTGCAGCTGGAGGGAGCCAACGGGGAGAGGCAAATTACTCAAGTGAGGGCTTTCCTCCGTCCTTTGGCGTGTGGCAAAGCCAAGCAGGGCAGCGGGGTGGGAGCGCAGGTTTCCCGCATCCTCTCTGCTCGCTCACTGCCTCCTTCCCAGCAGCACACACCGCTGGGCTCCCCGGGCATTTACATCCGCACGCTGATTGAGGGCAGCCCTGCGGCGGCTGACGGCAGGCTGGCCATCGGGGACCGCATCCTGGCTGTCAACGGCACCAGCCTCATCGGATCCGATTACCAAAGGTGGGTGACACCCCGCTGCTGGGGCTGGGGATGTCAGAGCTGGGGAAGGCAGCTGCTTGGGGTGGGGTGGAAGAGGGAACGGGGAGAAAAAGTGTAGGAGCACATTTCAGAACTGAAGATGAGCCCGGTGTGGCTGCTGCTGTCACTGGGGGGATGAAGGAGGTGGAGATGTGTGGGTTCAGCATGCGGTCCCTGGTGCACAGATGCAGCACTTACCTCTCCCTGTTGTCACTCTGCAGTGCTGTGGACCTCATCCGCTCTGGAGGGAAGAAGCTGAGGTTTCTGGTTGCCAAATCAGACATGGAAATAGCCAAAAAAATCGTCTCCAGCTCTGCCTCCTCTTAACTCTCGTGGTATGAGGGTCCGTCTGCAGGTGCAGCTCTGGTTAGGGCCGAGCTGATGGAGCCCAGGGTGCACCAGGGAGGGCCGGGACTGCACAGCTGCCCTCAATTTGCTTCCCAGCACCTTGCCCTGCACTGCAGTAGATGGAAGGACATACCGGGGTGCTGCACGCTTCTCCCCACCAGCATAGAGCTCCTGATCCATTGCCCACAGCCTGCACCTTACAGCTGCACCTACATGCCAGGAGCATCCCTGTTCCTTCAGCCCCTGGCAGAGGGCAGGAAGGCTGCGGGCAGCTCCTCGTCCCCCCCAGCTGATGGCCCCGCATGGCCCTCCTTGCTCAGGCACAGGCGTTCAGGATGGCGTTCCAGTTCTCCTGTTACACTTTCACATTTGCAGGTCAGGTTCAAGACAGCGCTGGGATATCAAGGTTGCAGAGCCAGGCCCTGACAGCAGCAGAGTGGGCTGGAAAAGAGGCAGGTTCAGGTGCCCAGCTCTGGGGTGGGAAACGCAGCACAAGCACCCAGAGTGGGACCCCAAGCAGGACACCTTGCCGGGAGCCCCGGTGCCGTACCCAACATCAGGTGCCTTTCTGCTGCTGGGCTCCAATCTCACTGCCCCCAGCCCTGCTGCGGGAGGGGACGCAGCTTCAGCCAAGGGCTGACACAACCAGCAGTTCCCTGAGGCAGGGCCCTGGAGAATAGGGCTCTCATCCTTGCACAGATTTATTGCCTGGCTCCGGCACTACAGCCCTGGCAGACCCCAGCCTGGTCCCCAGAGCTGGCCCAGCAGAGTGGGGAGCAGCCAGGTTCACTTTCCCATGCAGGAGATGTTGGCACCATGTCTTGTCCACTCCCTCCAGCTCTTCAGGGCCATTGCAAGGCTGCCCTGTATCCCGCCCAGCTCAGAGCATCTCAGAAGTGCTTCTGCTGCTGGGCTACCAGGTGATGGGATGCAGCCCGGGCTCCCTGTGGAAGAAAGTCAGGCTTCAGCAGCAGTTCTTTGACCTGCAGCCTGCAGCACGGTGTGGCAGGGCTGCGCTGGCAGCTCCACCCTGCAACTGCTTGGTCCCTGCATGCACAGCTTCTAAGTCTTCTGCGTGCTTTTAGCAACATTAAAGGGATAAACCCGACCTGATTTCCGCATATAGAGATACTGAGATCTTGTTTAGCCGAACCCTATTAAAACAGCCATGCAGCCCTGCATCAAGCCCTACACTCACAGCAGCATGGTTTAAGCTCTGGCAGCAAATCAGATATTACCATTGCATCTCACAACAACAGCTCTCTGAGGATTGTGATGCTAAAAAGGGGATGCTTAACAGGGTTGGCCTTAATTAAACCTCAGATATTTCACTGCTATAGTTTGCTTTCTGGGCTCAGACTTGCAGTTGGCAGGAGAGAGATGTCAGAATAATCTGTGCAGGAGAAACACTTCACACACCGGATTTAACCCAGCCTGCCCTGACTTCTCTAAGGCGAGACGGACAAAGAACCTTCACTGAGACAGTGCCTTGCTTTTCTGCTAGGCCGTGATCATACAGCCAGCCTCCAGCAGGGACTGGAAGCAGTGTGTCACTCAGCCACTGACTCAGCTCTACCAGGCGGGTGAGCAAAGGCTCAGGGCTCCTGGTGACACTCTGGTGATTCACTTGACTTTGACTCAGGAGGTAGGCTGGTTCCTGAGCTCTGCAGAGCAGGAAAGGGGCTGCTCAGAGCCCCCAGGAAAACTGCATGCACTCCTTACTTCTCTCTCTGCCCAGGAACCAGGGCTTCGTGGTGACCTGGTGTGCGTTAGACTGAATTGGAGCTGCACTCTGGCCAGTTCAGTCATACCAGAGCAAAATCCTTTGCTCTCTCTGGGGCCTGACTCTCTAGGCACACCTGGAGGCATTGTACAGCCCCAGAGCTTTATGTTACAGTGCAGTGAGGTACTGAAACAAATTGTAAACAAACCCTAGTATTTACTAGTGTGCATGAGGGCTTGCTTCTCCTGGGAGGAGTGGGATGTATTTACTTTCCTGTTTGTTAATACTGTACAGCTCAGATATGTATAATAAACTTCTTGTGCAGATAAAGAACACAGCATGGCACCTGCTTGACAGGGGGCAGATGAGAAATGCTCCTGGTGTCAACAATAAACTGGATTGATAAATCTCTCTAAGCTCCTGTCTGGTAGATGTCCCTCAGATCTCAAGGTGTTTGCTGTGAAAGTAAGACAAAAGAGCAGTGAAGGCTCACAACAGATTTAATGGAGTCACTTCTGCCTTCTCTGCCTCAGAAAGGCCTTTGCTTGGCAAGCAGAGGTGACAGAAGAACCACTTATTTAGCCAGGGTGTAGTCGGGGGAAAGGAGAGAAGAGGATGTATGTCAACAAAGGGATGTGATGGGCTGGCAGGGTGGTAACGCAGACACTCACTCACTCATTCACACAAACCCACTGTTATTTTCAATCCATACTGGCCCGGGAGAGGTAGGACAGGAATAGGAGGTAGAAAAACATGCTACCAGAGAGATGCACAGTCTGCAATCCAAAGAGCAGCCTCAGCTCTACTTATTCCTGTTTCCTGTTTCATTCACAATCATTTGTTCCTCATTTCCAGTTCAGAGCACTCAGCCTTCAGCGTTGGCTGTGTCAGATCAGTTACAGTAGAAGCTGGAGCCTCCCACAAACCCCACACCCTCACCCCGGCACGAAGCCAGGAGCTGGCTCCAGGAGACGGGTCACTATCCTCAGAGCAGAAGGGAGGGTGTCATTCACCTCCTTCTGAAACCGTGTGCGGGCCACATCCACAGATGGTGTGAACACAAACTGAGCCACTCTTGGCATTTTTAGCAGGTTCATGAGCTCAGTTGCCCGGGTAAGGATCTCCTCACGGTCCTCCTCACAGTACACAGAGGTGACAGCAGGGCTCTGCACGAATGTCCTCATCTTGGACAGGAACAAGGACACCCTGCATGAGAGAATGACACAAACTTCAGCTGGCAGGGCCTTGCACCCAGCAAGGTCACTATGTAAGCATGTGTACCACAGAAGACTGCTGCAAGCAAACACCAGACACCAATCACCCTCCGTCCTGATGCACAGAGCTTTCGTCAGCAGATGAAGCCCACTTCCTCAAACTGCCTCCCTACAGTTTGCTTCCTCTGTTCTCTTTCACTTCCAGGTTCCATCAGCTGCCAAGTATGATCATCTAACACTGCAAACATCTGCGTTTGGATCCGCCAGATCTGCAAGTTTCTGCCATTTTGCCCTTCCCTGCCACCAGTCCTCACCTGGGGATCAAGTCCTGGCTGCGAGCTGCCAGCTTGGTCAAGGCAGTCATAAGGACAGTGATGGCACGGGGTGCATAGTTGGGGATGCTGGCCTGCGGTCGGACCTGGGTGACTTCAAACAGCACAGCCTCCAGAGTCTCAAAGAACCGGTTGATCTGTTCCACAGTGCAGCGCTTGTCATAGGACACAGACATGTACTCTCCAATAGCCCAGACCTGAAACAAAGGCAGATGTACTCAGGGCAAGCAGAAGGAAAGGGGATCTTATCACAGTTTAGGGAATGGCAAATCAGATCATGTAATGCTAAGACAGAGAAAAGGAGGAAAGAGAAGCTGACCAACAAATGGCACTGCAGCTGGGTCACCCTGTGGCAGAAGCAGGCATTCCCCACTTACCACGTGGGTGAAGATGGGCTCCTTGTTCTGGATGTTGCTGACGGTTCCTGAGAACTCCAGCAGCTCTTTGGACAGTTCCACGATGAGCGCAGGGCGCAGCTTGCAGAGCATCACCAGCTGTGAGCTCAGCACCCTGCAGCAGGGGAGATGGAGAGAGCTCAGACCACAGCCAAGGCACCTGTCACCAAACCAAGGAGGTGCTGGCAGCATCCAACCACTAGCACAGCAGCTGCATGCTTAGGATGGTCACAACTATAACAGCTCCCGGGCTGTCCTGGGAAGCCAGGCTGCAGCCAGCAGAAGGGCTGAGAGCTTGGCCAGGCCTCCTGTTCTGTCTCACCTATGCACGTCATCTTTAAACGCTGGGATCTCGTAGAGCTGGTCGCTTCTCTGCAGCACCAGCACCACCAGCTGGTTTATCAGAGATGCATCTGCAAACTGAGAAACAATCCTTGCTTCAGCAACACCAGTGACTTCCAGCAACCAGAACTCAAACTGATCAGCCAGAGAGGACTAAGTTAGCACAGAGACTGCCTGATACAGCAGGAGCAGAGCATAAAGTGCATAAAGCAGGTACCAGGCACTTGCTCTGCACTCGCTCACAGCTGTCTGGGAAAACAATGTGAACACTGATACTGCATCATGGAACTCTCCTCCTCCTTTGGATGAAGTGGGCAGCTCAGTGCAGCTCTCTGTCAGTATCAGACCATCCCATTCTCTCACTTCATGTACCCCTCTGCTGAAGTTGCAGTGTGTTAACACTCCCCTTTCTGTGATTGTTCTTCACGTAACAAGAAATCCCCACAGCACGCGTGGAAGTCAAACTGCCCAAAAAGCACTTACCTCTGCCACCACACTGAAAAAGAGCTCCAGCAAGACAGGGACGGTGTCTGCACACTGCGTGACCCTTGGGCTGCTTGCCAGGGATCCCAGCAGCTGTCGGAGTGGAATCAGCCTGCAGGCAGTAAAGAAGCTACTGCTAAAGGTGTGCTCCCAACTACTCCCTAGTCTTCCCTTCTCTATAGCCCACAAAGCCTTAGAGCACCTGGCAAAACAAATGCAGGGAGGGAAGGTCAAGCCCACCTCACCCCAGATGAACGCAGCTATGCCTTCCCTAGCAACCCCAGTGCTGCCTCCCAGACCTGGCAGGCCGAATCAAACCCTCATGGCAGTCTCCTAAAGCAACCTCCTACCTCTCCTGGAAGTCTTCGGAAACAGATTCGACACGGAGAAGGTACTGGAATGCACTCCTGTGGAGGGGACTGCGAAAGGCCTCCAGACAGGCAGCTGGCTTCACAGCAGGATCACAGGCAGCCCTCTCAGAGGATGGGAGAGAGGAAGACCTAGAAGGAGGCACACACAGAATGTGCTGAATTGTGAGAATGGGCCAGGCTATGGCTGGAATCCTGAGCAATGGAATAACATATTTGCCACTGAAACAGGGACATTAACTTGGTCTAACCCAAGCCCCCTGGAAGCCAGAGAACCAGAACGCCTTAAGTGGTGAGAAACAGACCCCATACAGAACTCACAGCCCCAAACTCGGGCAATAGCTCCAGAACTGCTTCTGTGTAACTCCTCCGGAAGGGGAAAATGGCATTCCTGCTCCTCAGACACCAAAGCCCACCAACTTCTTGTATCTAGGATGACTTCCTTTTCTGAGCACTCCAGAAAGAGCTGCTAATGTCAGAGAACAAAAGGAAGAGCAGAAGTACAGCAGTGAGAGCCAGCTCCAATGCTTTCCCTTCTCCCTGGACACTCTTCCAGTCCCTAAGGAGCTTAGGAAAGAACTTCTGTCTGCCTCCAAAGCACAGCAAGCCAGCAAAGAGGAGCAAGAGCAGGGAAGGGAGGGACAACCCACTAGTCCACACCTCTATGTGGAGGCAGTGGCTGATGGCAGACACTCCAGCACAAGGCAATAGTTCGGATCTGTATACAGGTGGTGAAATGACAGCAACTCCCTGAGCTCCAAAGGCAGTCCAGTACTGAAGTGTAAGAGCTCTCCTTCTGTGCACATCACATTACCATGAAAATTGGGCTGTCTGTGCAGCTTTGTGTTAACCTGACCGCAGCCTCTCACTCCGACAGCAGCAGCCAGAGGGCAGCTGGAGCACAGAGAAGTGTGTAGTCAACATCAAAACCCTGATAAGCAATTGAGAGGAAGGGAAGTTAGCATTACCTCATCTGGACATCCAGAGCTGCTGTCAGACAGGGCAGGTCAAGCAACAAATGGAAGATCTCAATGGCTGTGCCCGCATCCAGCAGAAATGGAAGGATGTCCACGAACTCAGCGATAAGGGGTGTGCATCATGGAACTCTCCTCCTCCTTTGGATGAAGTGGGCAGCTCAGTGCAGCTCTCTGTCAGTATCAGACCATCCCATTCTCTCACTTCATGTACCCCTCTGCTGAAGTTGCAGTGTGTTAACACTCCCCTTTCTGTGATTGTTCTTCACGTAACAAGAAATCCCCACAGCACGCGTGGAAGTCAAACTGCCCAAAAAGCACTTACCTCTGCCACCACACTGAAAAAGAGCTCCAGCAAGACAGGGACGGTGTCTGCACACTGCGTGACCCTTGGGCTGCTTGCCAGGGATCCCAGCAGCTGTCGGAGTGGAATCAGCCTGCAGGCAGTAAAGAAGCTACTGCTAAAGGTGTGCTCCCAACTACTCCCTAGTCTTCCCTTCTCTATAGCCCACAAAGCCTTAGAGCACCTGGCAAAACAAATGCAGGGAGGGAAGGTCAAGCCCACCTCACCCCAGATGAACGCAGCTATGCCTTCCCTAGCAACCCCAGTGCTGCCTCCCAGACCTGGCAGGCCGAATCAAACCCTCATGGCAGTCTCCTAAAGCAACCTCCTACCTCTCCTGGAAGTCTTCGGAAACAGATTCGACACGGAGAAGGTACTGGAATGCACTCCTGTGGAGGGGACTGCGAAAGGCCTCCAGACAGGCAGCTGGCTTCACAGCAGGATCACAGGCAGCCCTCTCAGAGGATGGGAGAGAGGAAGACCTAGAAGGAGGCACACACAGAATGTGCTGAATTGTGAGAATGGGCCAGGCTATGGCTGGAATCCTGAGCAATGGAATAACATATTTGCCACTGAAACAGGGACATTAACTTGGTCTAACCCAAGCCCCCTGGAAGCCAGAGAACCAGAACGCCTTAAGTGGTGAGAAACAGACCCCATACAGAACTCACAGCCCCAAACTCGGGCAATAGCTCCAGAACTGCTTCTGTGTAACTCCTCCGGAAGGGGAAAATGGCATTCCTGCTCCTCAGACACCAAAGCCCACCAACTTCTTGTATCTAGGATGACTTCCTTTTCTGAGCACTCCAGAAAGAGCTGCTAATGTCAGAGAACAAAAGGAAGAGCAGAAGTACAGCAGTGAGAGCCAGCTCCAATGCTTTCCCGTCTCCCTGGACACTCTTCCAGTCCCTAAGGAGCTTAGGAAAGAACTTCTGTCTGCCTCCAAAGCACAGCAAGCCAGCAAAGAGGAGCAAGAGCAGGGAAGGGAGGGACAACCCACTAGTCCACACCTCTATGTGGAGGCAGTGGCTGATGGCAGACACTCCAGCACAAGGCAATAGTTCGGATCTGTATACAGGTGGTGAAATGACAGCAACTCCCTGAGCTCCAAAGGCAGTCCAGTACTGAAGTGTAAGAGCTCTCCTTCTGTGCACATCACATTACCATGAAAATTGGGCTGTCTGTGCAGCTTTGTGTTAACCTGACCGCAGCCTCTCACTCCGACAGCAGCAGCCAGAGGGCAGCTGGAGCACAGAGAAGTGTGTAGTCAACATCAAAACCCTGATAAGCAATTGAGAGGAAGGGAAGTTAGCATTACCTCATCTGGACATCCAGAGCTGCTGTCAGACAGGGCAGGTCAAGCAACAAATGGAAGATCTCAATGGCTGTGCCCGCATCCAGCAGAAATGGAAGGATGTCCACGAACTCAGCGATAAGGGGTGTGCTGTTCCACGCCAGAAACTGTAAGGAAGTGGTACAAACTGCTGCACTGTCCCCAGTACTCCACCACACGGCCAAGACAATTCTCACACTGGGACCAAAAGGGATGGGGAACAGAAAGTCACTTCTGAAAAGCAGAAATGAAGACTAAGAGTTCAGCCAAAAACTGGGGAGGCTGCTGGTGGCTCAACACACGTGTTTAGAAGCTGATTTAGTGGTAAGCAAGTTGAAATGTTTCAAGTTTTCCAAAAACAAACTGCTGTGTCCTAACACCCTGCACTACCCACTGACAGTAATATTAACCCAGTCTGCCCTCTCCTGGTAGTGCTAATCACACCCAGAACCCTCTTTCCACCTCAAACTCACAATTTTCTAACATTCTTTCTGACCCATCCCTCCTGCCTGTGCCTTCCCTAGCACTGCCACAGAAGTACAGTGGTGGGCTACGGGGTGTGCTGAAAGGCAAACAGAAGAATCTGGAGGCATAGAAAAGAAGCACAGCAGGCTGCCTCCTGTGCTGCTCTGGCAAGCTGTACCTTGAAGAGGTTTGGGAAACTCTGCCTGAATATGCTGGAGGTCTCAGCGAAGAGCTGGCTGTTGTCTTTGCAGAACAGGATAAACTCAAAGGCCAGTGATGAGTTGTGGAAGAGCTGAGCTGGGATATCAGTGAATAAGTGCTTGTAGATTGCATCAGAGTCCACGGCAGCCATCTCGCCTGGAAGGATACAGCACGTTCCTGAGCACAGCTCACCCAGCAGCCCTGTCAGCAGGGGCTCCAGGGGACATGCAAAAACTAAGTCTGGGTGTGTTTTTCTAAAAAACACAGGACAGCCCAGCTTCTGGCTCTCCAGGAGTGGGATCGTGAATCCTGGAGTACAGCCAAGGCTGAAATATAAACTCCAGCAGCCAGCAAACTGCCAGGACAAAAGCTGTGCTGTGAGTATGCCAGACTAGATTATGGAGGATGACTTACCGTGATTTAGGAAGAACTGGGCAATGGGCAGCAATGCCCTGGCATAAGTGGCATCCCCACTGATCCTGCCATGTAAGATCTTCAGGAAGGACGCTGCACGGTACACATAGGAGGAGTCCTGTTTGCAGATGATGTCCATGATTGTCACTGCCTCAGTGAGACACTGCAGAAGAGCAGAGAGCCAGATCAGAGTGGGAGAAGTCACAACACTGAGAGCTTCAGCCCCATCTCTGTGTACTTACAGCTTTCTGCAGGTCTCCATCAGCTTTCTTCAGGGCCTCTGCCAGAGGAAAGATGTCTAAGTTAAATCTGGAGTCCAAACAGGGATGTTAGGCTGCCAGTATGAGCACTAATCCATATTTCAGGACAGGTGGGAACACACACTGATCCAAATTCCAGGCTAGTAAGAATCAAATTCCACAGCATCCCTACAAATCTAAGTTAGGAGGCAGAACAAGGGCACTGTCTCCAAATCCCTTCTAACAACCCAGCTTAAGGCTGGTCAATGACACACACCGGCAGCTGCAGCCAGTCCTGTGCCTCCAGCCTCATTGTGGATGCCAGGGAGTGAGAACCCAGCCCAAAGAAGCAGCAAAGCAGAAGCATTTTCAAGAACACCACAAGGAGGGCTCGTGGGAAGACTCACGGCGATTGCTCTGCTCAATCAGCCTCTGGCAGTATTCAAAGGCTTTCTCCCGCAGACGCTCCTTTGGGGGCAGCAGTCGACTCGATGCGGATGAAGTTGGGACCACAGACATGACAGACCTGTCCGTTTCTGATTTGTCACCTACAGAATAAAGGTCATCACGTATCAGCTCACACCACAGGCACTGCAGCCCACCTGCTGCTGAGCAACAGAGGGGGAGCTGCCTGTCCCCAGGCACAGCGTGAAGTAAAGAAGGCTGGGAAGAAGGAATCACACAGGAATACCGAGGAATTGCCATCTCCCACAACCCACACCCTGTTCCTCAGGGACACGTGGCATTTTGCCTGAAAGCAGGGAACACTGAATGAATAAATCCTTGCAAAAGGGTCAGAAAGCATCAGCCAGGAGGTTCTGTCTTAGTCCAAGAGCTCTAAATTCTTGCCCACCTTCCAGCCACTTGCTGGATTTCTGGCACAGCCACTTCATCAACTCAGAATACACCTACCTCTTGGGGGTGCAAACCCACCCTTGCCTTTAGTCCTTTGATTCATACCTGAACTTGGTGTGTTCATCTCCTTGCCCCCATAGCACAGCAGCCACTTCCGCAGCATGGAGAAGGTTTGCATGTTGAGCCACTGATCCTCTGTGTAGTGCTGACCCAGCGAGAGCACCGTGAAGAAGTCTGTGGCAATGGCACCATCCACCTCCGTGACAGGGCCAGGCTGGGAGAAAAGATGCAGCAGGTAAGGCCCCCAAGGACAGGTGAGGTGAGAAGGCAAGGAAAACTCCACTGAGCCCATGGAGACTACCAGTCCTTGTTTATATGCACAATAGGGCCTGCAGTGGGGCAGTCATCTACAGCCAGAAAAGCCAGCAGCATCGGATCCTCCTCCCCACCTGAAATACCTCAAACTTTTCCCCTCCCACTCGTAAGGCTTTTACTCCAAGGTACATGGCCAACTAAAGATTCTCACCCAAAACTATTTCATGGGTCAAAGTTCTTTCTCTACAGCAGAACTCCAAGGTTTTGAAGCTATAAATACCTTTACTTTGATTTCCTATGCTTCTTGTCTACATATTCCCCAAGAAAGTGACCAAATATAGCAGCACTTCCAGATTTATCAGAAGTTGATTATAACAGCAGGCTGCTGACAAGCAAACACCCCTGTGAGATAACCACAGCAATTCAACACTGACCTGCCTGGCTCTGGGATTGGAGAAGAAGCCTCCAGAGGGCTGAGCGACTCCCTGCTGAGTACTTGCATACCTCAGCCAGTCAGCCATCTTCTTGCTGACTACATTGGTCTGCTCTGTACAAAGAAAATGACAAGCTCATGGCTAGATCAGGCAGAGAAGCAGCCCCTGCAACACACCTCTACTGCTCTTCAGCTGTCTTTCTCTTTGCCCAGTGCTCTTCAGAATGTCTGCAGTTTCACATTCCTACTGCACCCAGACCCACACCTAGGCTAAGGTACGTGTTAATTTGACACAAGTCTGTACAGAACAGAGACTCTGCCCCCTGGAAGGAGCTCAAGCAGCTGATGGCCCAATCCGTTTTTTAAGTGGCGGAATGTACCTCACCCAAGTTCACTTTCCTTGTGGTAGAGATGTCACTTTTAAGAGCAGTTTCCAAGTCCTTCTCCCATCCAAAGTCTTCAGAGACCTCTCTGATCACTATTTAGATCTAAGCCGGATGGTAATCTCAGGTCTCCTACATACTTACCTTCAGTCAGAGCTTCTGGTGACAGACTGATGACATTTGAGAGGATTGGAAGAAGGTATCGAGAACTCTGACCCTCAGGCAATCTTCCTTCCAGGGCTTTTACAATACGCTGTCCCACAGCAGACACCTCAGCCTTCTCTTCTCCCTCAAAAATAAAGCAGAGGCAAAGCTAGGCAGATAATCTCTTAAAAGCACCATAGACCAACACCATACAGAACTCCTCCATCAGGCATCTATACATATGTCAAAGATAGAAACAACTCACAGCACAGGCTATCTTACCTTATCTTACAGAGTTCTTCAGCAATGTGAACTCATAGATCTCAGGAGGGGAGAGTTCTCTGATGGAGCAACATGCTTGTGGACAAACATCACCTGAGGTGGGAATCAGAAACTGCAGTGGCTGTCTTCAAATTGAACACTACTTTGATCCACCAATTCTAGAGCAGCAAGTACAAGCATTAACTACTCCCCTTGTGCTCAGCTTCCTGGCTGTTAAATCAGAAATGTATGAACAGAAAATGGACCATTGCAACATGTTAGAGGACTCTGCTTAGTCCATATCCTCACAGCGAGGAAAATAAAGCTGTTACAGCTGTGGTTCTGAGATGCCAACAAACCCTCCTGTCCAAAATATTTTCTTTTCAACAATAACAGGTGGACGCAGCCTTTGGAGGGATTTTCCTTCCTCATGAGCATCATCAAGCCAATACGAACTGAACCTTCTCTGCTGCTTGGGGTCCTGGGCAGCTGTTTGTTGAAGGTGGTGAACAAATATTAATTTCTGACAGCCTCCATCTAATATCAGCTCTGTTCCTGATAACTGGAAGCAATTAGGAAACAACAGGCAAGCTTCCAGCGAGAAACATCATTTTAGAACCTCACCCATGACTGGTTACTTTCTGCGCTCCTCTAGCAAACAGATGTGGACAAATTGATCAAAGGAAGGAAAGACCCTATTGAAAAGGAAGTTTGAGGTTTGGGGATCCTTACGGTGAAGGAACAAGGAGAGATACCCTCTCCCTGCCCCACAGATACCTTGCTGCTGCCTACTGCAAACAATGGTGCTGCTTATGCGCGTTACTGATGTGTTTCCTCTTGCTGCTCAGAGCAAAATCTGGCTGGACTAAAATCAATGGCAGGTTTCCAGCTCCTAATGCAACACCAGAGGCTGTGATTTCTGGTAAGCCAAAAGCTTTATAAGAAGAACATGAGTTTTACAGAGCCAAGGGGGACGGGCAGGTAGGCAGGGAGAAGAAAGATGATTTCTATCCAAAACAGCAACAAATACAGACCACATTTTTAAAGGTTCTGCTGAAGTAGGACTGCATTCATGAGAGGGGCTGCCTCTCACTGCTCCCCTTCTACCCACAGAAGTGATTCTGAAATGGCTAAAGTGTACATTTTAGTAGTATAGAAAATTAGGAAAGCCTCTTCCTAGTTTTAGTTGGAATGTAACAAAAATTAAAACACGAGGTACGTTTTTATTCTGCAGAAGTGCAAAACAAAAACGTAGGGGACATTTCTAAGCATACAGTAAGACTCAGAATGTAAAAGTTCAGATGGATTAAGAAAAACATTTTATCTTTAGCAGGCACACTTAAGAGAAGCAATAGGAGAAGGAAAAAAGCAAGGGGAAGTTTCCAGTTAACTTCCCAGAAAGCAATCATAGAACCATAGAATCACTAAGGTTGGAAAAGACCCACAGGATCATCCAGTCCAACCATTCACCCATCACCAATGGTTCTCGCTATATGAGAGGGGCTGCCTCTCACTGCTCCCCTTCTACCCACAGAAGTGATTCTGAAATGGCTAAAGTGTACATTTTAGTAGTATAGAAAATTAGGAAAGCCTCTTCCTAGTTTTAGTTGGAATGTAACAAAAATTAAAACACGAGGTACGTTTTTATTCTGCAGAAGTGCAAAACAAAAACGTAGGGGACATTTCTAAGCATACAGTAAGACTCAGAATGTAAAAGTTCAGATGGATTAAGAAAAACATTTTATCTTTAGCAGGCACACTTAAGAGAAGCAATAGGAGAAGGAAAAAAGCAAGGGGAAGTTTCCAGTTAACTTCCCAGAAAGCAATCATAGAACCATAGAATCACTAAGGTTGGAAAAGACCCACAGGATCATCCAGTCCAACCATTCACCCATCACCAATGGTTCTCGCTAAACCATGTCCCTCAACACATCATCCAAACGTTCTTTGAACACCTCCAGGGTCGGTGACTCCACCACCTCTCTGGGCAGCCCATTCCAGTGCCTGACCACCCTTTCAGAGTAAATCAACGTGGAAGGAACATAAAAAAGTGAGTTCTCATGTTTTCTTCTCCGTGGAGAACCCAGGTCTTTGAATCAGCATCCAAATTTCTATTAATAGAAAAAAGTTGCCAGTTTTTGTTACACAAAACAGACTAATAACGTTCCCTGAATGAACACAGAAATAACTCCAGTTTGTCCTGGATATCTTCAGCTGATTTTCACTCCCCTTGAGCTCCACACACACACAGAAGAATCAGAAAACAAATCCATGTTAACAAGGGATGATGCCTGCTTGTGATGCTGCTTACCTGGGCCAGCAGGACAGAGGACACCAGGCTCAGCAGCTTTGTGTCATGAATCCTATGGCAGGAGAGGTGCAGCCCATCGCAGGGTGACATCTCTCTCAGGACGGCAGCACACAGCAGCTGGATCTGCTCGGGGCACTTGGGTGAGCACAGCACGGCCTGCAGCAGCTCCACGAGTTGAGCATCCAGCCTGCGGGTTCAGCAAAGCGTCAGGGCAAGGCAGGAGCAGAGCCGCACGCTTACTGCCCATACGTTTGTGGTGTTGGGATCATCTCCCTTCACAGCGACCCTGATTAATATCTTAATTATCATTTTCTGAATTCCGTCCCTTAGCACAGCTTGTGACACAGCGCCCGTTACACTCGCTGTGAAAGGACGGTGGCCCTCTGCAACGGGGAAAAAAACAAACGGGGCTTTAACTCTTACACCAAACGCAGCGTTTACAAGAAGGAGCGCCCCCTCAAAGCGCCAGCCCTCCCCTCCCGCCTTCTTGGCTCAAAAAACGCACGCTCTGCCTTCACCCATGCCGGCACTCACTGGCGGGGGCTCTTGCTGGCTGCCAGGACGAGGTGCAGCCGCTGCAGGCAGTCCGCGGCCTCGGGGCCCGGCTCCGGGCCCTGCAGCTGTGCGGCGACGCGGGCGGCGAACCTGCTCAGCTCGTCCTCCTGCACCTCCCTGCGAGGGACGAGAGGACGTGAGGACCCGGCCCTCACACACCCGGGCCCGAGCCGCCCCGCGAGCCGCTACCTGGCCTGCTTCAGGAAGCTCTCGGCGGCCGCCGTGCCCATCCCGCCGGCAGTCCCTGTACGCTGCCCCCCGCTCAGCCGCCAACGCGGTCCCTCTGAGGAGAGCGGTCCGCAGCGCCGGGCCCGGGGCACGCAGCGGCCCTGCGCGAACGTTCCGCCCTAGGGACGTTCCGGAGGGGCACGGCTGTGGTTGGTGCGGAAGAAAGCGCTCTCGCAGAGCGAGTGTCTGAGCGCTGGCCAATTTCGCTTTATTAATTAGTTGGCGGTTATACTGCTGTTATTCGGCACCAGGGAGCGAAGCAACACCGGGCTCCGCCGCATGGTACGAGCGCAGATCCGGGAACCGCAGCAGCCCGCGGTGCTTTCCTCATGGAGCAAAGGACGACCGAAACAGCTGCTCAGCAGGTGGGGCTGCAGCTCCGAGACGGTGGGAAGGCGCTCACGCTTCCCCCCTGACTGCTAACAGCCCTGGGGCTCTGCTGCAGCCCTCTGCCTGATGGACTCCTCAGCGCTCATTAACAGCGTGCCTTAGCAATTAGCCACCGGAGCACCAGCTCCTTTTACCCTCAGAGGCGGCAGCATCCCCGAGCCCAGCTATCACCAGCACAGGCAGCAGGGCAGAGAGGAGCAGCAGAGCTCTGATTTTCCCCCACGCCTCCTCCTCTGGCTGCATGCCTGGTGGGCACAGGGATGCCTCCACGACCATAAGCTGCCAAAAAGAAAAAAGGCTCTGGGTGAACATCTGTGCTGCACAGCATATTTTATATATATATATATATATATTTATATATATTTTATATATATATATATATAATGTTTTAAACATGGAAGCATTAATCGAATGCAGATAACTTGGTGTCAGCTGTGGTTTCTAAAACACTCCTATTCAATTTTGGAGCTCAGAATTAGTCAAAATAAACCAAGAATTTAAATTCTAGCTAAGACGAGGAATGACAAAAGTAATTGTGTAACTTGGGTACAGTGAGCACAGAAGTAATTTCTGTCACCGTACACATCCACAAAACAATGGCTGTAGGTCACAGGCAAAGATTCCGCTGCAGTTTACCTCTCAAGATGACATTTTGTTTCACTTCCTGATGAAACGAAAGCTAAAGCTTGAGGAGCGGCTGGTAACTCCCACGGGGGGCACTGCGGGTCTCAAACATACACACGGCTACCTGTAGGCTCTGAAACAGAGCTAGGTGTGCAAACCTCCTATCTGATTCCATATAAAGGGGGAAAAAAAAAGGCAAAAATACTCACCCAACCAAGTTTACCACAGGAAAAAACACCCTCTTGGTCGGTCAGAGTGCAATAGTGCACTGCCAAAAATCATTGGCTCTGCGTGATCACAAAGTTGTGCATCTCATCTGACGCCAGCCACAACTCGCTGAGACAGTGCTGCATCCAGAGGGATCAGTGGCAAGGGTGGGTGGGAGGCTCAGCCCAGTTCTAAACCCCTGCAGTGCCATCCTGGGAGCAAGCAGGTCTGTCGCTGGAAAGCAGCAAGTGATTTCAGGGCATCTTCTCTTTCATATATAATTTTATTTCTGGTTATAGAAACAAATGCTAAGAGGAGAAGCAACACTCCCCATCCACATACATCAAATTAAGGTAACAGAACAGTTGAAATAAATGAAAAAAAATAGTAGAAATTTAAAACTTTGTTATAGCTTTAAAATATTAATGTTCTTGGTACATTAGAAATCACATTCAGATCTCAAATCACTTAAAAAAAAAAAAAGTATGGCTCCATATTCGAGAAACAACAAAACCCACTGTATCCCATTTGATGCAGAAATGCAGGCTCTGCTCCTCAGGTGCTGGTTGTGCTGTCAGCACTGCTGGGATGCAGAGCTGCAAGGCGGCCTGGTGAAGGTGATGGACTTCCCATCCGCTGCCCCAGCTGGAGCCCTTCCCCTTGGGATACACACCTTGCTTTTTAAAAAGCACTGGCTGTGAAAACAAGTCACAAAAAGAAATACTTTTGATATCAGTGAAGTTTTACGAAACAAAAGAAAACCCCAAACATCTTGCTGGAGGTTGTACAGGCAAAACCAGGAACTGAAATGCAAGCACGGCTTTCACCCCCATCACGATTCCTTAATTTAAGTGCTGAATCCAGGCGAGAGGGGTGAGGCTCCTCGTAACAAAGCCAGTCCTGGTCCTCGTCCCACTGCAGCCTTCCCACATGACTTGGTGGGAATGCAATCACAGAACGGAGGGAGACTCCAGCTGGCTTTTTTGTTTTGTTTTCTTTTAAAGAAAATATTCAGAATCTGACCAGGCCTTCCAGCTTTACCACCCACTGCTCACACAGCTTTGGATTTATCCTATGACAGCTTCAAGCAGTTCTTTGGATAGCAGTTTGGACAAGGCCATCCCATCGGTACAACTGACACACATGGAACCCAAGAGTACTACCTTGTAAAGCTGTTGTACTTTAAAACCATTCCATTTTCCATAATCTTACAATTGAAAACTTTTTTAACATTGCCTTCTTTTCCATTAAAAAAGACCTCACAAAGAGCAATACTCCGATTCTCCCTGCTTTAAGACCATCTTGTGGGCAGGAATACAGTGAATTTAGGCTTACAGCAATCCCGGCTGCAAACCAACCTGCCTTCTTAGCAGCCTGCCCACACCTGAGGAGCAGAACTCAGCACAGCAGAGCATCAGCATCTCCTGCACTGGACTTTTAGCAGCAAGGCAGCGAAACAGAAGGAAACGTCGCTTTTCCTGCTCCAATTGAATCTCATCTTACTTGAGCTAACAGACATTTCTCCTCAACCCCTTGCTTTATGGACTGCTTTCAGTGGAACTGAGTGGGGTAGAAGTGAGACTGAATGGTCTGGATCAAGGGTGCCAAGGTATGAGATGCTGCTTGTTTTGCTTAACCCAGCAGCAGACATGAAGTAGTAATCAAATAATAGGAAATAACAGGGCAAGGCTGGTTGTCACAAGGGCTTTTTTTTTCTTTTCTTTTTACTTTCTTTCTACTGAGGAGGAAAGCTGTTTCCTTTCACTGCCCCTATTCTGGTTCCTCCTTGTAACACCTCCATACCCTGTTCTGCCTCAAATATCAAAGCCCATCCACCAGACAGCAAGCAGAAACCGAGGCAAAGCATTTGCTCAGGTCCTCACAAAGGAATTGCTGCCTCGGTAAGAGCTCTTCAGATTAGGAATCCCAGTGTCACGTGATTTTTAAGAATAGTTCTCACAGCCCCAAGTAGGTCAAAAATGCATGTTTCAGAATTTAGCATCCTGGAGTTAAACCAGGATTGAAATTTGACAGGTTAGGGAAAATTATTCTCTGTGAATAGAGACCTCATACCCCATAAAGAGAGGGAAGTGTAAAAGGAGAAAGATCTCGCCATGAAGAAACTATTGCCCCAATAGTGCCCCAATAGTAGTTCACCCGCCTGACAGACAGACAGAGGAGCTCCTCAGCCTCGCAGCATCCTCACAGAGCCTCCGTCAGTTCCCTCTGTTAGCAATAAGGTCCCATTACTTACACAGCAGAAGCGTAAAGAACTGCCCAATACCACATCTAGAGATAATTTGAGACAAGGAAGGCTTCCAGCTCTCATTAGTGCCATTTGGGGTTTTTCTTGCCAGAAAAGCAGCACGGACTGTGGGTGCTGAGCGCATGGCAAAGCCAGGAGCTCCTACAGAAGGAAGATGCAAGCACTGCACCACCTCATCTGCTCTGCGAGAGGGATGACAGCAATCAGTGAAGGAAAGCTGCTTCTGCAGGCTGCCCACATCTGTCACACAAAGAGGTACATCGTTCTCTCCAAATCAGTGCCTGGTGCAGGGATTTATCAACACGCGGCATAAAAGGCTGTGTAAAGTACCATTTAAGTGAAAGAAATAGTCACGGACCATTTATATATCTATATTTACACACTCTCACACATTAATAAATATAAAATTTATGTTTACACAGATCTAATTTAATATTCTCTGGAAAAAAAAATATCTAGAGAGTTTCTACCTTAGCTGCCACCCATGAATTGTCAGTGGTTTCTTCTATCTTGAGAGCAAAGGGGTAGACTTGGCACAGATTCCCTCTGAAACGTAAAGTGACACACGAGGAGAGGACCAGCCAGACCTTCTGAAGGGTTTAATTCAGGGTTGGTAAATCAAAAAGGTATCAAGAAGCATAAATATCAAACTTGATTAAAAATCTGGAATTTAAACAACGGTGCTCCAGGAAAACCCCAGTACTGTTCAGAATGCCTTGCTTTGCACAAAGTAAAATGCTCACTGCTCTACTACTGCCCCGTGAAAGACACCTCACAGAGAAAGCCCACCATCTCAGCTCGGTGCATTCCACTGTTGCTTACTACACATGCACAGTCCTGCAAACAACCCGGCCAGCAGTGTGTGCTGACCTAACCCCGTCAGCTAGCTGCTGGGCACAGAGATGTTCCAGCACAAAGCTACGTTCCGGGCAGGTCCAGACTGACATGCAAGCACTGCTTCAGCCTCATCAGCTCCAGCCAGCCAGATGACGTTGTAGTGATTGCTTTTCCCAGCACAGCTGGCTCCATTGCGAGCTACACTTCATGACAGTAGTGTATGCTACAGTAATAGCAGCTTCAGCATAATTTTTACCCAGAAGGAAACAAGAAGTTACATGATTGAACCATCTGTTGTGTAACTGCAACCTAACATACAGATTCTCACCAGATGCAGACCTTCAAGCAATTGCATTAAGTTAGGAGCTGGATTAAAGGACTCCAGAGTCAATAGAAACAGCTACAAATATAGGGGAAAAATTGTGGCAGAGAGAGGAAATGGGAGCTTGACCAAGAGCCTGGCTGACAAGGGAAAAGATCATCTGCTGCAGGATGGCATTAGTAACCTCAAAAGCCCAAAGTAAGGACAAAGCTGTGAAACCAAGTCACATCCCTTTAGAGCTTCCTGCTTAATGCCGGAGTCCAACCTATGAGCAGCAGGACTGGCAAACCTGTGAGATGTTGCATCAGTGCAGAAGCTCAAGGTAAGATCCCACTGGAATGAAATTACCTGATAGAGCGAAGCACGGGCAGTGAGAAGCGATCAGGATCCCGCAGCACTGCCTCCTGTTCAAAAAGCTGCAAGAACCAATTTGGCACTCTTCCTTAGCCAAGACAGTTAAAAGCGTACAAATGCAATCCAGAGTATTTCTAGCCAAACAGGGCTGTATTTGCAAAACACAGCCAGCAGGCCGAGGAAAGCAGTTCCTCTTCCACCCCATTCAGCAATGATACTGTCTCTAGAGTGCTGTGTGCAGCTTTGGGCTCACCAGCACACAGCAGAGAGGGATCTTCTGTCAGAATTCTGCTTTGGAGGTTTTTGCACCTGATGTGCAGAAGAGGTGGAGATGACCAGGCTGCTTCAGCCTTCAGAGGAAGCAGCAAAGCAGGGGGAAAACCTTATCCGTGCCTTCAGCGACCTATCTGGGAGATGCAGAGCGAGGCTCTGCTCAGAGACATGCAGCAACAGGAAAAGAGGCAGTGACACGCAGGGATGCAAAAACCTTTCACCTTGTGGTCAAACATGAGAGCGGGGAGCAGAGTTGTGGATCCTCTGTCTAGAGGCATTCAGAACTCAGCTGGATGGGTCACAGTGATCTGATCTCATCGGACCTGCTCTGAGCACAAGGCTGCAGCAGAGACATGCAGAGGTTTCTTCCAGCCCAAGTTATTCTGCATTTCTAGACAGTTACCGGCCAGTAGCAGAGATAGGGAGTATATAAACAGGAGGGGGAATGGCTGTTTGCAAGGGTGGATAGTGATAGGACAAGGGGGAATGGTCTTAAACTGAGACAGGGGAGGTTTAGGTTGGATATTAGGAGGAAGTTTTTCACACAGAGGGTGGTGACGCACTGGAACAGGTTGCCCAAGGAGGCTGTGGATGCCCCATCCCTGGAGGCAATCAAGGCCAGGCTGGATGTGGCTCTGGGCAGCCTCATCTGGTGGTTGGTGACCCTGCACATAGCACTAGATGATCCTTGTGGTCCTTTTCAACCCAGGCCATTCTATGATTCTATAGAAATCTAGACCTGAGATCTGATCTTTCCTAACACTGCAGTTTGATGTGATTTACGTTCATCACAGTGATTAACTATGACTTAGGAGACACGGTTTAAATCTGAGAGACAAGGAAGATGGAAACAAGCAACCAGTTTGAATTTAGAGATCAAATGCAGTAAGACTGAGGAAACAGCTTTTGATCCTGCAGGAAAAGTCCTGAGCTATTCCTAGATTAGACCCTTGTATTAAAGGCCCCAAACCGGGGTGCAGCAGGGAAGTGCTTCTCCTTTCACCCAGCAGTCTGGCTGTCGCCTACACACTGGAGCACATCAGAGCAACACCGAACACCTTGCTGGGAAACCTCTTACTGACACAGACAAAAGGCTCTAACTTGAACTTAACATCCCTAGCACGCAGTGGAAAGTGCTCCGTATCACCCCATAGGAAGGCGCAGGTCAGCCACTCTCACTTGCTTAGATACAGCTGCATAACCTTTTGTTCTTCGAGTTGTGTTTTACTGCTGGCATTTCCCTACTGAAAAAAGGAGAAAAATGCGGAAGTTAACTGTGAATGACAGTTACAAGCACACAAGACATATCTGAAACATGTGCAAACCAAGTTTATTCCCTCCCAGTGTCTGGAGCCAGACCACAGCACTGATTGCAGGAACACTGCTAAGGCATCAGGTATTATTTAACTACTCTCACAAAGCTTTCACCTGGTTCTCACAACACTCTCCTAATCAGACTGTGTCCAGCAGTAGCATTTCTAAAACACATAATGGAAGTTAACCTATGGTGACTAAATTGACCTTTTTCATCATGCTCTGGAGCTACGTGTATCCCACAGGTATTTCCATCCTTGTGTCCTTGGACAGAGCTTAAGCAAGGTGCTGCTCCAGGCAGCAGATAACAGTGAGTGTATGCTACAGGGGACAGAATTAATGGCATAGTGGAGGGAGGGAGATGGAGAGGATAAGTTGTTGAGAAGAATATGAGCTAATCATGAACTCCATTTCTGTGTTCAGCGCAGTGTTGTTATCACTACATCAGATTACATGATCTCACTGCAAAAAAAGCTTCCTGTATCACAAGAACCACAGTCAGACAAAACAATAACTAAGGAATTCAGATGAAAAAAACCCAAAACAACTGCATTCAGCTTTTGTAAATGGAGGCAACAAAAGTTGCCATAAACTGACCACAATCAAAGCAAAATTAGCCTGTTAGAGGCACGGTGAAAAGAGAACTCATGTGTCATGAAGCCAGTTTGAAAATCTTCCTAGGTCCAAGTTATAGGAGGTTAACTAACCAGCACGCCTCGACCTTTGTTACACAGACAGCAGCAGATGCAGTGAAACGCCCTACTCCTCTCCCCACCAAAGCTCCCACAGCAGCGGTGTAACACAGAAATCCCAACAGGCTGAACCACGAGATCCAAGCACCTCCAGCAGATGGCTGAACAGACCAGAGAGATTTGCTTGTGGCCAACTTGCACTTAAACCACAAGGCACTCCGAGCCACACAAGGAAGACTGAGAAAGTATTATGCTGTTCCGAATACAGAGGAGGCAAATCTATGGAGTCAACCTGAGGACAGACTTATGAGGTATCACTGAAGTAGCAGCTGGTTTACGAGAACACCACAATTCAGCTGATGCATTGCTACGGTGCTGGACTGGCATAGAGAAGTTTCAGCCCCAATGACTTAGAATTTCTAAAAGGAAAGCAGCAATAAAGAACAATTTTGCCACAGAAATTTGGCAGCTTCAGACAGTACTCTGCTGGTTGCTCATCTTGAGCTGACTCACCCAACGTGCTGGAAAATCAAAGACTGCTTCAGGAAAGCTCTCTAGCCTCAGGGCCGTTTCAGAGGTGTGCCTGGATCTAAACAGCATTCATCTGAACGTAATGATTAATCACAGATGAACTATGCTGCACTCTCCCCTGTACCTTCTTCCTCGAAGCCCGTTTTATTGAATTCTGCCTTGAAAAGGCTACAGTGAACACAGAGCTGACGTGTCTGCTTTTCCACTCTGCTGCACCTAGGCCTCCTGACAGGAAACATAACAGCTAGAGGTTGGCCTGCTTCAATTACTTTGTGGGCTGGAACAATCCTCCACAAGAATAATTTCCAAGTACTAAAACACAGCCTAATAACTTGGCACTGAAGGCACACAAATTACGAAGGCCTAGCTGTAGATAAATGAACTGTCCCAAATACTTTTGCGGGCCCGTGACTGCAGACTGTGACCACAAATCATGAGACCACAACATTCTTTCTTACTTTCAGAAATATTTCTCACAAAACAATTGGCTTGAGAATAAAATGCGCTTGGGTTTTATTCAAGTGGTGGGACAGAGCTATTGAATAGGATTTGGCAAACAGAAAGGAAATCTAGAAGGGAACAAGTGATGCTAGCTGCTACTGCATGGATTTTCTCCCCCTCTTCAAATTTCATAAGACATAAATTGCTGTGGTTTAACCTACCAAAGCCATATCCCCCATCCCCATTAAGTCACTCTTGCCATTAATAAAGCCATAGCATTTTCTAAGTTACAGAGTCTCTGCCGTGTTGCCAGAAGACAAGTTAACCAGGGGGATCACACACAAGAGTAAAGCTGAAAGGGTCAGCTGGAGCTATGCAGAAGCTGATTCCTTTGCCAGTCACAGGTTCCACACACACCCACTTCTCCACTCAAGTCTGCTTTGCTTGTAAGATGTACTACACGAAGAGCCTGGAGTAGAGTTTAAACAATTCCTCCTTCTACTGGCCAACTCAAACAGCCTTAAAGGTAGGGCAGACAGGAGAGGGAGCTGAAGAATGGAAGGAAGCCTCTGAATTCCTTTTGGAAAACCTGTTTAATACCTCCAATGACTCTCAAACATGGAAAATCAAAGGTCTCTTTTGCCTTGGTCTCTACACACAGAATTTCTACTAAATACTGTATGAACTCTGGTGCCTCTCACACCTGCCCTTAGTCTTTCTCTCAGAAAAATTACAAAGGAGCATTGCTATCAGCCTCTTCCACCCATGGGAGAGGGTTGGAGACACATTTCTACCCAGCTCTGGCATCTTGAACATTATCCATCCAGTTGAGGATTTCACTACCAGTCAAGGTGAAGGCAGACCACTTCAGTGCAGGAGACCAGGTAACATTTTCTTAGGTTTATGGGGACAGTGGCTTTGATATCTTTGATCTGCAGTGCCCATCTGAACAGACCCTGCTGCTGGAGAGCACAGGATGTGATCACAAAAACAATATCAAAAACACATACAACCTCTGAGCCACCCTTCCCCGCACAATCCTCAGACATCAAGATACTTGGGATGTTGTCCAAAGCAAGTGATGAATAACTGTAAGAAGTCACTGAAGGTACAAAACCCTTTAATATCTTTACAGGAACCAAATTAACACAGTTCCTCCGTCATCTCATTCTCCCTCAGAGGGAATGGAGAGAAATTGCATCTGGAAATCCAGGAGGTTGAGCTCTGCAACTCTTCCTCCTGAATCTCCTCATAAATAAACATTCATTAATACTCAGATTTTTTTCTGTTTTAGAAAAAATTAATCTGCCTTTTTCTTTAAGCTTGGTACCATGTTTCTTTAATGCTGTTGTTGTGAGATACTGCACCCATTTTTCAGTATTTGACTGCCTTAGCTGGCCTTTTAAAAATGGTCCTACATTTCAAAGCTGTGAGAAGCGCAGTATTAAGGCATAGAAAATGAGGAGTTTTCTTTCCAGGGAGCAGAATGTATTTGCTTTACATTCCTTTAGATGCTGAACTGCAAATCCCATCCCCTTGGAGCCAAAAGGGGAAAATACAGTTAAAAAACATCCCAGCAGTCATACAATCAGTTGTCTGTATTTTTTTTTTGAATCTTTAAAAAAAACAAAGAAGAAAAAAAGGAAAAAAAATCCCATAGGTAAAGACAGAACAGAGTTCCAGGTACGGGTGCTTGGGAGGGGTTTTCCATTCTTGTCTTTTTGGCACCTTGTGATTCTAACAGCTGTTGACCTCCCATTTAAAAAAAATCTGACTTTAAAAAGAGCTCTTTATTTGCTATGTGTAGAGCTGTTACAGTTGTGGTTTGTTTTCTTTGAAAGCTGCTTTAGGGGCTGCTGCCATCCCATGCCCACCCCACACCACTCCAGCTCCTCCCACCGGTTCTTCATTCACTGGTTGCCTGTCCTTGTGGCACTGTAGATGTGATGACTCCAGTTTGGGCCTGGACTGCTCCTCTGGACTCTTCTATCCGGGGTCTTTTGACTTCAGGTTCACTGGAAGAGGCTGCTGCTGTCTCTTCAGTCCCTGTCTCACATACCCGGCTGACTACAACAGGAGTGGACGAGCTGGCCTGGGCTGCGAGAAGCTGCAAAGGATTTGTAAGAGCTGGGAAGTGAAAGAAAAGAGAATCGGTGTGGTAAGCAACACAAGTGTTTGTCATTCCAGGAAACAAAACCACCACAGTCAAATGCAGCACCTCGGCACGTATTCAAACAGTGTTCCAAACCATTTTGTAAGGCTTTCTGGCCTCGTTTCTCTCTCCCCCCACAAGAATCCCAGTTTTGTGCAAGTTCACCAACTGGCAATAACCTCTTTCAATGGTGAACTTTATTTTTCCCCCCAGTCCACTGGGAAACTCAGCATTAACAGTGAAATATTCACCTCCGCAAAAGGAGGATCAATCCTCTGCCAGAATCACAGCACACCTCTAGCTACCTAAAATCATACCTTCTTGCAAGCCACAAAGTGTGTGTGTTGCAGCTCTGGTATTGAAGGTTCTCCTTATCCCATCTGAGACTGCCAAAAAGCCAACTGAGGCAGAGCTTGCACAGTAAGAACAACCAGTCTGTTGGGACACTGGATTACAATCCAAATATTGACTGTATTGACATCTCACTCGTCAAAGGGGCAGGAAGGTTTTACAGCTTACACCAGACAATCTAATGTGTTCCCAATAGAACTGGAATCCAAACTTCAGAATTTCTGGCTCCCTGTCTTGTATTTCAGTGCTGACTAAAGTCTCCTATCCTCCCATTAATAAAAGCGGTGAGAAAAAAAAAGACTATTTAAGTAGCAGCTCCGCATAAAACCGTCTACAATTCCTAGTTCCAGACAAAGAATGTGCTTACATGCTGGCTTTGGCACACATCACCACTTGGAAAACAAAACACATGCAGGTTTTGGACTCTGCATCAATAAGAAAAGCAGCCAAAGGGGACTCAAGAGACAGCACATCCTCTGCCCTCCAGACTGATTTGCAAAGGATGGGATAACAGAACATTATGTTGCGCTCATTGCTAAGTGCATCAAAAAGAAGCCTTAAGATAAATAAACAAAGGAAACAGAACAAAGGCCCTCAAAGCCCAGCGATTTCTGCCAAGGCATGGGAAGAAGGCTACACAGTATCAAGAGGATGAAAGAGAGAAATAGGATGAGGGCAGAGACCAACTACAATTCAGTGACTGACAAAGTACCTGAGCCTTGCAGCTGAAGAGAAGCTGACTTTGTACAGATGAGTCAAGAGATTCAGGCTCCATTTTGTTAACTAGAAAATGCACTGTTACAAAAAACCTAAACCCTTAGACACAACTGGAATACTTCTAACGTAATGAGAGAGCTAGAAAGATAACTTGCTGAGATTAGGATATCTTAACATAAATGTAGAATAAAAACTGACTCTACATTAGACAACGCTACCACAGGGTAGTAAGAATGACCACCTGCTTTATTTAATATCTTTGCTGCATAAAAACCTTATTGCTATTAATTTCTCATTGCTCCAATAAGATTCTTGCAATTCCAAGTGGAAGCCACTTCGAAGACCCACAGCAGAAAATTCTGTAAACGATTCCTACTCTGCTTTAAAGAAGTCATCAAAACCTCACCAGTGCCCTTCATTTCCAACTCCCTGTAAGCATCAGCCTGGGCCAGCAGAGGTACTCAGCATCTCATTGACAGGGGCAGCAAGAAGCCTGTTTATTACCACCCTCAGCCATCACCCTTAACTGCACAAAACCTGAGGTGCTGAGCAAGCACGAGAAGAGCCTGCCAAGACACAGCTAGTAGGAGATTTAAAAAAATCAGGGTTGACAAATGACTACAACACATCCTGTATATAAACAGTCCTACATTCATTCACCTGATGAAATACATCTTATTTCTCTCAAGCTCTAAGACCCGAGGAAGGGAAAGTATGTTATTTTCTTAATGCTCTATGGAGCCATATTTCACAAGATCTAAAGAGCACCACTGAAATCTTATTATTTGGCATGCTGAAAGCAAAGGCTATTTGTCAGAGGAAAACAAATGAAAAAGCAGAGGCTTAATGAAAGAATCACTAACACTTTCGACTAGGAACCCCCAAAAGTGTAAGTAGCAATACATGCATAGGCAAGGGCAAAGAGACATTGGACTTCCCTGAAACAAAGTTAGGTAGCAAAACTTATCCATAAAGGAGACCTGAGCAAATAGAGGCAGACTTTACCTATTGCTGACATTTACAACCACAGGAGTTGCCAAATTTATAACCTTTGGCACTGAACACGTGGAATTACTTGCATAACTGAGAAGAGAAAGACCTCATAACTTGACAATTAAACTGCAAAGCTTGGAGAGCAACCAAAACAAAGCCTACCATAAGCACTGCCGGTGATGCTGTTGGTGGGGACAGCATGTTTGCCGTTCTGGGTGACTGCCCGCACGGGGAGCTGATGCTGTCCAATGGTCACTGGAGCTGCCTGCTGAAGGATCGTGACTGTCTGTCCTGGAACACCCTGTGCCATTTGACTGGCAACTGTCTGAATGACACGGCTGGCGGTGGGTATTGTGGCAAACGCGATCGTTGGCTTCTCATCCATACCTGCTTGGAGAGCAGAACAGACAACAACCATTTAGCACCCAGCTGGTCTAGGAGCAGGCTTTCTTCTCATTAACGTTGTAGCAGTAATACGTACCCTGGGCTTACAAATGTGTAAATACCTCAGCACCACAAAGTCACTTTGATGTGTCTTTTAATGTTTATAGGGTGGAAATGGAAAGCACTGCTTCACAGGTTTTCAGCTTAGTCACAATAGTAACATATTTGGGCTCCAAGGAGCTCAGGATTCCTAGAGGCCTAGCCCTGTGAGAACTGCTTTAGGCAGGATCAGGTTCTATACACACATTTTCTGTGGGTTGATTCATACCATGTAGTCAGCTCTGAGAAGGTAATGATTCACTTACCTGCTCATTGCAAACAGGGATATAAGAACAGGGTATATCAATCCCTCTGAAGTGCTCTTTTTGAAGCTTATCAGAAGCCAGGGATGAATATTTGAAAACACTACTTTACGTATAATTACTCTAAGCATATTAAGAACTTCTTAAAATAGCATAAGGCACCCAGACAAAAAAAATCAGGACAGTAAATTAGACGGACCATGAGCATTAAGCAGAGACTTGCAGAAAGAATGACTGGAAGCAAGAGCAGAAAAGGCAAGGAAAGCTTGGAGATTAGGATGGAAGAGACTAGAAAAGGATACAAGTGGAAATAAGATGGACAAATGGGGAAAGAACAAATGTCAGCAAGAAGTAGCGAGTGAAAGAAGGGAGCAGGTGACAGGCAGCTGCAACTGTGCTTCAGCAACATGAACAGGATATAGATAGCAATTTCCAGAGAATGTGAATGAAATTCAAACATGATAACCAGTGCTGAAACAAAAAAAGCCAATGATCCTGGTACTGCTGTTGAGGAGGCCTTTGTTCTAACTGGTGTTTGAAGGCTGCTTTCATGAGGTACTACCTACAACTTCCACAAGTACATGCTTTCCCCTAGGAAACTGAGCTGGCAGAATAGAGACACTCTGTCATTTACTGACAAGGCCATCCTGATGTTTCAGCCCTTCTCTCATGCCATCAAGCAGCATACATTTCCATGGCATGCCCTGGGTAATAATACACTTGCATAATATCGATACAGGGGCTAACAAATACTTAAAGCATTTCATGTTGTTTCAATCTTCATAGCCTGTTAGATTTGCACTCCAAAGATGACAAGGGAACACAGTACTCCTGCTCAATAGTGGAAACATCAGCTGGATGAACTCCTACTCAGATTTATCTAGACAAGCATCTTTTATTAAGGGCTAAGCACCCAGTGAGTGAAACTGACGTCTGACTCTCCCCCACATCCAAGCCTGCTTGACTTATTAGTGAAGTAGCAAGAGAAGTGACGAGCTACCTCGGTGGTCACCAGCTAAGTCCAACACTGCTCCTGCAGCTTCATGAGCTCCTCCTGCTGTGCCCTGATTTGTGAGGATGTATCCATTTGCAGAGTTTGCAGAGGAGGTCACAACTCGGACCATTGTAACAGTGGGAGCTTGCTGAACGACATGAATTGCATGACATGAAGGCTGTTGAGAAGTCACTATTGATGCTGGCATGTAGGCAACTGGTTTTGCCACCAGAGTAGATGGCCGAGGAGGAGGAACAGCCATAATCACTGGCTGGGCACTGACTGGAGATCCTAAACAGAAAACAGAAACATGCACAAATAGAAGAGGTTAAAAAACACAGAAAAAAAGCCTCTACACGTTTTACCTGTGCACTTTCTACATCTGCAGTATTTAATCCTTCAACACAGGCAAGATGTGAGGGTAGGTAAGAAAAAGATTTTGAAAATGCCACCTCCAGTCTTTTATTTACTAACATACAAAACCCAAAATTGGCATTTTAGCACTGTTTTGTGAACAAATACCATGACAAATCCCAAAACATGAGTCTTTATGTAATGAGCTTTGCCTTCCAACTAACTTCAACAGGAACATCCCATACATCAGGCCAGTTACAGTACAGCTGACAAGCAGGTACTTACTGGGGCTAGCATTATCAAGGCTCTGGCCACAGCACCGTGGAGCTCTGCACAGGCAAGATGATCTTACCACGAAGCCTTGAAAATTACTGAGTGAGCTATGCAGTGCCATGGCTACCCTGCTATGAGATCCTTAGAGACACGTAGATCAAGGTTTGCTCATGTGTTTCTATACATTCCTTTGCCTCCTGCCCCTTCGTACAAAGGCTAATAAGAAAAATGATCTGAAGTTGCACATGCGTCATCAGTCTCTAACAAAGCCCAAGACTTAAATCCTCCTGTAACAGACCGGTAGGAACATTCCTGCAGTGTTCCCAGCATAGCACTCAGCACAGTGGAAAGTCACCTGCTGTGAAACAAGAGCTACTCACCAGGTGCACTCTGTGAATACCGATACTCCGGAACCGAGGCTAATTTTGACCCAAAGTCGTGATCGTGTGGAATGGGTGAGCCTTCCCTTGACAGGCACTCTGGAGTCTGTAGGCCACTAGAGTGAGGGGACAGCAGGCCAGGGTGAGTAGGGGAGGCTGGAGCACTCCTGGAATACCAGAACACAGTGTTGGCAGGTGTAGATGTATTTTGAACACAAGACAGCAGCAGAAACCAAGCTTTGTCTCCATCAGAGGATCCTCTAAGGAGAAAGATAGCTATTCTCCTATGTTACTTACCCTCTACAGTCTTGCTGGGAAAAGCTGAAAGGTACACAGCAATCCCACTAACACTCTAGCACCAAATACAGTCACATTATTCCTGGCTGAAGGCAACTGGACCCTTCAGAGTACGGTTACCATTTCAAGACTAACTGCTGACAGAAAGCTGGATGTGCCTCATGTTCAGATCAGTTTTGCAGTTTCAGGCCATTCTCAAAGGATGTTTGTCAGTGTTTGAGAGAGTAGGAGAAAGATGCACGGTAGATGCAGGTGTCTGGACCCATATGCACTCAACTGAGCTGCTGCTACTCCTTCCTCAACCACTTTGTTCCTGCCTCTGGTCCCACATGGCCACTAAATGCATAAGGAACTCAAACACAGCTGCTAATCAGCTGAAAATCTCTCCTTGCTTTCCTCCATCTTAACAGACAGAAGGAATGTGAGGAGTGCTACACGATGCTGCTCCAGCGAGGGCTACACTGCATTAACTCCACAGCAACAGGGCTCAGAGAAAGCTGTTGCTGCACACAGCTCCTCTTTGCAGCCCCACCATTGGCTGGAGCACTTACACAGAACGGCCCCCACTGCTTAAAGCCACAGTCAACATGATGTTCCCTACAAGAGAGAGCTTTAAATACCACAAAAGTTATTCCCACTGTGATCTAATCCACACATAAACACAGCTTTCCCAAAATTAAAGACTGGCAACTGAGAACATTTACTGCTTTGAATTTCTTTGAAATGATACCAAAGCAGATACGTTATTTGATGCATTTGTAGTTTGATTCTGGGTTTTTTTTTTGTGAACACTTAAAGTCAGAACAATTTTCAGATTATGCCTCAGGACTACTTAACTATATTACCATTCCAAAAGCTATAAGCAGAAGCAAAGTTTGCTCACTGTACTTCAGGAGAAGGTTGCTTGCTTTCTTTGTAATGAGTTCGGCATGGAGATGATAGGAAGGTGATGTTACCTGGAGGAGAGAGGCCCAAAAGGTGTTCGGAAGCAGGACACTCCTCTTTGCCTTCGTTTCCTAAATGCTTGCTCTACTAGTTTAGCTTCAGAGGCAGGGTCAATCCGCCAAAAGGAGCCCTTTCCAGGTTCCTCCTGGGAGCGTGGGACTTTAATAAAGTAACGGTTCAAGGAGAGGTTGTGCCGAATGGAATTCTGCAGGAAGCACAAGAATGAGGTGATTATTTCGCCGTGAGGAAGCACGTAACAAAGGCAAACTGATTTTGCCACGCAACTTGGAAAAATAAGATCTACGTTGCCCAAAGCAGTGCTGAAGATAGAGACAAATCACTTAACTCACAGAGCTCCGAAATCACAGGAGAAATGCAAGAGAAAACCTGGGGAAATTAGCGAGACACAGAGCTCCTGCTAACCACACAGAAATGTGGGTTTGCTCAGTACTACACAATCACTTGAATATACCTGGAGTCAGCAAGTACAGCAGCTTTGCTATGGAAAAGAATGAAAGCAGAGCTTTTGCTGAGGCAGGGGGAAAGCAGCGTAAACCACATCAGAATTCTCTCAAGGCAGGCTGTATTCAAGGCAAGATGAAGAAACTGTTTGAGCTTGTGCTAACTGCTTACCTGCAAATGATCACTGGGATGCCCAAACATGCCCTAAAGGACACTGCATCTCCTGGTAGTTGTAATGCAGGCCAGACAGCTATTTGAGAAGAATCCATTATTGATGTGGCACTAGTCTAGCACCATAAGCTCTCCAGATGTTGGCAGGACTAATTATCCTTGTCACTGACAAAGCCCACCTGAGCAGGTTTAACACTGCCTTTTGGGCCAGGGAAAGGCTCAGCAAGCCCAAGTATTCATAAACTCTTTTCTCTTCCACTTTCATGACAAAACAGGAGCTTTTGCAGCAGCCTTAGACAAGCTTTTCACAAGCAAAGCCTTAAAGTGGTATTGGTTGGGTAGAAAAAGGCAACTTCACCCTCTGCTGAAATGCAGCTGTCTTTAAAGCTGGATGCAGAAACTGCTTCAAGGAGCACAGCTCTGCTGAGCAGGTTAAGGCAGGAAGTGAATACCACAATTAATTAGAACTGTGGGGAAAAGCCAGGGAGGCAGAACGTATCAATTCCAACTGTACTCAAAGTGCACCAAGCCGTGCTGCTCCTGCCGGCAGAGCACAATGAAATCAGCAGCTGCAAGAGTCTTTCCAGCTGCATTGGTGTGTTATATTCAGATGACAACACCCATTTCAGAGGTGTGATGCCAAGAACAAGCCTGAAAGCAGGTGGAGCTGTGGTTTCTGAGACTTTGAAAGCAGCCCTCAAGTGAACATTTAAGTCTGATTTAGCATGTGTTAACTACATCCAAGCTCTCCTGTGAAGCTGGTCAGATTTCCTTTCATACCACACGAGGGGCTTTGAGCCTGTGCTTTCCAAGTTCCTATTCTGAGATTCAAACCCTGGAAACTCTGATTTAGGCAATGCAGTAGGATACACTGGGAAAAGAAAACACCTGTGATGATTTAAGGCTGTGATACGATCGAAAAACAGGACTTCAGTGTTAGGCTGGACATCTGTTTGGACAGATCACTCCAGAGGAAGAACAGGTAACTATCTGGGCAAGGGTGTCACTGATAGTAAGGACGTGGAAAAATAAAGAAACAAAAGTGAAAGACAGATGATTGGAATTAAAACCATTTCTGAAAACAGCCCACTGGTAACACTACATCACCCTAGAAAGTATTTACAAAAGATAATCGCCCACAAACAAACTAGCTAGCTTATGTTAAACAAATTCACTCTGGGAACAGTCAAAGCAGCTCTATTCTCAGTGCCCCAAAACTTCATTAAATGTATTTCAAAGCAGATAAGACCTGTCAAAGTAGTTTAAAAACTTGTCATATCAAGAACTCACCTGCCAGCCTTTGTCAGCAGTCCTGTAGTATGGATAATGCTTGGTAATGTGGGCATAGATTCCACTTAGTGTTAATTGCCTGTCTGGTGCTGAAGATATAGCCTGCACAATTAGCTGAGCATAAGAGTAGGGTGGCTTGGACTCATCCTAGGAAAAAATAGAAAAGCTGAGTTACTCCCTACTCTAGAGTTCATCAACAACCCAAAGTAATAAAGCATGTTAGGCTGTGGTCTCACAGATGCAAAAAGAGCACAAGGATGGGCAATTAAAAGCATCATCTCTTTTGCTCCTGCTTCGTTCTGCCACCCCCTACCCCAGCACAAGTATTTGTGTACAAACAGAATGAGAGGTCTAAGCCAGATCAAAGTATCTTGGCATCCTGTACCACCCCCACGCACACACAAAAAGGGGTAACTTTAACCTGGCTCCATTCTGCACTGGATTTGTGATGTGCTTATACTGGCACTAGGAACAGAACAAGGATGAGCAACTGGAAGCAAAGAGTTGCAGGGTGTAGGGCAGATTCACGGCTCTCAACGTTCATGAAACCAAAGCCTTCAATCCCACCCAGCTACAACTAAAGCTTTGCTAGGTTCATGCAAGAATGCTAACCAGCTCTCCTCCTAGCAACGAGCCCAATATGAAACTTAATTCTGTTCCTTCTATCTCCAGCAGGTTAAGTTTCATTCTAGGAACTTTAATTCACTTGCCAGATCTCATATTCCTACATTAGTCCATCAGGAACAGCCTTTCTTGTCTCAAGGGAGAATCCAATATACAAGAAGTCACTTAGTGTTTTGCTTCTCCACCCAATCCCCAATAAGGTGGTTTTGAACCTACACCTTTAACTTTGATCTGAAGATCAGCTCACCAAAATGAAACGTAATCAATTTAACTCAGTTATTTTTAATCTAAATTCCATTGCTGCTCTCCTTGTTTAACGCTTGCTTGACAGGCATGTGTTTGTTTCGAAGTCTGACTGCTCATTTCTCATAGCAAGGATCGGTTTCTCCCCCTGCTTCCCTTTTCCCCAGTTGTGTTTTGCAAAATGCCATTAATTAAAAGGAGAAATCAAGACTGAATTCTAATGCTTCTCTCTATAGGTTCTTGATTTATCAAACAAGCAAGACGAAGTATTCCTGCTCAACCCTTTTAATGAATGGCTTGCACACATTTCAGACAGCTAAGCAAGCAGATTCATCATCTACCACAAAGAAGATACTGCTTTGAAGCCACGGTCTCAAAACCCTGGAGGACAACGTATACAGCACCCTTATGGTGCTGTATGAATCTAAGAGGTATTCTTAGACCCATTTAACTACACTTAACACTTCCAGGTCTTAAAGCCTCCCAGTGAGCATGGCTGGGTAAGTAATGTTTCTCTGAACCTTTGGGCTGTCCCCGCCAGATGCATCTGCCTGCTGTTCTGATGCTGCTTTTGCCGCATACTCTGCTGCCAGCTGCAGATCCGAGGTAATGTTGTGAACAAAACGATATCCTGAGGATCCAGCGCCGCGTGGACTGGCCGGGCAAGAGTTGGGTACACTGAAAAGGCAGAGAGAAAGTAAATTTGTTACTTTATGTATTAACAGGATGCACAGTTCTTAATTCCTAGATACCAAAAGGATCTCAAGCCACAGAGAAGCATCACTCCCTGGACTTATTTTTGCCCTTGGGGCTTATCCAAGGCACAGAAAGATGGAGAATAAATACAAATCACACGTCAAAGATGAAAGTGAAATTCCTACAAGTCCTGATACACAAATACACACACACGCCCCTGCACCTTCTACAATCATAAGAGAACAGTCTCAAAGCACTGAATAGTTTCTCTATACATGGGACTTAGAAAAACACACGCACTGTAATGGGGATGAATAACTACAGAAATAACTTGCTGGCATAACCTATGAGAACACCATCACTCTCCTTACTATGTAGGCAATGTTTAGTCCTTTTTCCTAACACATAGGGGCTATGCATTTCTATTGTATTGTAGCTAAAACACCCAGCTCAGGCATCTGCCATGAGGGCCCCTGTTGAACTCAAAACAACATCTTCAGGAGATCAGACATAATGCCACGATTAGTGCTCCATGGCAGGAGGCAGCTATTTCCTTGATTCACAAGCACACAAGTGTAGCTATCAATAGGGAGCTGCAATCACTTCTATACAGTGTGAAGGCAGCTCATCTCATCAGCTTTGGCAAGCATGGGGAAGGGACATTTAGAGTCTGAGGATTACCACGAGATGGCAATACAGGAACACCTACAGAGAAGGAAAAGCATGCTGAAGCTGATAAAAAGCTACAAACAAGCAAAAGATTGCTGTAATTTACAGCACTGCTCAGACACACAGAAGCGAGTGCTCCAAGATGAGAACTAATCAGAAAGACATGTCTGAGGATCACACATCTGTGATTGGTAGCACACAGAGACCGGGAGGAAAGGGATGAGGCAGGAACCTGAAGGTCTGAAGTTTCCCTTTTCCATCTCTCCACTGTTCTGTGCTGCCCTGCAAGGACGGAAAGGCAGAGGGGTGTAACATGTGGCCAAATCCCAGGATTACATGTGTCTGCTGCATAAGAGCAGAGAAACAATGAACAAAACAATACACGGGAGATGGACACAGCAAAACAAGCAGTTCAAATTGTATGAGAAGATGTAAAACGAAGCCCACTGCTGGGAATCATAGGGTGGTAGAGCTGGCATCAACAATCCTCTTTCCAGGAAATGCCCAACAGCAGCGTGAGCCCTGACACAAATAAAAGCAGTAACTGATACTCACCCAGCACTGCGCCCAGTGCTGTAAGGAAAACAGATCACAGTCCGTTTCTCAATAAGGTGATGCTGCCTAAAGAGCACTCCCATGCACGTGTGTGGATGGATAGGACGTGGTGAGACACCCCTCGTTTGCTCAATGGGCAACACCTCCAGTGCAAAAGCAAGCTGACAGGGAAAGAATGAGTGTTCCCTAACACAGCCCACTCTGTAAGCTGAGAAGTGCTGCTTCTTGCTGCAATATCTTTGCAAACAGTTGCGATGCTGAGCTCAGCACAACCAAGGCTGCTTTCTTTTAAAAGTGGATTACAGGATTGGAGGGGGAAGGAGGGGGAAAGGGAAAAGGCAGCAAAACATCCCAGCCACAACGAATCCCTGTAACAGGGAACACAGACTCTCCCCTCTCCCAGCCAGGAGTGAGCCGTACAAACCACTGCACAGGGCTCAGTAACGCCTCCAGCACCCACTGACAGCCCTTTGTGATAGTGGGGATGCTATTTGGGAGCAGAGCAGGAGGGAGAGGATTTCAGGAGGTGTAAAGAATATTTACTGATGGGCCCAAACATAAATCTGCCTTTGCAAGAAATAAAGGCACTTTTTACCTAGTCCTGAAAGAAGCAGAGAGCAGTTTGTGCAGGAAAACGAATCCAAGTCTGCTCTTCCTTGCTCTGAGCCCTCTCTGTAAGTGGATAATGCTCAGCACAGAAGTACTCCTGATGCCTCAGTCTACACGCACGGAGCTGGTGTGAATTTAATTATTCTGCTGTCACTTCTCAAAAGCTTCTCCATGCACACGCTGCTTCTATTGTGCAGATAATTACAAATGAAAGTAATTTTCATACATGAAGCAATGACAAATCAAAAACACAGCAATTCTTTTTATCTTGGAGTTTGGCACATGAGCAATTATTGTAACACAGAGACTAAGACGGGAATAGGATGAAACAGTTTGCTGGTTTGTTCTTCATTTGCAGAATTACATGAACAGCAAGCCACAAACAGCAGCTAAAACTTAGGTCACGAATATGGAAGAGAGAAGTTCTACAGGAAATCCACACACCTCAGGTCTGTACATCTGCCCTCCTCACCAGCTCTCTTTTGCTTTTTTAAACTACTGAAGCTTCAAAAACTGTCCCATGCAGTTCAGATGCAGGAATTGATTCAATGCTTCAAGATCAGTAGAGAAAATAAGCCCCATTTTTACTGCTCAGATTTGGGCTGTTGAAGCTGATAATGAGCTTTAAGTACAACTTGTTGCTTTAAATAAATATGTGAATGAAGAACCTCTCCCCTTGCAGGGCCGTCGTTCTATTGAGAGCTGACAAAGCCCCTCCAACCAAAGTGCTGTTAACTTTCTGAGCCTGACAGGTCCCTGATGAAGCAGCCATGGCAGTATCTGAAGATCTGGGAGAAGCACTGTTCTTTCACCACAGCAGAGCACTTCCATCCAGGTAGAGCTGCCTCCTTTCAGCCTGGGTCTGTTATCAATTCAAGAGACACGGGTAGAGAACAAACAACGTGAACCTTAAGCCCTTCCACTCAAGACAGGGTGACACGCTGCTGAGTGTTCAAGCTCTCAGTCAATCATCAGTAAGCTCTTAAAGGGGAAAAAAAAAGAGTTGACAACTGAAAAGACAGCAAGTTGACACAATCTGCTCCCCATACAAACACAGGACAGGAGCAGAGAAACGGTTTTACTAAAAATACCCCTTCTGAGGGTTAAGTTCAAATTAAACTTCAGCGCAGTTGAAAGAAAACAAGCCAACACAATGCAGTGACATCATTTTCCTGGAGTTCCTGGAATTCTGCTCACCACCCAGAGCAGGGGCTGCCCAGGGACACTCACACCCCCTTATAACAAATACGAAGGAAAAAAGAAGATAAGCTTTTCCCTATAAATATCTGCTTGGGCTGTAAAATCAAGTGTGGGGAAAGTGGTTATGACTTGCTGGATGTTAATATTACATCAATGCTTGAGGAGATGGAATCCATTTTAATACTATAGACTTCTACTGGGTAAATCTACAGCTGGGTATGCACCCCAGCTGACTGCTGTGACCCAGGCACACTGTCCATGCAAACACTCTTTAGCTTGCAAACAATGTAAACTAATTTGCATTAAGCTTGTGTGTTACGGAAGAGGGAGTTCTGGAGAGGAAGCACGCGTCTCTCAATGGCATCAAGCACAACACGTAAGCACACCAGCTGCATTTGCTCAGTCTGATCCCTGTGACACCATGGTTAGTGCCCCAAGACTCAGATTCACCAAGGATTCAGGGTCTTGAAACAGTTACTGCAGGCAGGCAGTGGGCCTGAGCTCCCCAAACACAGTACTGAGACTCAGCTTTAGACCAGACTACAGCCATATGCTGAATCACAGTGGTCCTTTGCAGCATGTTTTCCATTTAAAACTTAACCTTTGGCTTGTAAGGTCAGAAAGATGAGGGTTGAACACAGTCTCTGTGATAAATTCACCCGTGTAACAGGCAAGAATGCCTTTGAAACTCAGGGCTTACAGCTGGCTATAGAGAACGTGGCATCTTGTAGCATCGTGATTCACTTCTGACTCCTGCCAACAAGAATCTAGCCTCTAAAGTTCACAGCACTCTTTAGCAATGAAAAAGCCTTTAGATACCAGCTACTGGAGATGTACAACTCACTGCATTGCTGCTGGAATGCTCAGATTGGTGTGCTTTAACTGAAGAGTGCAAAAATAGGGTGTCCCGTTGTGCACATGTTATGTCCACACAGAATGCTGCTCTCTCATCTCCTTACAACCAAACCCACAATACAGCAGGATCAGAAAAGGTACTGACTGGAGTAGGCAGGATGGTCAAGGATAGGGAACTGATTCTGAACACAAGTTGCATCACTGCACGTTTTCCTACATTACCCCAAAGAGGCAGAATCCAGGGCTAGGTGGCCTGTTACCTGAACGCGTGCAGTGACTTACATAGAGATCTCCAGCTCGCCCCAGTCTAACAATATTTTACAGAGTGGGGGTGGGCAACAAATGGTTAAATGATTTATTTATAGTCATACTACACGTCCACAAGCAAGCTGGGAACAGAAACACTCCCAAATTCCAGTGCCAATTTCCCCAGAAGGAGGGGCAGTAAGAGAATGCAGGAAAACTGCCCTGTTACTTCATTCCATTCTTCTGCAAGAAAGGTGTCTGTAGGGCTCAAGGTACAGGAACTGAGTTTAAGCCAGGTGTGTGGACCAAGCACACCCTCCCCGTGACAAAGAGGAAACGTTACCTGTGAGTGCACACGAAGCTGTTCACCTGACTAGGAGGTGCCTTGCTAAAGAGCAGGGAAAACCTCTTGTGGTTTAGGATACGGCACATGGCAGTCCTTGCAAAATGCCCAAATACTTCTGAAGCAGGTACAGAAGTAGTAGCAGTGCTAAGAGTAACCACCAATATAAAGGTTCCCATCTGAATGTTTGTTTTTTCTTCCTCCTTAAATCCCAATTCACTACAAAGGAAGAATCCCCATTTCTTAACAAGATCTTTTCCAGTCTCCTCCCCAAATGCAAAGGGTAGGCACGTTTTCCTGCACACACACACTACAGTTAGAGAAATGCCACAAACCTCAGCCTATTCCTATATTCCATTTCAAGCACAAGGGATACCAAAAGACACAGGGATTTTTTCCTCTCCTTGTGCAGCAGGCAGGAATCAGGTCAAAGTACAGCACTGCAGCTTGCGAAACGAGCATTTCCACCAGACACCAATCAGAACCCACGGGTGCAAATCCTCTGCCACTCTCCTTCCCCAGCCCAGCCCCAAAAATGTAACCCAAAGAACGGCAAGTCCTTGCACGTTGCCTGTTTCAAACAGGTTTCAGAAACAATCCCCGGTGGTGAGGCTGCCAAACCGAGCTGGATTTTGATGTGAAAGGAGAAATCTGAGAGCTGCTCTGCCTCATGCTGGAAATAAAAAACAACCTAAAGCTGCTGAACAAGCCTCAGCGAGAAAGTTCACTATCCACAGAAGTTCACATTGTTTTTACTTGTCTCTGCTCCAGTGGTCCCCCCCCGTTAGCAAGGAAGTGAGCTCACTCCATCTGTGGATTCAGCGCACGTTTCACAGCAGCGCTGAGCAGGGCAAGGGAAAAGGAAGTGCTTGTGTAGCTGTGACATACGCACCCTTTCCTCCAGCACATGGCTTGGCACTGCTCCGCCAACACATGGTCCATTATCTGAAATAAACATGCGTAGGAGCTCCCAAGCCTGCTATAGATTGTTGTGCTGCTGATGTATATGCAGCGTGCTAGCTGGCCTGTGGCTGGGAGACGAGGGAGATTAAAAATAATCACCGTTCTATCCAACTGTGGGAGGGACCAGAGCCTGAATCCAGGAAGCAATGGATAACCGAGACAATGCAAAGAGCCTGCAAAAAGCCTGCCTTGGAGCTCTTCACTTACGTGGCTGACGATGCTGCAGACAGGAGGAAAGGCCAATATTTACGCATCCTGTTCCACAGTGTGCATACAGCCACTGAAATCAGGGTTCATCCAGCTCACCTCATGCCTTTAGAGAAACATGCAAGTTCCTATCAAAACCCAAGTGTTCTGAAACGGTGTCGTCATGTAACACAGCACATAATTCTACATGTTCCCTCCTGCCACCTCACACTCCCATGCTGCTTTACAGAATAAAAACCCAATACATAATTTATCTACTACACACTCTTGGAAAGTAGTTATGACAACACACGTGCATAAAAAGCAGGCAATGAATTTAAATGACCTGTTAAAGACCACAACACACATTGGTGGCTTAGCTGACAGAACTGCAGCTCCTCCGAATAACCCACAAGCAGAGCATGCAGCTGAACTGACTGCCGAGTGAAAAGGGGAAGAAAAGCAGCAAGGGTGAAAAATGTGCAACTTCTAGAACTGTAACAGTTCAGCTGACACCTTCTGTTTTGCTAATCAAACCTAGAAGAAAAGTACAGAAGGATGCCAACTGCTCGATCTATTGGTCTCATTCATTTCACTGCAGACCAGGTATTGATCATTCCAGCAGTGCCTGACCACGGGTGGCACATTAAGTATCCACAGCTCTCTAAAACAGAAGGCTGGGGTCAGTCCACACACAGATATACCAGACACTTCTCAGGCAGTAGTTGGAGGAAGAGCCCTGTGAGAATATGTCAAAGGACTTCTTATGATTTATTTTTTTACTGATGAGGACTGTGTATGTATGTGAGATATCCGTGCCCTTCCAGTGCAAAAAGAAGTACAGGACAAAGTGTTCAACCCCACAGCCAGCCCGGTAACAGAGATAAGCCAGCAGAAGGAGCAGCTGTGAAACGTGAATAATGATGCTGACCTCTGCAGTGCAGCAGCTTGAGTTTCCTTATTGTAGCACTACTTTCTTTTTAAACAGTTGGACATTGCTACTATTTAGAATAGGGAAGCACATACAGAGGAATGGTTTTGTTTTCAGACAAATCAACAACCCTGAAAGGCAGTGCTACAGAGAGATACTACTTGGAAAACAGTGACATTATTACTACAGGGCCATTAACACCAACTGGAAGATTAAAAACAACAAACAAGGTAAATCTAAACTCCAGCTCAGCATCACTTTGAGACCAGGAACAGCAAAACCAGACAAAGATCAGGGTTTGTTGCACAGGCGAAGAGCTTCAGGTCATCAGTAAGGGTGTCACCAAAAGAGGGTTTTCCAGATGCAAGCACAGAATCTTCAAGGTGTGCACTGAAAGACAGCCCCTTAACTTCTGAAACTCATTACGAGCATCAGATATATTTCCCAGCACGCAGAGTTGAATTTAGGCAAGCTACACAAGGCTTTCAGACAGCTTTTCAAGGCCTTGAATCTACTGAGAAGAGATTTGTGCCTGAATCCAGGTGCTCTGCCCTTTCTTACGATGTCTGAAGCGGACAGGCTGCTTCTACTTGCTTGTCACAGCCACAGCAGCCTTTCTCTTTCAGAATGTGTAAGTTCGTGTTTGTTTTTTTTTTCCCCAACAGATTTTTGAACTCAGAGCAGGAAGAAATAAGCCCTGCCTGTGTGTCAGCCTCATCGAGTATGCTGCCAGCCAACATTTTCCCTTAAAGCTGTACAGCAGCATCAAAAACAGCTGCAAGCAGCCCCTCCTGGAGATAAACGGCCTTGCTAAGGAAACAGTGGAAACACTTCTCCCCAGGAGCAAGCAGGAATCTTGCTTTGCAAAGCTGCTGAGGGTGGCAGGTTGGGTTTTGTTTAACTAAAGCTCACTCCCTCTCTAGGCTGTGCGCTTTGCAGAGGGAAAATAAATAGGCTGGAAAAAAACAGAGCAGCTCGCAGGGGGGGGAACCTGCAGGGAAGCAAAGCTGCAATGTAAACAGGGAACAGAACGGCGGTCAGGAGGGCAGGGCTGGCGCTGGGAGCACAGTGCCTGGTGCAGGAGTGCAGGTACGGCCCTGGCCACACAGGGTGGAGGCAGGAAGAGGGGCTGGGAGCTGCTTTCCAAAAAGGAAATTTCACCCAGCCAACGTTTTCCAAACTGCAATAATTTTCCATGGGCCAATCAGGGAGGAGCGAGGCAATCGCACCAAATTAGGAAAGTAAATACTAGAAGGGGGAGAGGGAGGAGGAAGAGGAAAGCAGAGCCGGTGGAAATGCCTCCAGACACTGTCAGGGAATGGGGTCCTGGGCTGAGCCCCTCCAGCCCTGGGGAATGGGCAGAGGACGCTGTGTGAGGGCTGTGTGCCGATACAAAGACACCAAGAGAGCAGTTTGCTGCCCCGGGAGACCGATGGCAGAGCTCACACTGACGTCCTGCACCAACAGCGCTCCCTTTCTGAGAGCCAAGCACCCAAATCGCGTCCCAGAGCATGGCTGCAGGGCAAGAGAGCTGCGAGACCCCGTAGAGGGAGAGGAGAAGGCTGCAGGGGCCCAAGGAGGATGTTTACAAACGTGTCAGCCCCTCCTCTGTAAGAGGAACTCAGAAATGAAAAGGAATTTGGCAAGCGAAACCTCAGATGTCTTTTGAGGTTTTCTGAAGCCTCTGCTGGGTTTGCTTCTGCTCAAGACAAACGGATGCGATCATTAATCATCCTCAGTAAACACTCCGTTAGGGGCCGAGCACAATTCAACACCACTATTTCCACTTTCTCCTTATGCAAAAGAAACATTCTCCAGGAGTCAAATATCAGTCGAAGGCATATGCCAGAGTCAAAGATACAGCCCCTGCGAGTAACAGAAACCACACCGTGCTGCACACGATGACTGAATGGAAACTAACTCCCATATGTTGGCAGAGAAACCATCCCCCTCCCCTCCCAGCAACAAGCTTCATCTAAAAAGAGAAGGTTAAATATAAACCCAAAGCAGTGCCTGAACAGAGGGCTGAAACCGCAGCCACCTCCAGCTCCCTCTTTCTAGAGTATCTGCACTGCACATCTGTGCAGCTCTGCAAGAGGGGAAAAACCCAAACAAGTAGTGCCTCCAGACCCATGCAAAACCCGCCTGGCTCTATTGTGACACTGAAGTCATTCTCAGCAGTGTAAATTTGAATACTACTTGCTGAATGAGTGCTAGCTGACAGGAGATGTTTGTGTACTGCAGCTTGTTACAAAGCCATGGACAAGAAAACAAAGCGAAGGCTGTCTGTCACTATTCCCAGGTGCACTCTGATATTCTGAGGCTGCACTTTCAAAACTGTAACACATCATCCTGCATCATGAGCACACCTTACTATATTTAGCAAGTAAGTTTCACTACACTTTAACTGCTTTAATGTTAAGTGAGATCACTGCAACATCAACTCTTTGCTGAGAAAGAAGCAGGGAAAATATCCAAGCCAGTAACGCGAGGTTCAGGTTATTTCTCCCACACATTCTTGAATCAGATGGTTTACCAAACAGGATACTTGCACAGATGAACACTGAAATTGCTACGGCCCCTCAGCATGCGGCCAGCATCCTCCCCATTTCCTTCTATTGCCAGGAAAGCACATGCCAGTGGCCACCCTTGTCCCCAGCTACAGATAACACCGGCACCACCCAGCAACAACGGAATATTATGGAGATAAAAATAAAACCAGCAGTCTTAACAGAGACCATTTGCTTGCTTTCTTTTCTCCATATATATCAGTAGTTCTGGAGAGACCGCTCTAATTCCATAGCCAAAGATAGCCTGACAGCTCTATACTGTGAAACCAATGCTCGAGGGCATCCCCTCACCCTTTGAGCTCTCAGACAAAACCATGCATCCAGGCTATGAAGATTTTAACTGTCCTTCACAATGCTGAACTTCAGATATTTAACAAGTTATTTTCAATGGGGCACACCACGCACAAAGAATATCAGATAAGCAGCATAAAGCTGATGAGGACTGGTACGAGAAGAGAGACAGAGCTCCCAGAAAGCACAAAGGACAATGAAAAGAACCATGGCATCACTGGGGATAATGATCACCTCACCTGATTGTGCCAGTGGGGGACGGGAGGGGGCTGACCACACTGCGGAGATCCGGCTCCGGGATGTGGATCTTCAGAGGAGAAATTTGAGGGTAAAGAGGCCGAAGGGGAGGCGACGAAGCTTCCTCTTTTACTTCTTCTTTGTGGTATAAAGATGTGAACTGGATCTTTATAACTGTGCTAGGGAATCGGAAAGTACACCTGTGCAGGAAACAAAAGGAAAGCCACTGTCACACAGGATGCTGAACATTCGAAGTGTTTTTATATGCAGTTACTGAATAATTACTACATTCACAGCACAAAAATCCACCACCCTTGGCTCGGAGCCCCAGGCAGGAATTCCTCATCCTTCACAAATCACTGCATAGGTTTCACTGGGATTTTAGATGCGGGCTGGAGCTTTGGGCAGGCTGAATGATTTCCCCAAGGCCACGTATCCCATCAATGACTAAGCATGATGTAGAAATAAAACGACAAACTCCTGGGCTCCTGCTATATTGAGGACTAGAAATTACCTTTTATTAGCTCACTGCACATAACTCAGAAAGGTACGAGTTACTATAAAGTATCAAGACCATAAGCAACAGGGAGCATTAAGTCATAAAGACCAGAGAGCAGCAGACAGCATCCGGACGAGACAGCACTACTTCCAGCAGCCCCTACATACTGTACAGCCAATACCCACTGTTATCTCTGCACATGATGCTGAAGGATCATCTAGCAAGTTTCAGATTGAACACCATATATTCAGAAGCACCTCCCTTTAGGCAGCGTGCGTTATAACTAAGAATCAGAACAGGGCCTTTGCAAGCCTCAATGGGGTCTCATTTCTTTATAAAGGACATTGATTTCCTGATTGTTACTTAAAAAAATAAAAAATCTACATTTACATGTGGCTACATCCAGCCTTCAAGAGACACCGAGGAAATTCAAAAGGAAACAAGGACTGACGTTTCCCATACTTGAACAGAAAGCTTTCCAATTCATAGTGCCAACAACAGGCTCAGGGCTGTAAAAGCGAGTGTGCTGCAATTCTACTCACTGTGCTTTAATTAGACAATAATGTGCAATCAATAGAAGCCTTCCAGGGATCATTTCACTGATACTAAGGTTAAAGAAGCAGGAAATAAAAACCAGGTTTCACCCTGGGAAAGGCCAGCAGAGCACAGCAGCCCTGCTGGCCTCCAGCATCGTGTCTGTAGAAGGGAATGAAGGGACTTGGGTGGTGCTGCTCCAGCACTGAGCGCTGCTGTGAGCTGAACGTAACTCTTTTCACCAGTGCATTATTAGATCCTGCATGGTAACAGAACCAGGTGGTAGGGAAGCAGGTCAGTACTTGTGACTGCCTCATCTCAGCACTGCTACTGACAGAAATGCGGGGGAACATTCCCACTGCTACTCTACAAACACCCACTGCTTTCTGTGCCACACAGTCCAGCTCTGCCATAAGGCAAAGCTCAGAAACCTGCCTTTAAAAAGTGCAAAATTATCCTTCTAGCATAGGAAGCTCATTCCCATCTCATCCCAAAGAAGCTGGCTCAGCATTTTGCAGCACGGAATCATGACGGTTTTGCTGCATCCAGTGGGAGTTTACATTGCATTTCATTCATTTCAAAGGTCCCACCACCTGTGCTCGTTAATACATTAAATGAGAACATCATTGCTGGCAATGCAGCCTCATCATGTTTATCCAGCCCTCCTAAACACTGTTCCCAGCAGGCTCCGTACACGAGTGCAATTCAAAGCGGCGGTGGCCGTGCCCTGCAATGCACACCAGCAGCACACACACAGCTACTGAGATGAGCCTGAATCAGGCCCAGGGAAACACCACGCTAGATTTTAAGCTTTTGTTTTGTTGCAGGGATTTGCTTGTAGAAAGAGCAAAGAGTACATACATTTGCACTGAGCATCTCACAGACTAAGGCTCGGTACAAAGCTTCCTTGTTTCTCAAGCGTTCACTAGGAAAAGCCAAGCTTTCTCGGGGGGGGGTTGTTGTGCTGCAGTGCCAGCTACCCTGCATTTGAGCCCAGGATGGATCAGGCCTTGTGTAACAGTGCTCCGTGCAGCCTCAGCCTGCTGCTGATCCCAGTGGGTCTCAGTGCAGACCCCCAGGAAGCTGTGCAGCACTGCCCAGGCTGCCTGTGCTCATGAACTGGTGATCTCCACAGAGCTAACATTTAGTTTTTCTAAAATCATAAGCCAAGCTGAAATCTGAAGCCTGAACTAACGCAGTAAATGTGTGCCAAGAGGCCGGCCTGCCTTGCTGTGCTGTTCCTCGAGTCCTCCCAACACGATTGGATTCAGACACGTGATTTACCCGCACTGCAACAGGGGGGAAAGGAGCAGAGGGGCTGGGCTGGGCTGGCTGCTGCGATCACATTGCTACAGATAGGGACTGGAGCAGAACCCAGCACACACTGCTAGCTGTAAGGGATTTTGCTAGCTAGCATGCACGTGGCCACTATGCAAGGACCATTACAGCAACCACAGCCATGCAGCAAGCAGGGACAGCCTCTGCACGGCCCCTGGGCTGCCTCCATCAGCACATCCACACCAGTGCTGGGGAACTGCTGCAGTGAGAAATCAGGGAAGCGTGATTTCTGCGTCATGGCAAAGCTTGCTTTTCATTACATTAAAGCTGAATGCAGTTTTAATGAGCTTTTCTAATTGTTCCTTTCACTAACCTCTTTCACTCCAAGGAGAATAAATGCAAATTGCATCAGTCCTGTTCAGAAAGGAGGCACAGCGCAGGAGTTAAGCCTGTGGGAGTTATGCACCTACAGAAGATAAGCAGGACAAGGCTGACAGCCCAGACAGAGCTGAGCATGCATTCCTTCAGACTGCTGTTTATACTGGAAGTCATTTAAGCAAAATTTTACTACTTGATCCATGTTGCATGATTCCTATCAAAGACACGTAGCAATTACTACTGCTGCTTAACATTTCCACCATGAGAATAGCTCAGTCTGGAAGCACTCATCAGACAACATAAAAGGCATGATGAAGATAACAGTAACTCCAAAGGTGTCTGAGATGCAGCTTTGAAGCACCTCAGAAATTCCCAGCTGATCACGAGGGGACAAATGAAGGTCTACACAAACCTCTTGGCTGGCTGCAGGCAGGGAGCAGCTTGCTTCTATTGCAGCAGCGCCGAGCTCCACAGATAACGTGCTGCAGTCAGCTGCAGCCTGCAGTTGTGGCCCTATAAAGCAATCCGCTCTACTCAAACACGATTATATCACGTTATATACATCTTAATTTCTTGTGGGAAAAGGATTCCCATTTCTCTAGGATGTCTTGCAAGGCAGTGGATGTATTTGTCTTCAAACCAGGAGCACACACACACAGCAAGCTCCATCAGTCGCTAAGAAACAATTCGTGCCTTGCGGGATTACAGGCAGGAGAAAGTCAAAGAGAATGGATTGCTGGCTCCCTACTGCGTGCTGGGTGCACGCTATATATACATGCTGCAGACTGAGGGGAGAAGGAGTGCACATGCCACACGTGGCTGCAGTGATACAAAAGATGTTGCTACAAGTTTTGCTTTGCTTTCACTGAGACAGAATGTCAGAAGTTTCCTGGCCGCGCTGCTGGCGCTGACACGCAGCGCTGTGCTATTGGGCTCCTTCATGTGGCCAACCAGCGCCAGCGACCACAGGCATTTCACCTATGTGAGGTCTGAAAATAAAATGCTGGGAAACACCAGGCTTTACATAAACATCCACCCCAAAGCAGCCCTCGCTGAGAACGGGTAGGGGAAAAAACAACAAAGGCAACAAACCACACCATGACAACCCCGTACCCTATGTGACGCCATACACAGCACCCAGAAATGCTCTCCCCCTCCTCAAAGCACCTTTTACTGATGCAAAGGAAACTGGGATGTGTTTGCCAAAACACAGTACCACCACAAACAGAAGCTATGGCATGCACTGATTCCTTTGTTAGAGCACCCTGTGTGCTGCTCAACACCAAATGGCTGCTGCTAAGGACAAGAAAAGAGACCTGGAAGGGAGACAGGAAATTGTGCTGATTTACACTGTAGAAAAGCACTGCAACAAAGTGGAGAAAACATATCTACATTTATATATATAAAAATGTGTGTATAACACCATTCCAGTCCATTATGCAAAAGGCAGTAACCAGAGCAGTAAGTTGCAGAGTGCTACATGAGCCATCATCAGCAAGTCGGTGCCACCTCAGCTGACCTCACTGCTCCACGATGCCCCAAGCCTTGCTGTCCTGAGTGCTGTGAGCATTAAATACAAGTAGCATTGCCATGTTCATCCCTGCTACAAACTGTGTTGAGATGCAGGTTGAACAAGAAACGCTTTATGAAATGCTTCATTGAAAATAACACTTTTCTCAATTTGCATCAGACCAGAAAGGCAGGCCTGGGCTTTCATTCACAAAAAAATGAGCTCACCATAATCCCTTTGCTGCAGCTGCCATTCTTTCCTATTAAACTCGCAGCCCCTGTTACCACACTGCTGACTCTCAATACTTACATCTTTCCCTCTACCTCATCATGCAAAGGGACACAGCTTACCCCAAGCACGCAGTTACCTCCAGAATCAGTGAATTGCTCAGGTTCAAACATGGACAACCAGCTCTCTAAATACAGCAGCAAGAGTTGTGATGGAACCGAACTATGCCATTACTAGATAAAATTTGCCCAAGAATTCCCTAAGAAGTCCTCTTAAAAGAGATATTAAACCCTCCCCCCCCCAATAACTTCTCCAAAACCAATTTCCTGTTCCTACCAAGTGCATATAGTTCACCCAGAATAATATCTGGTTTATTTCCATGCATGAAGTCCCAAAGACATGCTGTGTTTCTCAGCTCAAGTGAGAATCTGCCTTCAGCCATCTCTGTAAGCCATTTCCACTGCCAGTTATCGCAAAGGACTTCATTTCACCAGGGGGCAAGACAGATACATCTCAACCTTTGGGCAATGTGTGGGATAAGCATGAACATTTCAGGTCATGATCAATGCACAGCACTGCATGGGGCAGCCCCTATAGAGATGTGCCCATTAGCTCCCACTACAGCTCTCTTCTGTTATCAGTTAAGGGAAGCGCAACGTGCTTGCACCTATGAAATTGAAGTTCCCAGTAAGTCACATAAGCACACTCCCTATTCGTGTGATGCTTCGAAGCAGTCTCAAATGAGGAGCCTTGGACAATACAGAAAGACTCGCTGGGAAAGTTAATCCAATATCAAACTAAATTTGGTTAGAAGGAGGTAAGGGTTTGCTTCACTAACCTAGCCAGTTACCTGAGCCCCAAAGGTCTGCCCACGGACAGAGAGGCAAACTGCCAAACATAAGAACTGCCACCTCTCCCTGACATTCCTCCAGGAGCAAGGTGCTCTAATTGCTATGAGTGCTGCACAACAGCAGAGCTGTGAGCTCCTGGCTGAGCACTGCTGCTTGGTGGTGCTCCTCTGGGACCACGCAGAGCCCAGCCCAGTGCTTTGCAGGGCTGCAGCTTTTCCAAAGCCAACTGCGGTACCCAGCCCAAATCAAAACCCAATGTAAAATGCTCAGAATGATTCCTCTCCCTGTTTACAGTTTAGTTTGTGGAACAAACAAAATCAATGTTCTCCATCTTTCATAAAAATAAGCTAACCCTGTAGTCCCTGGTAGGAATAACCATGGGAAGGACCATGCTCCAGATGATTACTATGCTGAACCACAGCTGTCTGAAGCAGCAGGGTAGGCAAAAGTGAGAGCAACAAAATCACCTTCCAATTGAAAGTGAATGACAATGAAAGTTTGGGAGGAACGTCGTGAAACCAAACATGCAGCTCTGTAAAGCTGTCTAAGCTGTCACGGGAGCTTATGCGCCACTCACCCTTCCTTTATAATGAAATCATCATAATAAAATCATCCAGCATTTCCTGTTCCCCTCCCTACCCCAGATTTTATATTTTAAGTAACACTTCGCAAGCAAGACCTGTAAGAACCCTGCTGTAACATCTCCTCGGGTAGCGCTGCCTGCATTCCAAACGAACAAGTTAATTGCACCGAGGCTACAGGAGGAGTTCTGGAAGAGCGAAAACAAATCCATTTTATTCTCTTAAGTCTAAATACGCATCGCAGAGCAGGCATGTACCTGTCACCATGGCAATTTAAAGTCATTCTGTTTGTTTTCTTCACACATCTCTTTAGGCAGAGGACACGGGCAGCACAGCTGCTGGGTTTTTAAGAGTGCTTCGTTCATTCTGGAGGTTACTGCAGTCCTAAAGTAATGAGATTTTCAGCATTTGCTATTTCTTTTTCCATTGCACTCCTGATCTGACCAGATTTCACACAGAAATCCCGTTGAAGTCTGACCCATAAAGTCCAGAGAAGTATCTGTGATTTTCAGTAAAATAATCTGTTGCTTTTATGATGAGATGAGCAAAGGGTCTGTGAGCCAGTGGTGAAGCCCAGGATCCTCAGCTCCCTGAAGGCCAAGTGGACACTTCAGTGCACTTGTTCCTCCTGGAATGAAGCAACTCAGTGCAGACACGAGGTGAGGCAGCACTGCAGAGCTCCCTGCACACACACCTCTACTCCGTCCACTGCCACTTAATGAGAAGAAAAGCTGCAAACCAGTAATGGTGACTTTTAAACACAACCAAAGGAAAACTGAGGCCAGAAAGCATGGAGCTTACCTGCAATCTCCATAACCACCAAAAGGATGGAACAACACACTGAAGTGCTCAGTCTCAGCTATTCCGTGGGGCACAATATGAGCTTAGATACAGAAAGGCTGGTTTCCAGCTCAGCAGTCACCCTGAGCTTACCACTCACTCACCTTGCATGCTCCAACAGAATCCCTTTATATTTATTTTATATCCACCATGCTGAGCATTGCAGATACACCCTTCAAGCCACTCAACCTCATGCAGTTTTACTTTAACACAATCTAATCTGCTCCTATGCTGTAAGAGGCACTTTCTTTCCCCTCTCTGCCGTTCTTTCCCCTCAACCATTTCCTCTTAACATCACCCCTTGTGCCAACAGCACCGTGCAAACAGCTGCTGAACTGATATAATGCGTTTCTCTTTTGGTTGGAGAACACTGCCAGGCAGCCCAGTGCCTTGGCCTCACCTACCACATGGCAGCATGAGCCCAGCACAAGTGAGGCATGAAAACGGGGATGGAAATCCCAAGGAGGAATGAAAGAAGGAAGTACCAGCAGAACTGCTGTAGGTTTGTGTCAGGTTATTAAGAAAAGTATATGTAACCACAGACTCTGATTTAAGCATCACATGATCCAAACTTTGCCTTCTCCTTTCTGAAAAGAAGATACAATTCATTATGAGAAAAGCTCTGCTCTTTAGCAGGGAAGTCCTACCAGCTACCATGCTGATGCTTTGAGGCTGGAAATTTTCAACAGATTCTGAAACTGAGAAGTCACAATTCTTGAGAGAAGCAAGAACAGAGAGCTGAGAAAGGACAGGGCATTAAAAAAGTTAAGGCTGGCACTTGTTGCAGGCACAGCATTGTGCTTCTTGCCACCGCTTAGCTGGAACTGCACACGCAGTGAAGGGTTTGTTCCTTAATGAGAGCTGCCACTGGTCACACTGGGATTTGCCTAACACTGCATATCATGCTACCTGGAATGAGGCTTCAGCACAGCCAGACAAGATTTCAGGTGGGCAAAGAGCGTGTACAGGCAAGCACATCTATTTAAAACAAACACTACCAGCAGCACCAGGCAAAACCACAACTGATGCATAGCTGCGTCTCTTAGAAGCACCAAGCAAAGGAGCTGCAGCGAGTGTTTCTATCGAGCTCAGTCGCACAGGGCTCCCCTTCATGCACCAAGGCTTCCTGCCATGCACAGGCAGATGCTCCAACTGGGATTTCACCCATCTCCTTTGAAGAACGCAGTGTTCACGGAAAGTTGGGGCCAACTCTGGGATTCCTGTCCCTGCAGCAGCACGCACAGCCACACACACAAATTCCTCCCCTCCTGGTCCTGCAGACATCCCATCCCACCTGGGGCACTGCACGGCTCGGAGCAACAGCGCATGGAGAGCAGCCAGGCAGGTGGGGGAGAACACAGCACCCCAGGGCTGAGCAGGAAGGCTGAAAAGGAAGAGATAGCAGGAGCCCAGCCCAGCAAACATCAAAATGCTGCTTTGGTTCACATATATTTTCTTTAAAAGCATGCAGAAAATAGCTTGCTTTTTTTTTGGTGAGGTTCAAACAGCTCGATGTTGTCAGGAGAGCTTCCACCAAAGCACCATGCTGTGCAGCTTGAAAAAACAATCACTTATTTTGCACAGCTTCCCTACAGTCTCTTAGAGGCTCTCTAGCAAATCTTTTAATTGCTGTCACTGAGCAAACTGACAAAACGAGCATCGACACTGTCAAAACAATAGCAGCTAATCTTTCAAGTGAGAACACGCTAAGTTGTTCTGTACTGGAGAGTTAATAGTGAAGAATCAAGAGCTGTGTTTTTATTTTCACATTCCTTACATCTCTTTAATAACACACAGGTTTTACTGTTTGAAAATTATTTGAGATGTCAAGCACAGCTTTACTTCAAGATTCACAGAATCCTGTAATTATAGAGTATCTGGAGTTGGAAGGGACCCACAATTCCTGTTTCTGCACAGTGTAGAAAAGGAAAAAACCCTAAGGTACTGCAGTTGCTTTGTTTTGTTTGTGTGCGTAATGAAATAACACAGCGTGGTCAGGGAGTAAATTCAGTAAGAAAACAAGATCTCTTAGGGAAGAACATCATGGAGATTGCTGAGAAGGGCACATCAATCAGGGAACAGAGGGCAGCAGAGGCAGCGGGGGGGGTCCCTCTGAAGCCACCACCCTGCCTGGGGAGCTCACCCTATGGATGGGTCTTTTCCAGATCCAACCGTCCCCAGCACTGCAGCACAGGTCTCACAGCAAGGCTGCTGACTCCAATACTGGAAATATCTACCTGAAGCAGCTGCCATCTCCTCCACAAAGCTATTAGAGCACAAAGGAGTCTGCAGTTTCAAGACCGACCTTTCTGAAACTCCTCCAGCAGAAGCTCCTGTAAGCCAGCTGGGAATGGCTTTTCATGCACTTCAATACCTGCAAAAAAGCTGAAGGATATTCTTGAAAAACAGTCACCACCACTTCTCTCTGAACTCAGTGGAGCACCAGCCAGCCCTCACCTGGCTGGGGATGAATTCACGCTCTTAAAAACAAAACAGAAATAACAACTAAACACGAACTCTTACATAAAAGCCCAAATGTGGATGAAGTTTAACATAAGTGGTTATCTTAATCTAACTGATTATAAATAGGTAGGGCGGTCTCACAGATCAAGCCTTGGTATAGTCTGAAGGGTATAATTAACAGGCTTTAATAACAAGTCCCATTAAGGCAGACTTTTGTTGCTTGGGTCAGCGACTCGGTGAAAGCCCACCACACAGCCAGCCTTGTTAAGCACCCGTCATACAACAGCAGTTCCTGGGTGCCCAACCATCAGGAGCGGAGAAACAAAGAGGTGATGCTATAATTGTACCTCACTCAGTTTCACATTTCAAAACACTGGAGTCAGCTTCAAACTATGCCATTCACTCCAAACGGGCAGCACCGGGCACAGGGCTTGCTATCAGAAGATGAATTCCTCTTCCCCTCCCACTCCTCTACAAACAGCAGGCTGCAGCTCAGCAGCACAGAGTGGAGATGAGCTGCGTGCAGCCAGCCTTCAGCATCGGGAGGGCTGACTGCTCTGCCAGCGCTAACATGTGGGCATAACCATCTTACTTGCACCCACCAATACTGGATGTAAGATTAAACCAATTTAAATGAATCCATAGCACTAACAGTCACAGCTGTCTTTTAATCAGCATTGGTGGAAGGTTTTGTTTTTATTATTTTTAAGGTCTCTGGAAGGTGACTTCTGGCCCTGCTTCTCCCAGCCACAGAGGCTGCTCTGTTCCTGTGTACTCCTCACTGTAAACAACCTCAGAAGGTACAGCAAACTCCTTTCCTGTGCATGTCATATGGTCAGCCACGTCCTACCCCAGCTCCACCACACTCATCAGCTGACACCTCCCATCGATGGAGCCTCCCAGTGCAAAAACAGCGGAGAGAAATAAGCAGCAGCACCACTTTGCAATGTATGAATGCTTCCCATCAAGGCTGGCTGGCAGCAGCAGAAGGCAGCACTTCTGTTTAGATGGGGCTGGCTGCCAGCACCAGAAAGTTTCGCTATCAGCACTGCAGATGACTGATACGATCTGTAACACACAGCAAACCTATTATGTTGTTTTGTTGTGTGTGTGGTTGTATACATAAAAATAAGGGGTAGTTAAGGAGCTGTATGTCACATGAGGGCTCTACACACTGCTGCTGCCATCATCACGTATTCCAACCTGTAGAGGGCTAGATCCCTGGTCGAGGCCATTTCTTCACCAACTAATAAATATCTGATCTGCAGAGAAAATGTAAATTACGTGCAACACTGTGGGGGGAGGGACAACATCTCTTTCATCACCCAGCCTCCCAATGGCAGAAATCCCTTTCCATGTTAGGCAGATCACGCTGAGGGTACTACCAGTACTGCGCTTTCAATTTTATAGAGCCTGAGAACTATCAGTAACCGTGATAGCAAAGAGGCCAGGAAACACCACTTCAGCTTCGAAGAAAGGTGGATGGCTTTCATGAACTTACCTCTAACTTTGTAATTTCTGAATTTTCATTATAAATATTTTCTTAACGGCTGGTCACCCATCAGCCTTGTGTTTTGAGCCACTTGTACACCAGCATTACCTTTTAAAAGGGCATGTGCCCAGAATAAGTCTTAAACTTAAAACTCCCATGGGTCGTAACCCCACTGGCATGTTTTAAAGCCTTGGATCTTTGAAAGCCTCTCCCACCCAGAGACAGCTCACGGTTCCTAAAGCAGCAGGGTGACTTCAGAGCCCCAAGCTCAAGAGGAAGGAGCCCACCAGCAGCACGCACAGCCTCAGTGAAGCTTTGGATGCACCCTACACAGAAGGCAGTGCCCACGGGTATCAGCCCTGTGTCACCACACAGCAGCCAGCCTGATCCACCGCCGCCAGCAGACACGTGTGCGGCTTCAACAACATCACCTGCAGCTGGAAATAAACACAGATGACCAACCAACCACTCCCTCCTCCCAGCCTCCTTTACGCCAATAAATCTCAACCTGCCTGTTTGAGCAATGTTTAATCATAAACAGTTTTGAACATGCTCCAGCACATAAACCAAGGTGAGTAGGAGAAAAGCGAGGAGCCGGATCCATGCTGCTGAACCAGGGAACAGCACTGAGCAGGAAGCTGCTGAGGAATGGGATGGGATGCAAGCACCTGGCATTCACTTAAACAACCACCATGCAACATTAAAGCACACAGAACTGAGACCACAGGAGGTTTTCAAGGACTAAATGCATTAACAGTCTTGGTTCTCTTAGAAAGAAATAAAAAAAGGAAAAACCAAACTGCTGAGAACACCCACTTAGCTGTATTAAAAGTAAACTACCATCATTGATCTCATCCCACTGCCATCTCCAGTGCAGTCATCTTGATTCCCTTCTGTGCTGCTAATCAAGCTAAAATTAACTCCCCTCCTCCTGCTCGCTGCACGTGCCAGCAGCAGCACAACTGACACGGGCAGGACCCATCATTCCTCAATGCTGGGGCATCTTCTGGGGACACAAATTCATTTCAAAGGGGTTTTGCTCTGACAGCATCAGAGATATTTATCTTGCCCTAGCATTCAGTTTTGAGCTGATCTATTTTAGATTCTGTTGTGATTTTTCAATGGAAAAAGAAAAGCTAAAGCAAAAACAAACCCCCAACCCCATCAGATAACACCCATTAAACAATTCTATTTTTGTTTTATTTGTTTTATTTTTTTATTTTTAAAAACCCCTCACATTCTGAAGATAGATATTCTTTAAATGTGCTTGACAGCAGCTGGGGTTACACAATTAAAAACAAAAAAGAAAAACTGATGCACAGCACAGTGGCAAATTGGGTTATTTCACCCTCCCCTACTGTAACACACTGTCCCACTGGGTTAACTGCAGGCACTAAGGACAGCTTGTATGGCACAGGGCAGTACAGCACTTATTTATGTTCTGCTGTCACATCCCCATCCCACCACCATCCTTCGTGTGGTGCCCACAAACCCTCTGCCACCAGGCTTCCATGCCAGACACTACACCAGGTCTCGGGTCAGGAGCGAGTTGTGCTTTCCAAGGTCTTGGAGGCACTCTTGTAGGAATACTGAGCCCCCACCGAGTCCCCCAGGTCAGCAGCACAGCTCCCAGCCCTGATGGCTGAGGACACCCACACACAGCACGGGGCAGCTGCGGGCCCCCAGAGCACAGCTGCTGTCGGTGAGCAGCCAGACTGACAGCAGTTGGTTTTCTGGAGACGTTACAGCCACAGCAAGCACCCTGCAGCACATGTTCACCCACGCACTGTTTCTGCTACTCCCCATTCATCATGGGCTGAGTTTCCCCCATCCACGACAGCCCCGATGATAAGAGGAGTCTGGCTTCAATTGTACCACATCAGAGACCACAAGAAGTGACTCAGCAGAGCACGGCCACTACCAGCATCTCTCACTTCTTCCTTGCTTCTGTGAAACTGGAGAGCCCTTCTGAGCAGCCTTCCAAGCCTCGTTAAAATTGAAAAGGTCAATATTCACTATTTTCCTCCTTTGCACATCTTGGCAGAAACACTCAACTAAGTACGTTTCTCCCTTAATCATAAACCACAATTAACACCTACCCCCGTGCCAAGAAAAAGCCCCACCTGCACCCACGCTTTGGGGAACTTCCCCCCAACAGCCTCTACAAAGAGTTGTGATTTCGATAAGTAGCAATCACAGAGCTAAACACGCAGTGACACACGGAACAGGCGGCAGTGCCAGGGCTGGACCCTGCAGCCGTGCTGTTATTCATTTCCATACCTAACCCAACACCGAGCGTCTGAAAGCTTGGCTCAATGCTGGGGAATTTCCAGCCTGCCACAGAAATGTGGCCACACGCAGCTCTGTCCTAAGCCCTTCTACCTCTCAGCTTCTTCTTTACTGCTGTATGAATTCAAGTATTTCTATACCCTAGAGAAGGAGAAATCGGCCACCTAAAACGATCAGGGCATAAGATCTCTTAATAACCACCAGGGAGAGAGGCACTTGTTTCAGCATCTTTGTTGGATCCACTACAGCAGTTTGATTCTCATGTAAATCTCATTTGCAATGCCATCAACTTGCTTCTAATGGGCCATTCATCACCGGAGGGCTCTCCTTCAAGCACCCAGCTGGTCTCCTTGAAAGGTCTTCTCTGTGGCTTGAGAGACTCGCTTCCAAAGCTAAGAGCTACCTACAAACACATTAGCGAAGGCTGTGCAAAACAAAATAACCTCGGTAGAGCTCAAAGATCTTAATTCCCACACACGTACGCCAGAAAAAAACTTGTGTGGGATGCTGCTAACCTTTGAATTCAATCAGACTCTCTAAGAGGGCTCTAACACAGAGCGTGACTGTGATGTATTTTCCTTCGAGGCTGGTTCAGCTCATTTAGAAAGTGATTTGGAGGGAGCCAATGTACTATTTACGTACATTATAAAAAACGACCCATATGGACTCAGACTTTGCAAAATGCTCACTGCAGTCCGTTCTGCTCCCTCTGAAGACATTTCACAACTCATTCAATGCCCAGCAGAGGAAGCCAGGATTAGTGTTTTAAAAGCTGCTCTGCGGGTAATTTAGATGTTTTAAAAGCTGGCATCTTTTGGACTCAGAGCCAAAGGAGCAAATGGGGCAGTACAGAGCATCTCTCACATGCGTCTACAAAGCGACGCCCACCTGCAGCCTCCATGATGCTGACATTGAAACTGAAGGTTAGAAGAGGATCCCAAGCACAATTGGTAAGACAAAATCTTCCTATTAAAGAAGCAGAAAAGAAATCCATCCTGCTGTGATTTTATCCTAAGGCAAAGGTGCGCCAGACTGCCTCAGGACAGACACCCAGCCTTGGGACAGACACCCAGCCTTGGGACAGACACCCAGCAGGACATGGCTAAGATGGCAAACATTTTAAATAAGCCCCAAATTCAAGTATCTTAAATCCTACCAGCATACATGAATGTGCTGAGCAGTTCCTTCCATGCAAAGAGCTTCACCAAGTGACAATGACACGTGCACAGTGACAGTCCACATGCCAGCTGCCTCCACAGTGCTGCCATTACCTTAAAATTAGGACACTTCTGAGAGTTAATTTCCCATACTGCTGGCACATCCTAACGTCCCTACCTCCTTCACTTCCACACAGCACACAGACCTAGGGAAACATTTCAATTCAGTGCACGCACCTAACCTCAGATTCAGAATCACTGTGCAGGAAAGAAGTGTTTCCCAGGTTCATTCTGAGGGTTAGCCGGCAGCAGATTGCTGGTGTGGGACACGTGGGTGCAAACAGACCACGTGCAGGTCCAGACTAAGTGACTGCATCCATTCCTAACAGCTGGTTTGCATACACCTCATTTATAAAAAAACATGTTAGAAACATTTTTGTTGAAGCAGTGCACATAAGGAATATTCTCCTAAGAACTCCTACACTTGAAGGAAACTTTAGTGCTTGCCTTAGTATTCCAATCAGAAGAGCCTTAGCAGCACAGCTTGCTTTAGCCTTTTGACTTCCTTTGCAGGCATTACCTGGGCAAAGCCAGCTTCATCACGGCTTGTCTCACCTTGCTGAGCTGATAGCTCCACAGCCAAAGGGACAGGACAGAAGGTGGCAAAGCCACCCAATTGCTGGCCTTGTTGACAGCCAACACCCCTGTACGCATGGCAGGCAGGCAGCCAACCCAAGGGACAGCATCTTACGCAAGCCATGAAATAATCCAAAAAGAGATCAATAACTACCTAGCAGTTTGGGCTACACCTCAAACTGACTGTGAAAAGCAAAACCATTTCTGGTCTACCCATCAGGTGGAAGCCAAGTTTGCCCTGTATGTCTCGTCCTTTTCCCCTCCCACATGCTCCAGAGCTGGATCATTTCAGAGCCCACGGTTCTTATGCCCCGGAGAGAGGAAAGGCCGTCAGTTGCTCAAGAGCAATTCCTTCAGCAAGTGCACCAACTGGCTCTGCAGGGAGTCCAGTGTGCTCACTGGTGGCTTCTGTACGTGGCCTTAAGGGAGACGGAAGATTAAACTAGTTTGCGTGGGAAGACTTCCCAAGTTTCTCTTCAAAGCGGCACAAGGCAGGGAAAAAAAGGCCTTAGCTACAATGTTGTATTTCAGGGGAGGGGAGGGATGCCTTTTCCACTGTGCCTATGGCACTCTGGAGGGTTATTGTGTCTCTTTGTTCTGTTCTAGAAGACGGAGTGGATTTTTCCCTGTACATGGAAAGATACAGACTTATACACTGTTTCAAGAGCGTTCCAGTAAGTGATGATAACGCGCTTCCTTCCATCTATCCTCCTATTCTAATCGCCCAGCATGTACAACAACCAAAGGCTGTCCATCTTCACTCCCCCTGCTAAGGCAGAATTCCCAGCTCATTTCTGCTTTATCTCTCCCCAGCTGTCAACGTGTCATCAGGCAACAGGAAAATTACCTACCCAGTATGCTGAAAGGAGGGAGAAAAACAGCGAAACAAATTGGAGCCCACACATACACAACAAATGACAGCCCAAGAAATTAAGCTCCTTTCTGAACTACTAAAAATAGACCGGGTAGGGAGAGAAGGGACTATCAATCAAATCCTACTTAGAGATGCTGAATATTCAAAGACCAGGCTTCTCACAGAGTGCTCTCTCAAGATTACTTGAAATTTTCGTGATAAAAAATGCACGAGGACAAGAAGGAAGGAGCAGAACGAGGAGCAAAATACACAAGACAGAAGTGGATGCAGAGTATTAATTAGGCCATTAAGACCCTTAAATGTTTTACTGTCCAATAAAATATGCATTTCATAAAAATTAAGTGTCATGCAAAAGTAATGCACACATGCATTTTATTGAGCTGCTCTAAAGGAACCGAGGATGTAAATCACCAGCAGGAAACATTTATGGACAAGAGTGAGCAGACATTAACTGCGTCTGCATTAGGAAAACAAAGAGTATACGGTGGAAAGAAACTGTCACTCCTTTGCCTATGGGACACTGGTGCTGCACCTAATGACAGGCAGCCTGCAGTACACTGCAGTGGGAAGAGTTAGGAATACTTGAAAAAAGCCATTCTGTGATTAATACTGGATTACTCACTGGAATGAGCAAATGCATTTAGACTATACAGTAATTTGCACTCACAATTAGTCAATTAACCAAATAATCTGGAAGTACATTAAGATGTCTTTTCACAGCCCGCATTTAGAAGGCAAAACACTGCTTCAGCCTCTTCACCTTACAGATGGGCACAAAGTATCCCCTCAAAGCCATCTTTACTTCCCCAGACCCCCCATCTTCCCTGTTTCTCAGGGTGGATCTGCACTCTGCTGTACCAGAACTGTGACACTGGACCTAAATCTCTCCTCGTTTAGTTTAAAACCATTCCCCCCTTGTCCATCACTGTCAGGCCGTGTAAAAAGTCACTCTCCTGCTGTTTGTCAGCTCCTTTAGGCATAGGAAGGCTGCAGTGAGGTCTCCTCAGAGCCTTCTCTTCCCCACGCTGCATAACCCCAGCTCTCAGCCTGTCCTTGCTGCAGAGGTGCTCCACTCTCTGAGCATCTCCATGCTCTCCTCTGCACCCGCTCCACCAGCTCCGTGTCCTTATGCTGGGGGCCCCACAGTGGCTTTGTGGGCACCCAACCACCCCCGTCCTCAGAGCACACCAACACTCCAGCCGCAGGAACTTCAGGCCGTGGCAGACAGGAGCCATTGCTGCACAAGGGCCAGTCATAAGCCTTTATTTATATGGCATAAGCGGTGAATTCAAGTAGTTTCCTGTTCTTTACCAACATCCTGTTGCCACATCTACTCCTCCAGGAAACTGCAACACCAAGCAAGAGAATTTGGCATCCCACAGAACAGCCCCGATGACAAATGGCAATCGGAGCAGTTGCTAAGAGCTTGCTTGCAAAGAAAACAACCACATCAATCCGGCCATCCTTTATACACTCAGTTATTCTGCAGAGGAGCGCGTGGCCCATCTTCTGAAAGAAAACAAAATAGACGTTCTTTTGATCACAACGCACATGATTTGTTACCTCAAGTCAAAACCGGAACTCTGCAGCGAGGATGTTCGCACCAAAATAACCCAGATGTGAATTACTACAGATCTCATGATTTTTCTTCCAGTTTCTGTAAAAGCAAAACCTCTCAGACTCATTCATCCCCTGGAGTTCTATATACAGCAACAGCGCTCACTGGAAGAATCCTGCAGTCAGCTGAGCATGCATGCCATGACCAAGAGGCTGTTAGCACAGCGTTCCCCCTGCACGACGTGAATCCACATTTAAGCCTTCAGAGCTGAGGCTCTGCACAAGAACGCACAAGACAAGTGTGGCACGTTCTGCTTAGATCCATCTTTTCATAGTCAACACGTCAGCTAAGCCGAACTGAGCTTGGTTTAAAGGAGTCCGTAAGGGAGCTATGCAGCGAGCTTTGCATAGCGCTGGTTTATATTCACAGCCTGACTTACAGCACTGCTATTTTTGAATCAACAAATCGAGCGCTGGTTTCATGTAATGAGAAGCTTTCCTTAAACATTTAACATAAGCCATGACAAATTGAGCTGCGTAGCTAGGAGTTATAGCTCGACATAAATTCCTTAATTAAAATGAAGTAAGCCTTTATCGCAGTCTTGCTATGCAACAACAAAAAAAAACCCATTCAGGTCTTTGAAATCAGAGCATGAAAAACGTAAGATAAAGAACTAAGATAGCAAACCTTTAAAGAGCTCCTAGCAGGAGTAAAACCACCATCCACCACAGCTGCAGCACAGCAAATGATGCATTTCTAACAAAGAGCCACCGCCACGCTGCAGACACAGATTATGCAATTTTTGAGAAGTAGAAGTGCATGAGGAGCTCTCGGAGTGCTTCAGAAACAACGGCGCAGTGCTCGTGGTTATGTGGTCAGAGCAGTTCCTGGGCACACACTGTGACAGCACCGGCCTCGCTGCAAGAACGGTGGCTGAGCTGCTCGAGGGCTCATCAACACCGCGTACATCTCCACCTTCCTGGAGTATGGCAGCTTAAGCTGTGCCCTGAGTTACCGACCAGCACCGCCCAACCTCCCTGAGGAAGGGAATGGAGCACTGCTGAGCTCAGCTCCCCGTTCCTATTTGGGTGCAGAACCCAACGGCAGTGACAGCCGCGCTGCCCCAGCACGACGTGAGCTGTTCACCGCCACAGAGATTAACGCACACGTAGGATTGCCCCCCATCAGCAGCCTCAGATGTGCTCTGAGCACTGGACTACGCATTTATGCCAAGTGTTAGTACCTAGGAAAATCCCATTATAAATAAAGCAGCCTGCTCATAATAAAATGTCACATGTATATTACATTGCCAGTTTATAATGGGGCCTATACACAGATGTATACATATATTTTAGCTCCACAGTTGAACTCCACATAGCCATACATCTCCTTCCCATGCATTTTACACTTTAAGAACTGCTCCATTCATTGCTTCCATTTCCTAAATTTCCACTTCCTTAAGAACTTCTTAACGCTTAGAAATCTCGCACTGAAAATACCAATTTACGCTGCAAAACAGAGAGTTTCAGCTCCATTAATAGTTCTACTGCACAGCCACAGAACAGGCACAAAGGCCACAAGCAAATATCCCATGAAATATTCACAGGCAAGCACCATTTTCCAGCCATTGAGCCCCCGGTTCAGAAAGCTCAAGTGCCATTATCAGGCCACGCTCAATCAACATTTGCAGTTTTTAGTCAATAGGACTTTTGTACTTAGGAGCATTTGAAAACCTGACCCATAGCTGCTTAAAATTCAGGTTTGCAAGCTCAGCTTCCAGCTTCTGTCTCAGATCCCTCACTCCTAGGGGTGGAAAATGCTTGGTTTAATTATTGGAAGTCTCCAGCTCCTTACTGTTACTTCTAAAAACCGAGTTCATCCTGAAGACTGCAAAGAAAAGATTAAAAATCCTGTGTTGAAATGATGCTGTAAACACTTGATTACATGGTAAATCTGAAGCAATTATTGTCTTAAATGGGAATAATTAGTTTGGGTAACGACCCCCACATTATCTTCAGCTTTAACTTGTACCAATAGTTTAAAAAAGACCAGAGCACACCCTGCACACAGTCTGCAGGTTTCTAATATAAGCCCAGATATTTCTCCCCAGATTTCCACTAGCGTAGCTAAGAACAGCTTCTAGCAAGCCTTGATTTTATTTAAGCACTTATATTAAGTGCTTCCATGATTTCATCTTGATTTATCTGAACGCTTGCTGCAGTGCGACACTGGCGTTAATTAAACAGATTAAGGGCCATTCGGCGGCACTGCGGCCCTCTGCTTTTCCACCCACTTTGTTTCTAACTGTCATTAACCTCGAGGAAATGCCCTCCTTGTTGGTCATTACTGCTTAATTATACTCCGCAGTTATGTCATCACATCTGTGAAATATAATCTTCCATAACACAGCTGCGAAAGGCGATCTGCCCGCCCGGCGGTGAGATCCTGCTCGCAGCAGATGACAGAACACACGATGGAGATGGAGCAAGCGGTGCAGAGCTCCTCTCCAAGGCCCTCGCTTCAGAACAGGGCTGCTGTTCTGGGAGGCACGGGGAATCTTCAGAACGAAGCATCTCCAACTCATCCTATCCCTCCCGTCCCCTCCCCTCCCAACAACGCCTTGAGGGATTTTTGCTTCCAAACTCAGAAGAAGGTTTATAGCACACAAGTTTTGGAAGAGTGAAATGAGAGGAAACCTCAGAAATGGAATGTGTGAGTCCAGGGTTTATGTTTTAGCATGAATTATGTGTGGAAGATGCTTTTTTCCTGGAATCCTCTGCTCCCACTCACGACCTCATGATGCACGATCACTCCTTCGCTTGCAACAGCAGAACACAGCAGCGACTGCACTGACACAAAGGAAAAAGGGCTTGGCAGATTTTTTGCTATCCTTACAAACAAGAGACAGCAAAAAGAAAAGGGATGGCTATGCACCCAGCTCTAAGAGATTACCATCACGAAGGCCTCCACCTAAATCATCAAATGGAGCAGCCATTGATTTCTAAAACTTAATACAAACCACACATTCTACTGGCAGATGGAGATGATGTGGCTGTACCAAACAGGGCTGTCATGTTGCCACAAAATAATACTCAGAAAAAAAGTACAGCTGGAATTGTAAAGTCTGTGTACTACGACTTACTTCTACTTTTCCCTCCCCCCACTCTCATATTTTGGCAATATTAGCTGGCTAGCAACAAGCACACAGGCTGCACTGTGGAAGAGAAATGGCACCGAGCAGCGCTTTGTTTGCTCACTCAGTGGGCGCGTGTGGGGCTGAGGGTGCAGCGGGGAGGGAGCTGGCTGATGTTCCACGTATGGGGACAGAAGCAGGCAGAACAGTTTGAAGCCTCACTCAATCCTGCGCTTCAACAGGACTTTTTTTTTCCCCTGTCTGGATTACAAACCCTTGCCTGGCCAGGGGAAGGCGAGGAGTTGTTTACCTGCTTGAAGTAAGGGGGCAAATTCCTTTAGATCGGTGCAAAACATTTTTCTGCTCCAGAACTCAGAAAGGAAGGAGCACATCAAGTTCGTTTATGTAGCTCAAACAGTGGCCGAGCGAAGAGGATGCCTTACTGTGCAGAGCTCATAACTGCATTAAACACTTCCCTGCACAGCGAAGGAGAAGGAAAATTGCTGTTCCCACTCCAGAAGTCAAGAGCAAATGGAATGGGGGGTGTACAGGCAACCAACTCCCTGCTTGAGAGTGAGCACAATGCTTATGATTAACCAAGTGAAGAAACAGAATGGCAGGGAGGGGAGAGCTTGCACAAATAAACCCAGAACCAGAGGGAGCGACGCAACAGAGCTGTCCTGGGCTTTGGGTGGTCTTGTTTTACAAAGCAAGATTAATTAAAGTGACACTGAAGGACATCTCTTTCAGAAAATGAAACACGTTACAAACTAAAATGCCTCGGAGAGCGAGTAGCTAGGGAGTTATAACCAAATTACTAAGTACGAAATGAAGCAGCCTGCAGAGGAAATGAGTAATTAAAAAACCCTCCCCTGAGCAACAGGCTGGCGAGAGAGGGATAACTGCAGGACCCTTGTGCTGGAGGTGTGTGGTACCAGAGCCAAGCGCTGCTGGATGGGAACAGATGTTACATACGAACAGCCAACAGCGCCATGGAACACGATAAAACATCACCCCTGCCCTTACAGAATGCATCAGCCACAGCCTGCCCAGCGTGGCCCGAAGGATGCACGCAGGAATTACATCACCCACTGCCACCACACTGCCACCTCCGGGGCGAAGCTCTGCAGTAGTTGGACAGTGCTCAGCAACCATAAACTATATTTTCAGAGGAAGAACTAGATTACCAGCGACCTCATCCTTCTTTCTGGGCCTTCCCCAAACAAGACAGCTTATTTAAAATAGAAAGATGTCTCTGCAGCCTTCGGCGCTTTGTAAGTGGAGCAAAGGTACCCGGGGCACTGCTCTCCAGGGGTCCTGCTGGGCAGCACCACCTCTGCTCCATAGAGACCCAACACACAATTTGTCAGCCCTAAAACATGCACTCAGGCAAAAGTGGTTCTCCAACTTTTTCCACTAAAACTTTTCCAAGGAAGACAAACCCTGGGTGTAGCAAGCTTCAGCCCACTGGGGAAAGCCTTCCCTCTCATTCATCTTCTGGGAATCCCGAAGGGCCACCAGTTGGACACCAGCCTGTTGGCAGCAGCGTGCAGGAGAAGCACCACAGATGAGGAGCACCCTATGGTGAGGAGCTCACATTTCTTCCCCAGATGTGGTTCAAGCAGATGGTAACCCAGCCCTGATAACACCCCCTGTTATGGTCACGGGTGGCTGGAAGGTGACATCTCCTGCAGACGCTGAGGTGGATCTGCTGCCTTCAGCAAGCAGACCCCCTCACCACCACCACCACTGTGGCCCTCCAGCAAGCACACACAGCCACTTTCTGCCATCGCCCTCCTCCATGCCAGGCATCTCCCAATGCCTCCTCTGCGGGCTGGGGAAGGCCTCAAGGCCCCATCCTCAACAGCAGCCCCTCAGAGGGAGGAACCACCATCGCTCCTTGTGCGGACGAGGCCCTCTCAGCCGTTCTCAGCTCTCCACGGGCCGGAGGACTCTCTGTCCCCCTCAGGCTCTCCCCCGGCCCCGCTCCCCTCAGGCCTCCGCCGCCCCCCCCGGCCCACAGCCCCGCAGGGCCGCCGCCCCCAGCCCAGCCCGACCCGCACCGGCGGCACTCACTGCGGCGGGAGCTGCAGGGCCGGGCCGCCGCGGCGCTGGAAGGCGCCGTCCACGAAGACTCCGTTCTTGCCGAGGCAGCGCAGGTAGAAGTGCGGCTCCTGGAAGCTGAGCTGCAGGTGCCGCCGGGAGATGAAGCTGGAGTGGCCCATGTTGACGTCCACAGAGCCCTGCGATGAGTTGCGGCCTATGGTGACGGCCGGCTGCCGCATGAGGAACTCGAACTCGCGGCCCTGCAGCCGAGCCAGCACCGGGCCGGGGGCGGGCGGCGCGGCCGGGGGCTGCGGCCCGGGAGGGGGCGCGGCGGCGGGGCTGCAGGGCGCCGAGCGCAGCGCCAGCAGAGCCCGCGCCCCGCTGCTGTCCTCCCCGACTTCGGCCATGTTCCCAGGCAGGGAGCGAGCCAGCGTGCCGGCCTCCGGGGCGGAGCCGGCGGGGCGGGAGGGGGGAAGGACGGGGCGGAGCGGGAGCCGGGCCGGGCCCCGCCGCCTTCCCCAGCCTCTCCCTCCAGCCCCGCCGGCCGGCCGGGCCGTGCCGGGTACCGCTGCGGTTTATAGAGCGGGGCGGGGGCTCGCCGGGCCGCGGGCTCAGGGCAGTGCTGGGGGCGCGGCGCCGCCTGCAGGCACCGAGCGGTCACCGCCGGGCGCGGAGCGCCGTTACTTGGGCGGGTGCCGAGGCTCCGTGTGAGGCGTTTCGTGCGGGCTCCGCGCGTTGAGTCTCTCCCCGGGGGCTGGCGAGGCACTGCTGGGAGCCCCGCTTCCTACGGAGCCCCCTCAGCCTTCCCCGGCCTGTCCGCCCCGCCCCGCAGCTCTGAGCCCACCTGGCATTGCCCCTTCGGGCCCTCGCACAAAGCCCACGGCGGCTTTTTAATTGCTGCACGGCGCTAATAGCTGCAGCCTTCTGCGGAGGCACGGCAGAAGCTCGTTCCGCGTACACCGAGGAGTGAGATTAAAAACCAATCTTTAAACACGTTCTTTAGTGCGAGGGGGTGCACGTGTATGGGCTCGTTTAGCTTGCATTGCATTATTTCATACTTCCATGTGTATATATTCCCAAATAGTTATTTGTATTATCTATCTAATAAAGATCACATTCTTTACAGCAATAACGTGTGTATGGATAGTGTATACACTACTAGTTACATTATCCAGATGAAAATGCTACAACTCTTCTGCTCAGCCAAGCCACTGATACTTTGTAGAATCTCAGAGAATAATACCAGTTCTAAAATCTAAAGATTAGGAGCGGCCATAATTGCTGATTGCTTTGGCTCTGCAGCCCTTAGCAAGGCTGCTCCAGAGCTGAGAGATGGGGAAAAAATCCCATAACTGGACAAAAGTGCAGAGCAAATTTCAGATAGAAGGCTGTAATTAAACATTCTGGAGTCAGCCCAGGACTGCAGGGTTAATATCCTTGTTCCTGGAACTGAGCTGTTTAATGACTGCTGAGCTGTCCAGGACCTGGGTCAAACATCTCACCTGAGACCCCAACTTCAATGAGAGCAGTTTGTGCCATTACCGATGGAGAGGAAGAAAGACCAACGCCACCCAACAGAACTCCAGCATCGCTCCTATGCAGCTGTGATTGCTCTCAGTGGGACACAGTGTGGCACAGCAAAAAGCTGCAGTCTGCAGGGCAGGAGGGGGAAGAAAGGCATCCCTGGAGGTGCATCAGCGAATGCTCATGGTTGGAAAATAAGATGTGGTCATGTGGTAGGTGAGAGTGAGCTCATGACTTTTGTTCGTTCACACTGGGGTGAGAGAACTGCTCTGTGTGCTTCAAAACGGCCCCAGGTGGCAAATGTGTGTGTGAGAGCAGGCAAAGTTAAATGGGCATTGAGCTGGAAGTGCCCAAAGAAGAGAAAGCAGCACCGGAGGGGTGTGGGGTTCAGCGCATGGCTGTGGCTCTTCCAGATCCCAGCGCTGAGCCATACACCCAGCAGGGCCAGGTAGGATCAGTGCTGGGGTGAGGCATCCCAGGTGATGTCGGGGAGTGTTTCTGTGGTTACATAGGAAAACAGGCTGTGGGGTTGTACCTACAGGAGGTACAGGCACCCCAGCCTAGCTTCGTATGAAACAGGATCGGGTGGAATAAAGAAACAGGACTGCTCCTAGCTGCTGGATCATACTTCACATCGTGCCTCAGCAGCCCGTCCTCTTGCAGTATTAATTCCCTGAGCTCACTGCAGAGGCCTGGAGCTCAGCTCTAATCCACCCGCAAACAGCACCAAGGGTCCTGCAGACAAGGAACCTCTCTGCACTCCTCCGATCGCCTAACCCTGGTTAAAGTCAAAGCTGCAGTCCTAATGTAAATGCCTGATGGAAATGCACTCGGAATTGTTTGAATTAAATTAATCTCATTCCGTATGGCTGGATTGACTTTAAAGTGGTTCATTTTCCTCGGCAGGTTTTAGATGGATGTGTCTGCAGGTGTGGCCTAACTTCCTGACTCTACACGTTGCATACCTAAATATTCAGGTGGCTGGGAGCCAGCAAACTGCAGGGAGCTGGGGGAGCAGCAGTGCTGAGAGCTGGCAGAGCCCTGGGGACAGAGGGGACAATGCAGTCCCTGTGTCACATCCTCACTGTGCCCAGGAGTTTGTGCCATGCAAGAATTTGCCATCCTGGCCTTCTCATGTGCTCCAAATATGGGGTGCATACCCTGCCTATACAGCCATCCTGTGCCCAGGCAGAAATAGCCCGCTGAGGAAAATCCTTCATAGAATCATTGAATCACATAAACATAAATGTTGGAGAAGGACTCCAAGATCATCAAGTTCAATCCTAACCCACCCCACCACGACACCAAACCACATCCCTCAGTGCCACATCCACCATCCAGGGATGGTGACCCCATCACCTCCCTGGGCAGCAGTGTCAGTGCATCACCACTCTTCCAGAGAATAATTTTTTCCTAATATCCAACTTGAATGGTCCCTGGTGCAACTTAAGGCCACCACCTTGCTTCATTGCCTCTTGCACTAGGGCAGCCTTACCAGAACAGGAGATTAAACACCCAAAAAAGCATCTTGAGATGAGGGCAGGGAAAACAGCAAGGGCAGACTCAGCATTGTGCAGAGAACGGCACAGAACCTGGCTTTCCTTTGTCAAATATTTGTTTGGCAGTGTGTCATTGCTGACCATCTTAGTGTAGTGATACGCAGCAGGAATCTGCTCCGTGCTATCGGCTGTGGGCAGATGAATGTAATGGGTTGTTATGGTCACCCAGATACCACTGCACTAGGCAAACAGAAATCTTGCAAAAACAGTGATAAAAGGGGACATTTCTACATTTATCTGCTGGATGGCATCTGCTTAAAAACAACTTCTGGAAGTTAAATGCTGCATTTCTCCAGCACTTCATGTGGCCATTCCCCACTATTGTGATGCGTGCAGGCTGAATGCACATTTATCAAGTCTCAATTCTGCAAAGAATCTGCCCAACTTCAGCAGCACAGCAAATCTCTTCTACCTCCAAAACCAAAGCAAAACTGAACAGCAGCTATGACAGAGAGGGAGATGTGAGCTGCACACACCGGGCATGAGCTGCTGACTGTTTTTACCCAGCAGCTTGACAGTGCACTGCTGCTAACAATGAAAACCAGTTTAGCCCTGACCTGGGGAAGGAGGAGGAGAGCAACGAAGGAAAGCAATTACACCAAGGAAGAGAGGCTCTGCTGCTTCCATGCAAGCCCAGTCCTGCATTTCTCAGCCTGATTGGGCTCAGGATGATGCAGCTTCCACTGGCATAAAGCAGGCATCGTTAGAAAGAGGGCAGATGCTTCACACACAAACCTAAGGGTGAAATGCAGAAGGAGAGGGCAGTGTTCCCTCCTGTTCAGCTGCTCCTGCACAGCTCCCCACAACCCTTTCCCCATTCCCTTTCCCCTTGCCCTCCCCTCAGCCACCCAGCAGGCTTTAAACACTTTCATGCTTTCTGTCCAAGCTGATGTGAAGCAGATGGAGGGTGAGCAGCATGCCCGTAGCTGCGGGGATGCTTTCCCTGCACACCTGCATGTGGAGCAGCCTCACTCCTTCCTCCAGCGGTGGGGGTTCTAATTCCCCTTTTCTGCTTCTGGGAAATCACAGGCTGTGACATGGGAGCAGAGGATTCTTATGCTCCCCTTTTAGGATTTTCCTTTTAACTGAGCTGTTGCAAGAAATAAAAAAAGAAATCTGGGCTGCTGGTTTTGTTCTGAAACACATTCAGGTGCACGAGGGCACCTGTCCCATGTGTGAGCACAGTCCTCCACCCCTGCTCCCATTCGTATCTATTTTCCCAATCCTGTTGAACAATCTGTGCTGCTGATCTGTGCTCCCTTCCAGCGGTGTCCCTCTGCCTTGCCCTGGGGCAGCCCATACACAGCAGCATGGATCCAACCCACTGCTGGAGGTCAGGAGGAGAAACAGAGCCCAAATCCAGATAGGCTGATAAGAAAGGGCTCACAGGAGGTGAGATATCACAGGAGGTGATACATCGATCCGGGCATTCTTTATTTTCCTGCACTGCTTTTAACCAGCTGAAGGCTGAAGCAAACAACATGGGTGGTTCAGAAACATGGTGGAAGCACTCACAGTCCCCTATGCTCCCAGGGGTGCCAAACACCATTTTTCCTAAAGCCAACGGGCCGCTGTGCTGGAATGGCCCTGGTGCTGGGAGATGGGGCTCAGTGGGATGCTGCATCTTTCTGTTGCAATGAATATTTTTGCATTTCCCCATCAGCTGTGCTCCTGTTTACTGTAAGCTCCAGCACACTGCAAATGTTTCCATCACAGTTTATTTCACTTTGATTTTTTTTTTCTTCAAATCACACTTATCAGGACTGTATTTTCACAGCAAGTTCCCAGAAATACAATAAAGACCCAGGAACATCTGATGCCCAGACTCTGCCTTTCCCTAAGACATTATGTGATCTGCTCATTTCCAATGCAGATCTGCTGTCATTGCTCTCGAATCCGTGCCAGGGAGTGCCTGATGTACGAGCGCCCGTTTTGGAAAGCCTTGAACAAGACCATTTGTTGTCGAGATAATTTTACAAAACCAATACCATTTCATGGGCTGCACTTAAAATAATTCATAAACTTTACACTACGATGTGCTATTCAAGCTTTAAACCCACTCAGCTAACTTTCTTTCCATTTGGCTTGCAACTCGGGCCTTGGTGAGATATATGACACACACCAGCTCTGAATTATTTGCTGTAGTCCTTTCTGAACGATCCCATTTTCTCACCTTCTGTCGATGTGAACAGAGAGAAAATCACACAGCACGCAAACTTTTCAACAGCAAAAAACAACTGAACCAATAAATATAAAATCTGATAGCAAACACGATGCTGCTCAGACTGAAAGGACGTGGTTTTGGACTTCTATGGGCATCTTTAGCCTACGCTGCCTGTCTGCTGCTGCAGTGAGGTCTGCATGGTGTCCCGAGGGCTGATCTGAATTCTCTTACTTTACAACCAGCCTGAGAAGCTGGAAAGCTGGTAAAGCTGCAGTTTGCCCAGTGATTACAAAAGGTTTAAGCAGAAAACCTACAGCCTGGATGCTGGCTGTCCCAAATCAGCGATCCCAGCTGATCCCAGCTGCCTTTTTCTCTGCAGATACAAACCTCACACAGAGGGTCAGGGCTAAGGGTGATGTGGAGTCACCTCTGTCCGGTGAGCATCTCCCCCAGCGGCCCCCACCCTGTGTCATCCCAGCACTGGCGACAGCTGCATTGAGGTCTTCTTTAGTGAATCCCCCTTCCAGCAATGCACAACCTCCCCATCACCATGTGGGTAAAATGCTGTGCTTCAAAAGGAAAAGAGCAGCACTGTGCAAAGCCATGCTGGAAGGAAAGGAAAAGCTCTGGGTTCAGCTGCTGTCACCCAGTCCATGGCTCTGAGCATCTCAGGTTGGGTTAAACCGCAGGAAGGATGCAGCCTGCACATGGTTCTGCTTCCCTCCCACAGGGGTCGGGGCTGGGGGCTGAGGTGCAATGTGCAGGGCCCATCATGGTGCTGGCTATGGTGGGAAATGCTCTGGTCCAGCAGCTGCACTGCATCCCACAGAGATCTGAAGTCACTGTAGCCTGTCCTTGGGTTGGCTCTCTATAGGTTATCCTTGGAGGAGGGACCAGCAAAAACACTTTTGTTTCTATGGGCCCTGAGCATCCTTTGGGATCTCTGGCACATCTCAGCAGGGAGCAGGTGCTGGGAAGAGCCTGCTGTACGTGTCCTGCTCCTTGACAGAGACCTCCACTGAGCAAACCTGGCCTTCAGTTACACTCCACACTGACCCCGCCACCCAGTAAAATCCTGCATTAAGTGTGAAGCTCCCTCGTTTTCCCATTCAGCCCTGCCCTTCCCACCTGCCTGCATTAGCAGGGTCTGTCCATGTGAGGAGGGCATTTGCTCCAAGTGCTGGAGAGCACGAGATGTACAATCACTGCGCGTCACTCTGAGGGCACACCGTCAACTTTAGAAAAACATCTGCTATAAACAGTTTTACTTACTCACATTACTAATAATACCTTACAGTACGAAAAGTGAAAGGATTTGAAAAATCCAATTTACTTGTCCTTCATCTCGGCCAGTGAAAAAATCAATGAAATACTTTTCACTTTTGTCTGGAGTAATTTTCACTTACCAGTAGCCTCATGCTAATGCGCTTGCTTTACAGGCAGGAGGGGACATGTTTGTTTGCACCCTGGAAATTGAGAGCAAAAAATAAACCACTCCAAAAATAGGGGGAGAGAAATGAGAAGGCAGGAAAACATTTCTATTGATTTTTGTTCTGCTCTGAATACATGTTTTGCAGAAATGAAGTAGTTGGCGAATGTAACCGAAGGTCATTCTTCATCAACAAAATAATAATCATGTAAGAGTTTAATGACTGAATCTAATTCAGTTTATGTTAGCAAGACATTGCTGTTATGGAGTAATCTTTGATAAAATTAAGGGCGCTGTTTTTCTTTTTAAAGCCAGGATTAAAAGAAAAAAGAACGACGCCATTAAAAGTAATCACTATGGGAAGGTGGTGTGTCCAACAAAGTTGGTGGTAACTGGGCTAAACGATAAAAGTAGGAACTCTGAAAAAAGGAACTGAACCCCAGGGGTTCGTTTATTCCCAGGTAATGTGTTAGATGGGGGCTAAGGAGGGAGAAAGCGAGGGGATGTGATCTGACACAGCTTTCTGCCCTTTGGTGCCTTTCTCTCTGTGTGGCCCAAGGCAGAAGGAGATGTGGGCATCGGCCTTCCTGGAGCCACTGCTGGAAGAGCCCTGGCCCCACTGAGTGCAGATGCAAACCCAGCTGGGATGAATCCCTTGGTCTTCCCCCCCCCCACTGCTGAGCCCCCATCACCGCCATTTGGTGTTCAATATTTCCCCCCAGCCCGGCTGTGGTCCATCAGTGTGACGGCACCCCCGCCTCCTCCATGCTTCTCCTGAAGCTCCTTGCTCAAATTCAGCATTAGCACAGCGTGCCCCTGGAATAAAGACTGGTAAAATATTGTTAGGATCACTAGGCAACCGGGAGGCACGTTGGGAGCGGGGAGCAGCACACGGGCCGTTCTCTTTGTCTCTCCGTGCCGGCAACGCTTTGCCTTTGATTTGCTTGTGGAAGAAGGTTGAGGCACGCCGCTGCCGCGCACATCTGCTCTAACCTCAGGTTAATCAGCTGCATGAGAAATGCACCTAGCCACAGCTTTCCTACAGCAATAAAAGCGAAATGAAGTTTTTATGATCATGAAATCACCCTTATTCCAGCTGCTTGCGTCTCCCAAGGGCCGCTCACCCAAGGAGAGGCCGTGCTCCATAGTACCGGGCTCAACAGTACTGGGCTTCGTGTGGCCTCAGCCCCTCTGCAGGCTGCACAGCGCTCAGCGCCGCCCGGCTCGGATGGAAGGGAAGCAAATAAAAGCACGCGATTTATTGGCAGGGCCTAACAGCAGTAATTGGCTATTTACAGACACATACATGAGGACATAAAGAGAATTGAACTTGGCTCGCAAGAACAAGAAGAGGAATGACTGTAGGTGTAAACAGGTGAAGTTTACTGCTAATTTCGTTAGCTAAAATGATAAAGTGCTGCTGGTTCACCTCCTCCTGTCTGCTCTGCTCTGCTCCCCTGCAGCCCAGACGCCAGCCTTGTGGCTATGCCAAGTGCGTGCGTTGTTTCCCAGTGCTCGATTTAGCACTGTAATTCCTGTTACAACAGCCATGCTGCCGAGCACATCGGTCTGCACAGAGCTCGTCTGGGCTGACTGCTCTCACCAAATCATTTCCAGATGCTACAGACGGCTTTCCTTCCATCTCCAAACTCTTGGGTGGCTGAAATCCATCACATGGACACCTGCAAAGTCCCGCTGTCCTCCCATACTAACACCAGGCTTCGTCTGCCCCATGTCCACATGGGGGTACTCACTGATGGAAGATGTCCCATTAGCACAAATGGGGGTCACTGGTGGAGGAGCTGAGGGCTTTGTCCATCTCTTGTCGGTGAGAGCATTTTGCAAGTGTGCAAGGCTCCTATGAGGGATGCTCCAAAAGTAATGCCTCCTGTTTTATTTTGTTGGCCCACCACCTCAAAGGCAGATGTTGATGGAATGGCAGTAGAGGTTGAACCTTCCCACCAATATTCCATTACATTTTGTTGCTGTGAGACAGATGGCAGCAGAGTGGCAGTCTGGCATGGAAGTGCATATGAAGCAAAGGTGTGTCACTGGATTCCTATATGTGGAAAACCAGCTACCCATTGACTTTCATCAATGATTGCTGAACATTTATGGAGACTGAACAGTGGATGTGAGCACAGTGAGGCAGTGGGTGGTGCGTTTCAGCTGTGGTGGCAGTGGGTTACCTCTGCTGGTGCAGATCTTGATGAGTGCAGCATGCAAGCTTTTGTTCATTACTGGTGAAAATGTAAAAGCTAACGGTGCTGACTATGTAGAAAACCATTTTTTTTTGTAGCTGGGAATTTGCTCTATCCAGCAGTGGTATTGTGCCCTTTGTATCTGCTGTAGTTACCATGGAAATAAATAGGAGGCATTATTTTTGGAGGAACCTACTAGATATTCCCATGTGGTGCCAACAGTGCTGAGCTAGATATTCATTTCTCCAAACTGTTAGTGAATATGGGGGTGAGGCTGCTGTTGGGATGGGGCGTCCTGCTGCTCTGGGCTTTCAGGCTCCTGCCATCTCCATCCCCCCTTTCCTGCATTGGTTCTGGAGTGGTGTGAAATGAGGCCAGACCTGGGCTGTCCCTGCTCCATCTCAGGAGCTCCTTCTTCACGTGCCATTGGCAAGAGTCATTCTTTGGTTATTTTACCGCAAAATGGGGCAGCTGGAATTGTAAGAGGGATGGGAACCTTAAGAAATGATAATTGCAGGCTTGGAGCGGTGCTGGAGTTAACAAAGGGACGTTTAATCCAATTCTCAGCTTCTATTTTAGGATCCTTTTAACTTCCCAAATCAAAAAAAAAAAAAAAAAAAAAAAAAAAAAAAAAGGAAGAAGGGAGGAACAAAAATCTCCATTGCAGTGCAATTTCTTCAGCTCGCTCACAGCCCAAAGGTGAGCTTCTGTGCGTGCGAGGAGTTTGAAGAAAATCCGCTCGGCTGTTTCGGAGGTTTCAGAGCATGAAAGCAACATCTGCTTTAAAAATCAAAAAATAAAAGAAATTCCCTTTGCTCAACAGAGTCAAAATGGGTTTTGGTTTCACGCCTCTGATTTGGTGTATCTTGAGCTTTCCCCTGGAGAAAGCTGGCTGTTCCTGTATTGATTCGGAGAGGATGAAATTGCGTTGCAAACCAAAAGCAGACGAGGGGCAGGGAAAGAGGAGGGCAGGCGGGTGTGATCCAACCTGGGCTCGCTCGCATTCCATCCATGGCCATGGCTCCCTACTTTTCCCATTAATTAATTGCATGGAGGCTGCTCACAGCCTGCTGCCTCGGGTCGGGGTTTGCTGGGTCCTGGTTTGCTTTTGCTGTTTGCTGTGCGCAGCGCTGCGCTATAGATGGCAGTGCAGGATGCAGATTGCACACCCTGTGTCAAGCGTGCAGGCTGCACCTGCAGCTCGCCCTGGGGCTTCATGCAGATCTGTGCAAAATGTGCTGTGTTTTTGCCTGGTCCTTTACAACAACACTACCGTGACCCCCTGGATTTGCCATGGACTACTGTATCATTGAGGGCAACAGTGAGGAAGAAGGTCTCTACAGTTCAAGTGCTGCTGTAACAGAGCATTCAGGTGCTCAGAATCCATGGGCACGATGTTGCGTCCTGGGCGTAGTTTGCTTTTCAAAGGGACCAAGAAGTTATTTCTCCATATGTTCCTCAGTGCAAGGTCACATCTATGAAAATGCCCTGTTTGTACTGGGTTTGTGCTGCAAGTGAAGGCGTGTGCCTTCTCAGCATCCCATCTATATACGTATAAGGACAATAACCCTCCCCAGGTTTCACCATCCACGGCAGATTTTGCCCGTTTTGTTCTCTCTTTGTACAGCTTCCTGGAGTTCTGGGACCAGAAAGAAGCAAAGAAGCAAAATTCATCCCCGTTCTGCAATAGAAAATGCAGAGCTGGCAAGAATGGAGATGCTACCAGAGAGATCATGGTGGGAGTGCAGAATATCATAAACAATTACAGCGAGATGCTTCTGAAAAATCCCTCCAGGTACGCAGCTGCAGCTGTTCTGCTTGAACACCTTTAGAAATCTGGCCACCAGCCCACAGCTTGAGGTGCTAACAGAAGTCAGAGAACAGCAACAGGCGTAGGAAGGCAAATCTCCTTTCTACCAGCAAGACAAAGAGAAAAACCCAACTTTTCTCTACAAGCAGGGTTGAGAAAATTGCAAGAAGTAAACACCGTGATAGTTTGCAGCTGTGTGCATGGCAGCTGGGAATTGTCCTTCCCTTTGCTTGGGGCTGGCACTGGGGCCAGCAGCCTGTTTTATTTCACCTTCAGCAACGCACTGTCCCGGGCTCCGATGCAGAGAGCTGCAGCACTTTTCTCTCTTGGGATTTTAATGTCATCGTACACATCAAGAGGATTCAAATGACAAGAATGAATGGCAGTAGCCAACCTCACGGCTTGATATTCTGATGAAATGATGCCCTGGCACATCCATCATGCTGTTTTGCTGTCAAGAGAACTCCCGTCTCTGCAAGATGAGTGTGTTTTTCTTTTATGGTGTTTAAAAAAAATAAAAAAGAGCAGGGAAAAGAGGCAAGCGTCTGCCCTCAAGTCTTACTACCACACAGATGTAACTTAGGTACAAGGCACAGCTCCAAACAGAGGACATGGATGAGCTCACCTGGGTGGAGGTCACACCCATGAGCAGGAGCAAAGCATGAAGGGTGAGTGTGCAGGAGAGCAATGCAGTGAGGATATTTGCAAACCACAGGGCTGCATGATGTGGGGATGCAGATGCTGTGCCAGTTGCCCGGGCAACACTCCCTTCTGCAAGGTGCCCCTTTGTCTTTCCTGAGTTTTAAGTAAGGTGCCTCACTCTAAAGTGCAGATTCTCCAAGCTGTAAATAAGACTCACCTCCTAATGCTGTAAATAAGACTTCTCTCCTGATACTCTTCCCTCTGATCCTTTCAGTGCTTGCTTTCAGCAGCACTGCTGGTGGTTATCAAGACATGAAATCGAGAGCAGCTCCATGGGCATTGCTTGCTTGGGGTGAGACAAGAGGTCCCCAGCAATAAGCACAGATCCCATAATGAGAGATCATCCCCTCTTCCCTCATTCTTGCTCCCACCGAGCTCTGGGTTGCTCCATTTTGCTGCCTTCCCTTTGATGCACAGAGCCAGCAGGGAATAAAGCCCGGTGGGAGACTGCTGACGTGGTTTCTTTCCTGTTAGTTTCTTGTATGGGCTGAAAATAAAGACAATGAAGAAGAAAGTCTGGGAAAAGTACTTCAAGGTGTGAAGAATTCATATGGCAGGAAAATACATAAAGTGTTATCGGCTCTGACCCCCTTGGCTCCAGCCTCAATTGGTTCACCATGCTGTGTGTTTATCCCTCTATTATTACACATAACAACAGGGAAATGTTAGTGAGTTCAATGCTCAACCAGCCTGTCCCTGCCCCCAGCAAGCAAAGACCACTCTGGCTCCAGCTCACACCGCCTGGCGTCTGATTGCAGCCTAGCAGGGTGTTTCAGTACCAATAAACATCTTGTTTCCATGAGCAGAGCTGTTTCAGAGACATTCTTTCCTGTCTTTTGTGAGCATCCCAGGCTCAGCGTAAAAGGTTTCATCCATCCAATAAACAGCAGTTCGGCTTCTCCAAGGGTTTGGTATCCGGGGGATGGGAGGTTCAATAGAAAACTCACCCCTTTACCCACCCTGGGCTGGGGACCCGAGGCTGTGAAACTTCTAAGGAGAGCACTGAACCATGCAGCATGGAGCAGGAGCCTGAAACCCGGGGAAGGTCTCTCCTGTCTGACCCACAGCACCATTACTTTTTGTGCAAGTGAGCAAGAGCAGACCCAAAACTTCTGCAGCCATGCAGAGCTGGTGGGGAATAAGATTAATGGGAGCTACCTGGAGCCTCATCAGTCTTTGTTCAGGGCTCAGAAATCCCGATCGAAACCTGCTGTGACTCACAGTATGTGCTGGCACCAACTCGACCTCGCTGGCATAACGAAGGGCAGATCCCGTTCCGAGCCGTGCTGTATAACCATCGTGATTGCGTTATTGCAGGGGGCTAAAAGGGCAGGGCAAACTCTGCTGACTCTACTGCTAGCAGGGTGTCACTGCCCCCATGGCATCCTCAGAGCAGTGAAGCTGTTGTCCTCCTCCTCAGGGTCCAAGCAATGGGAACAACACTGAGTTCCCCATGAGATGGATGGGAGCATCCTATGTAGATTTCCATTCCCTCTGCAAGCGCTGCGCTCGCACTGATGAGAGCAATTCTGATACGGAGACATCCTGAGACCCATCGGTCCTGGGGGAAGAATGCCTGGAGCCATCTGTGTTTCATCTCCTGGGAACTAAGGATGGGTTTGCCTCTTCCTCAAGGTCCTGCCAAGTGTGGACCTACCAATAAATAGCCCTTGTCCACAAGCACAAGGGAACAGAAACAGGTGGAGTTTGGTGGCCAAGCCAAAAACCAATGCTGTTTCAAGGACACGATCCTGAATGCTCAGACATCTCACAGAACCATAGAACATCTCAAGTTGGAAGGGACCCATAAGGATCATCGAGTCCATTCAGTCAAAGCTGGCTTTCTAATGCCTCATCTAGAGGAAGTGATGGTGCTGGGTTAGAGGTTGTTGGGTTTTTTTGTTGCTTTGTTTTCCATTAGTAATTTGTGAGATTTTCCATAGGTTTCTTTTTTTTTTTTAATAGAGACAGATCCACTCATAAACATAAAGGCAAGGGCTGTTTTCACACCAGTGTTTTCCTTCCTCTGCTTCTCGTACAGCTTTATTTGTAGGTGGGTGATAATGAGAACTCTGCTGCTATTGATTTTTTTAAGAAACATATGTAACTTGAAACACTGCAGATATTGCATGGACTTTGGAACAAGATAAGAAGAAAAGGTAATCACATTTGCAGTCTCTCCAGCTAATTAATCTGGACAGCAAACTCGAGCTGCTGTTTCAGGTCCTGGAATAAACTGAGTGCCTCCTCTGTAGGTTCTCATTTTCTGCAGGAACGTATAAATATCTGATGTAAATCAGCCAGACCCCACAGGGATCTCACTTCTGACGCAATATTTTTATAATGGATGGGAGAATTGCTTCTTAGAGACTGACTGCTTCACAGCGAGAAAACAGAAATATTTGCTTGAATTCTTCTAAAATAACAAATGTTCTCCCTTGCTTGGTATAAACCGGAGATGGAATGAGACAGTTAAACAAGTTGTAGGAGCGCACTGCAGGGGAAGAGGGATAGAAGTCAGGAAAGTGACAGGTCCAGCTTCCCGGTGACTTGGTGCAGGGAGGAATTTTCCCTCCTGGATGTGCTGGTGCCGTCCCCAGCCCTGCTGCCCTCCTCACCCGTGCTCTGTGGGATCAATGGGATTAAATGAGCACAAATGAGCTGGGAGCCGGGCTCCTTCGCTGCTGTGGGAAGGCAGCATGGAAGCTGGCCCCGGTACATCCATCTCCAGCTCTGTATTGAATCTCAGCTGACAACTTCAATAATGATAACAGATATGGCCAAAGCCGCTTCGTGTTTCCTTCAGAGGAGGGCAGGGTCCTCTCCCTCCCTCGCAGACAGGCTCAGCGATGCATTTTGGGTGTTTGATAAGCCACAGTCCAGAGACACAAAGAAATATGACCTGGCCATTAACCCAGACCCTTTCTGAGCCCTCAGCATCTTCACACCACCAGGAATCCCTCTGGGCTCAGTGCTCACTAGCACTGAAAACCACCCCAGGCTTCACCTTTCATTTTACCTGAGACTTACCTGACAAGTTACACTCCTGGGCTGCCCCAAATGCATCCTGTGAGCCTATTCTCCAGGCAGAGGCTGGACAACATCCAGCTCCCAACACATAGAGCAGAGGGCAGAAATGCTGAGGATGTGGTGGCACATGGCTATAGCTGAATCCCAACGCTACCCTGAAGCTCAGTAGCATAAAGTCAAGCCCTGTTAAGAACTCATAGAATCGCAAAGGTTGGAGAAACCACTAAGATGATCTAGTCCAACCATCAACACTGTACCACTAAACCACATCACTCCATGCCACATCTGTCCTTTTCCTGAACACCTCCAGGGACGGTGACTCCGCCACTTCCCCTATTCTAATACCTCACCACTCTCTCTGAAAACAATCATTTCCTAATATCCAAGGTGAAAGGCCTCAAGAAAACTAATAAATCATGCAGGAAAGTTAGAGTAGCTGGACTTCATTACGTCATTATCTACTTGCACATCCCGAAAATCCCTCCTGATGCTCACCCTGCAGCCAGCTGTGCCGATTTATGGGTGAAGGAGCCTGATGGCTCAGGGGTGCTGAGGTTTTCCCCATCTCACACCCATCTCACATAGAGAGTAGCTCAGGGATGTTTATGAAATCAAGGGAAATGAACCCAAAAAGCAGAGGGCATCCCATGCTAAGCAAGCAGGGAGTAATCGGGCTGCACAAATCGAGGAGGATGGGGGGCTTGGCACCGCGGTGAACCATTGGCACGCTCTGCTGTCCCCGTGTTTGTGCTGGTGATGGTGAGCTCTCCGGGGCATCATCGGGTTTTACGGCTTGTGCGCATTATTAGTGCTTCACAAGTAAATAATGTCATATTTCATTGTTTATTGCTGAAAATGCACAGTAAAAAGGCTAAAGCCTGAAAAGTGCAGAAAATAATTTATGTGGGAGGAATGAATTTCCCATCATGTCAAACCACAGCTGGAATTTATCACAGTGCCCTTCAATTTGGGTCTCTGTCCAACATTGCTAAAGGTCTTTGTCATGCATTTAGGCTCAGAAATTGGAGGTGAACAAAGACCCCTGGCAAACCTTGTGGTCCACACGCAGATCTGCCCTATGTGCTGAGCTCTGCATCCCATAAATAGGGCACAGCCTCATTCCTCACATGGGATCTCAGCCCACGACTGAGGTGGACTGCAGCTGTATGGATTTCTGGGCTGTGTTAGGACTGCAGGATGCAGCCATGGGATTTCAGGACAAGGTTTTGAACTCGCTGTTCCCACTGCTGCTTTTTACTTGAGAAGCTGGCACGCTGCTGGGCACATGGGCAGCAGTGTCAACCAGAGGGAATGATTGTGCTCTAACACTGCTATTTCCATCTGTGCCATTTATATAAATACACATTCATACGCATCTTGTCAGATTTGCACCTGAACTCCCCTCCCAGGCCCAGAACCAGCTCCTTTCCCAAACACACTTCTCCAAATTAAAAGAACAGCAATTGTAGCTGTGGGCAGCACGAGTGTCCTTGCTGCTCTGCTCCTCCAGGTGCCCAGATCTGGGGCTTTGGGGCTGGAGATCCCTCACTGGTGGAGCATTACTCAACCCTGCATGCGGCCAGGGTGCCTACGTTGGGTTGGCCAAAAACTGGAGGGACATCTGACAACACTGAAGACCAAGAAACTCAGATCATAGAATCGTAGAATTGAGTTGGAAGGGACCATTAAAGGTCACCTATAGTCCAACAATAAATGGCCCCTACTTTGGAGGAATCTCATCTCTGGATTCTTGGCAGTGGTTGGAAGGTTTTTGATGGGACACTGCCTCTCCCACACCTCCTATTGCACATTTCCAGGCTCAGAGATTTGAAACACTATCACACCCAATTGTATCTGGTTAAATATTCAACTAAGTAAACAGCACGAGCAAATCACGCAAGAAGGGATGCATTTACACACAGACCACAGTCAGAATCTCTGACATTCCTCAGGTCTGGTTCACCTGAGTGACTGAACTTACGTAAGTGCTGGGGACTCTGTCCTGGGTGCATAAAGCTCAGCCTAACAAGTCCTAAAAATGACTTGTCACAGAGTGATCCAAACAACATCCTGTGCTGCTGATATGACCGGAATGCCCGCATAAGGCTTCCATAGGAGTGGAGATGGCGAAGCAGCATTTAGGAAACACTTACAATTAGATGAAGCACATTAAAAAAACAGCAGTTTTTGTTACTGCATACGGTCCTTTCCACAACCTTCATGCACAACAGCCCTGACATCCACCACTTCTGAGCATTGTGAGAGGCTGCATGGCCCATCAGGGAGCAGTGAAGGAGCAAACCCCATGTTCACGTGGTGGAGAGGTCAGTCACCTGTGGTCCAGAAGTTCATTTTAACAGTATTGTTTTTCCTTATGACAAAGCCTTCAGGCTCACGATCCTTGCTGACCAGCACAGTCCCAGCTGTGGCAGAGCTGAGCCTGCTGAGTTACAGCCCATGCAGGTCACAGTGCAGGATGCAGCATTTGTGGCAGGGAAAATGCAAGAAGACGTTACATTATCCCTGCTTTAGGAAAAATTTTATGCAACACTTTGCATGACAAAATCCTTATGCAGTGGGTGAACAATTTGTTTTGTTGCCCTTTAAAAGATCCATCACTTTGAATGAGTCACATGCAGTGATTTCACCAGGCTTTGACATCCCAGTGCAGAAGACCTCTTGTGCAATGATTTGCACCGACCCTTCTTGCCACGCCATTGCCAAAACTGTGGCATAACAAAGCAGCTCTTGCAAGTAGTGCCCCATCGAGGTACCCTCCCTGCATCTACCAGAGCAGAGCATATTCTCACACTTCGTGTTGGAAATACATCTCTCCTAGTTTATATTTGCTCAGGACTGCTGTTGCTTATTTCTGGGGCATAACCTTGTATTTCAATTCATCACAGGTAAATAGTCACATATGGAGCTAGCAGAGTATTTATTTCTTAACTCATTTTACAAGGTTAAACTCAGAGAACCTCAAACACACATTTGTATTTGATTGGGAGAGAAATGCAGTGCTTAGAGTTAATTAGCTATCCCGACACGGTATAGCTTTTATAGCTATCATTCCTTAAAATGAGAAGGTATATAATGATGTATTAGAAAGATTATGAAGGAAGACTGATATGTATCAGAGATATTACTTTAACTGAAAAACATCAGAAAAATGTCCTACTTTCTGTGTTGTTCCAAAGCTCAGTATATGGAACAAAACATCCAGGGGAATTAATTACTTTTTTTGTTGAGGTTTCTTGTGAGCTTTTTAAATCCCAAGGAAATCCATGTACAGGAGGGTATCAGTCATCCACACACAGAACCACATGAAGTACCATTAGAGACCCCTCTAAATACATTGATTTTTTATCCAGCAGCAGTGTATCAATATTTTAACCGCTGACAACAAGATGTAGCCTTCATTATGAAGCATTTTCCTTTGGGTAGCTAAACTACCACGTATCAGGGAAAATAAATAGGTTACCTCCCCACAGCTTCTGCCTGTGCAGGAAGTGAACTCCTCACACTGCTCTGGCAGAAGAGTGTTGATAAGAAATTTAATGTATTACTCCCTTCTCCCACCAGCAGCCGTCTTATCTAGCCCCACTTCGCATTATCTGAGCTTTGCTTTTTCACCCCCAAACCATGATGGGCAAAATCCTGAGCTTTCCAGGCCAGGACTGTGCTCATTTCCAGCCCAGAACTTATTCATGGCTGGGCTATATCCATTTGTCTCTATGCCAAAGTCATAATGTGATGAAATAGCTCTTCTACCTGGCATTTATCTCCCACCAATCCCCTTCCAGCCCAGCTATTCCTTCGCCAAACTAAACAAACAAAGCTCTGTGGGGCAGCTCTCCAAGGGGCAAGGGATGCCACCGGTACGCTGCGCTCCCTAATTTGACCCCAGTCAACCGCTACATTCAGCCAAGTGCTGCTCCAAGTTTGGCACAGAAATGAGTTCCGCTCCCTGAAGATCACACAGGCAGATCTTAGGATGGTTCTTTTTCTCCCCTTCCTATCTGGCTGGCTTATTCCTCACATCCTTTTTAGTATAGATGTTCAGCCAGCTGGGTGTAGAGTCCATTCCTACAAGGCTCTCAGCATACAGCTGGCTGAGAATATTGGCATCTCTGACTTAAAAAGCAGCCTTGGCATGGCCTACATTAAAGGCCCACACCTTCCACTAGTTCATTTCATTAATTTGTTCTCTTAGTTTATGCTTCCATTTATGGCAAACTAAATGAATGCACTTTGCTCAGCCTGAGGTAATTTTGCTCCTAACTGCTTGTCTAGAATATCTTTAATGAGTTACCAACGTGGAAGCTGAACCAGTTCCACTGCTTGCCAATTTTGGTGTGTCTTCAGAGCAAAAATCTGCCATCGCCCAGATAGGGATTATCTGAGCTCTGTCACAATCAGTAGCAGTTTCCTGATCTTTATCAAGAGAGGCTGAAGTGTTCCATAACGAGATAACTCCCCAGCAACATTTATTTCCCTGGTAGTACCACCAAGTCCTTTCTGCAACCAGCCCAACCCAGGAATCAAGATCAAACTCTCTAAAGCATCTCAGGAGATGCTTTCATGATCACACTCAAAAGCGGGTTGAACCTAAAGATTCAGGCTCATTCAGCCTGGCTCTCCCTAATCCCATGCAGTCCTGTCATCAACACAAAGCGCTACCCACTGTGTGCTTTGTTTTCCTTTCTTATTTATTCGTGTTTGCCAATAACTCTTTCTCTTCCTAGCAATTCTTACTCCTCCACACCTGTGCCCCAGTTATAATTGTATTCCGCAGTGCTTTTCTTACCCTACATCATTTGATTTCATGGCCTGTGAAAGAAATACATGCTCTCCCATGCTACTGTGCTGTCCCCTGTTGTTATTGCACAAGAAAACCCTCTTGCTCATCACACCTTGTTCACAACCTGGATTAGGAGCACTCCTTTCATTACACTGCAAATAAAAACTTGGTGTTATTTTGCTTTCCTGAAAGCCATTAATCCATTAATCTGAGCTACTTAGTGGCATTAGAAGTGGAAAAGGAGCTCAGTTCTCCTTGGAATTTACTGCAGTGTTTGGCTTTTTAAATCTCTTCCTCAGCCCACAGCAACGCTCAACTCCTCCAACCAGCCAGAGAGAGGAGAGATGGGAAATGGGGCACTGATCACATACCCACCAAGGTTGGGATCAGCCTTGGCTGGAGATGATGCCAAAAGCCAACATTTCTCCTCCTCTCCAGAGATGGAGAGCAGAAGCCTCCCTTCCCTGTCCTCCCCTCTGAGGGCACAAAGCCATCTCTGAAACACGACCTGCCCTGAGCATCACCCAGCTTGTGTGCCCGGCAGCACGGGCTGCTGGAAGAGGTGTACATGTTCAACAGAGGGCAAGCTGGGAGTTAAGCCATGCTCTGAACTGGACTAAAACCATGACATGAAAACCAGTCATTACTTCCTGGGTCATTGGCTTTCATCTGCCACGGATTAGTCCTAGACTTATTTTTCTATCAACTTCCTCAAAGAAAGTTTGGTTGTTGTTGTTGGGTGGTTTTTTTTAATATTATTATTGGTTTAAAGGATAAAAAGCTCACCTGGCAGTGGCTATAAGATCCCAACTCAAAACCAGACACAAGACTCTACATCTATTATTTCATTCAAGTTTTTCCAGAGACTATCCTCACCCTTAGGAGATACACACAGGGCAATGACTGAAGGTTATTTTTAGTGAGAACAGGGAGCCCTGCAGCAACCCTCTCGTGTGGATAAACGGTATGAAGTGGTTTCCTAACACGGTGAGTCCAGTAAATTCAGACGTCAAAGAAATGACAAAGCATGCAAAAGAGAATCCTGGGAAAACAGACTCTGCTGTGACAAATGCCTGAATGGGAAAGCACCCATTTAACCACATGCACTTGAAACATCTCTGAATCAAGAGAGGCAAGACCCAATGCGGGCATGTGTAGCAATGGCATGAACTTGTCTGTTCATGCCAAGCTGGTGCAGGCTGTGTATTGCAAAACAGCCTGTTCCTGAAGGTCAGAGCAGGAGTCAGGCAATGGTGAAATGATAAAGAAATGTTCCTGAGATATATCAAAGGGTGCCTCTCAGAACATCCCGTGTCACCACATGTACTGTGATGAACTTATTGGTCAACCCAACATCAATAAGAGCAACATCCTAGGAGACAAATGCATCCCTAATACGTACAATAGCACCCAGTGTGTTCAGTCAGCCTCCCTCCAACAACAGCAATTCTGTCAACAGGAAGTGAATTGCTCATTCTGACGTTCTGAAGGACCTAAAGTTTCTTCATCACACATCAGTGCAAATCACATGTCTTCTGCCCAGATGCTATGACCACTAACATCAATCATCATCCAAATGGCCAAACTTTCTCACCATCGTAATCTTCTCTTATCCCATCCATGCCTCAGGATGCTGTTAACTCCGCACCATTCTTACGGGGTAACCATTGCAGAATTAGTGTTTTCCCTTCACTTGAATCTTTTTGCCAACTGCTGCAGAGGATTTTTCCTGAGCCCCAGGCTGCTATTTTGGCACTGAAAGCACTTCAGCTGAGATCTGCTCATCGGTGTGAAACAACAGCATTTCTCTTTCAAGATGCCCAGCAAGCAAAGTTGACTTGTAAAGCCTTCATAGTCTATTGGAGCAAATGGAGCAATCAGATACTGACCCACTACGGAAGGAAGCAGGCAGTATAGTTGCTCTTCACAACACATACAGAAATACAGATATTTAAAACCAAATCTTAAGATTTGCCAGAGTTAATTCAGCTGCCAGAAAAGATCTTGTCATGCAGCGTACCAATAACCTTTTCAGTTTTCTTTCCCTTAGCCTTTTGTAAACCAGCTCTGACACCTGCTTTGGGATTTACCTTTTCTTTGTAACTCGGTTGTATTTATTTTGGTGTTGGAGCCCAGGAGCATGACTCAGTAAGAAGTCAGTCATCACTATCACAACAGATAGACTAGCTGAAGTGCTTGGCAATGTATATTTTGAATAATCTGAATCATAGATATTTCAACAAAGTGTTTATCTGTCACGTGGATTACAGTTCTGAGATTACTGTATTTGTTACCTTTGCCTTTTTACTCCTCCTCCTTTGGGACACGAGGCCAGCCCCCACATCATGTGATTGGGCACCAAATACTACTGATCACAAACCACTCCTGGTTCCTGCAGTCTGGGACAGATGCACAGACACATACGGACAGACTTCCAAGCCAACTAGAGGAGAGCCACGATGAACCTTCTTCCTTTCTTCTCCATAGAAACCTGGATCCTCTTGCTTATTTTTGCAGCCCTCCTGATAATGTGAGTAAACTAGACTGTTTTGGTTCCGCGCATGTGACATTTTCCTATTCTTACTGCTGTTCATTCTCATGCAAATCATCTGCTGCAGAGCAAGCAGGTAGGTGTGATTTCCAGTCTCTAAAATGTTCTGAAAACCAGGATAGGAGCCTGAAGACCATATGGATGAGTGATCTTACTCCAAGGTTTGGAATGTGTGCAGGTACTTTTGCAATGTTTTTACTGAACATCAAGGCAATAATCAAATTATAATGGTGTCAAGCATTTGTTACCATGGATTGTATTTGCTGGCATAGCTCATTGTCCACAGAAACAGCCTGAAGAAGGCTGTGCCCCTCCAAGTGAGGTTGCTTTGCAGAGGACAGCAGGCAGTAAATGATGCTACTGACAACCCACAAAGGTAAAGAGCAGCAGCAAGGCACCAGTAGAGCAGCTATAGGGCCAACTCTCACCCAGCTGTCTCCTAGTACCAAGGTGCTACATGCGGGGGCACAGCGTGGAAATTGATGTGTACGTACCCCGGGGAACATCACCCACACCTGTACCCCCTCAGACCTTTGCAGGAAGAAGAAAGCAAGCCCAGAGCAAGCTCTGTTTCCTGCTCCTGGCTTTCCAGACACACCCATCAGGCAGTTCCTGTGGAGGCAGCTGTGCCAGCAAGAAAATGCTGTTGTTCACCCAGCTGGTGCTGCTCATCTCTTCAGTGCAGCAGGGTTGGCTGAAAATCCCCCTCTGCTGGGATGCACATCATCTCCCCTGGAAGTCCCTGCTTACAAGACTGGACTGACAAACTTTGTAGCGCTGACAAGCCCTTAGGCGAGACAACATGTTGCTAGCCATAAACCTTAATGATTAATGTGGTGCACACGAGCGCAGCCCATTTATCTGCCCTGGCAGTGCTCCAGCTGTGGTGGTTCAGTAAACTGTGCAACTTCTGGCCCTGTTTATTTGAACCCATTCCTGTGATTTGGAACCCTCACAAACCCAGTGGGGGCAAATTCTTAAAGAAAATCAGCCACCCCCATTATTGACCCAAACCTTCCTATCCCGATAACTCTGGTGATGCAGAACCGCTGGCTGCCACACTCCCACCTCCTGCAGCCATTTGCAATTCTGTTGCGGCTAAAAGGACAAATCTCAGATGTCTGTGCTCCAGTATCTGAGCTAAAATAGATCTTCAGTGCCCATTAGCACCAGGAGGCTGCCTACAGACCTAGTATCTGTCCGGGGAAATGCTGTCCCAGTTCACACATGAGCAGTGACCGGGCATTTCTGGTTCACTTGCATGGTAAGAAGATGTAATGATTATTCTCTGGCTTCATAATGAACGGCCCTTTTCTGCCTGCCAAAAATTGTGTCACGTTTTAGCCATAAGAGCATCAGATTGCATTTCCCTGGCTATGTTTCAAGTAGATTAAGCCTTGCCTATGTTCCTATAGCACTGCGGGCCTTTGCAAACAGCCAAGTTCAGCATTCCCTGCTCCTCCCGCAGCCCCAGCTGCCCGTGAACATTATGAGTGAGAATCCATAAACATTTTATACTTTGCACTGAATTAACATTTGACAGAAATGTTAAAAATTGACAAACCGAGTGCTGACAAATATCTGTTCCCTCGTTTTTGCCCACTCTGGTTGGACCACAGGATAAGGTCCAGCTATGTGCTCCAGCAGAACCTCTGCTGGGGGCACCCATTGCATTTGGGGCCTCTATGTTTGGCGTAGTAATCATCTCCATCAAAACCCCTCTATTTCCCCAGCTTTACAGCAAAGCTGCCCCAGGGCACAGCTGTGCCACCACCATCTCTAAGCCCAAACAGGATCTCTGATAACATCCCTCTGCCAAACCTTTGCAGCTTTACATCCCTTCTGCAATGAACTGCTCGCTTGGGGAGCTGCAGCTCCTAACCAAAAGCAAATATTTTGAAGAGCTCTTTCAACACAGCCAAAGACGAGCTTCAAAGGGCTGCAGCCCAGGCCCTTGTTGAGAAACAGAAGGCCCCGAGGTAGAAGTAATAACTTTACAGCTGCCAAAAAAGGGTGCTTCAGAGGGAAGAAATCTGCAAAGCCGTCAATAAAATCTAAAGAGAACACTATCAAGAGGAGAGTTCCTGATGCACCGCTGCGCTGGCACAGGGAGGGAGAACAATAAATGAAATTAAAGTGCAGCTTGACAAAAGCCCTGTTTGGGACATCACTTCTGGCACGGCTTTGATTCCCCTTCAATGAAAACATGCGAGCTTGGTGTTCCTTCTCCCAGCTTTCTTTTCTGCCTCTCCTTCAGCTGGCAATGAGCTCCTCTTTTGCATGTTGCTAAAGACTTTGAGGTCCCACCAGAGCCCCCACGCTCTTACAAGGCAGCTGCTTTAACCCCACACCGTCTTTCTGAGGATGCATGGCAGCAGTGAGCCCTACTGTGTTTATTTTACCAGGCAATAATCCTTTGGGCCACTTATATCCACTCCTGATTCAACCTCCTCTACACAGAGATAAGGTGACATTGCCATAGCCCCAGGGCCATGGTGATGCAGCGCTCCGTTGTGTTTTCTGCCCCACAGATATGGAACATGGCCATTTGGGCTGTTCAAGAAGCTGGGCATTCCTGGGCCAAAACCACTGCCTTTCTTTGGGACGTGCCTGGAATACCGCAAAGTAAGTGACTGCAGCCTCCACGGCTTGAGAAATGCCTGTAGCTGTAGCTGAGCAGATACACGACGATGATAGGTTATCTCCAAACACCGAGCTCTGCTCCAACACACAGGCTATGCAAAGACCATGCAGGATGAAGGCTCAGGAGCACACAAGCATGGTACACATTCATGTGTCCTCCGCAGTGCTTCCAGAGAGGGGAGCACCTGAGGCAGCCCTCAGTATCATTTTGGAGATACTCCTCCCAACCACCTATCTCCAGCACCATCTCCTCCATTGTGCCCTGAATTCATTCTTAAATTGTTTCCCACAGGGCTTCTTGGATTTTGACACTGAGTGCTTCAAGAAGTATGGGAAAATCTGGGGGTGAGTATTTGCATGAATCAACCATCTCTTCTTAAGCTAAAATCACGATCCATATAAAGGGGAGAAAGAAATCCCCGTGGAAAGCTCTCTGTCCCTACAGCCCTGATGGTCCCAGTTCAATGAGCACAGCACTGGTTGGGAGCACACGGGGCTCATGTTAAAGCATGGCATACACAGGGCTGTGCCACTGTCATTCCATGTGGAAATTGCTTTGACCCGTACTACGAAGGCTGCTCCAAAGCCAATAACAAAAGGTCCTCACCCCTAAAAAAATCAATAGCAATGCCTCTCATTATTTAAAGGAGAACCTAGAACTGGGAACTCAAGTTCCTCCGGTTCCAAATAGAAAAACCACTGCATCTCTTCCTTGTGCCACTGACCCAGCCCTGCAAGCTTCAGCAGCTATCGCCACTCCCCTGCAGACATCTCCTATGGCTTTTACATCTGCTACTATAACTTGGGCTGCAAACATACATATTGTCTGCAATGCATCCATTGGCCCCTCTAGGAACTTACAACTTTGAGTCTGAAAAAGATATCTTGGCATGGAAGGGGAAGATGCATAAATCTGCTTAAATCTATATCTGTTCCAGGAGAGCATTCGGAACTGGCAGCTTAAAAAGACAAAAACAAGGCTCAAGCTTTATCTTCAAGGGTATTTCAGTGCTGGCAGCCAAAGCCTCCAGACACCAAATTCATGAGACTGGAAGGGGTCAAACAAGTTTCCTTCTAATACTGTAATGTGTTTAAGCATCTGGAAAAACACGGAGAACCAAGGGAGAAAGCGAAGACACTTGCTTCATTTAGTATCCGGTCCTTTGAGGGACTGATCCCTGCTCATTTCCCAGTGAATCTGGAAGGGGCTAAGGCCCCTTTATCATTAACAGAAACAGATGGGAGATGGCCTGGGAGGCCCCTTCCATCTCCAATTTCTACATTCCTACACTTTGGCATCTGCAGAACAGTGAGGCTAGTGATGGAAAGGGGTTTGTTTAACACATTCTCTTTCATGGGCATCAGCAAAGCCCCACAGCACAACTATTTGGGGTTGTTCACCTCTGTCCTCTCTCCCCCCACCAGGATTTACGATGGCAGGCAGCCTGCAGTGGTTGTCATGGACCCCCAGATCATCAAAACCGTGCTGGTGAAAGAGTGCTACTCCACCTTCACCAACCGCAGGGTAAGAGGGCAGCACTGCCACGTACCACGCAGCCCAGAAAACAAAGTGCAGGAGGAGAACATCACGCTAAGTGTGCACAGGGCTTCCCAGAGGGGCTGTGACTGCACTGTAGGGATTACTGCAAGCAGCCACTGTATGTCACTGTTCCCTTGCCTCAGAGCCTGGGGACTGCATAGTCAGGCTGCATGCCAGCATTTCAAATACTGCTCACCCCTCTCTCTGTACACATAGACACACAGAGGATGAATTTGAGAGGCTGTGTGAACCCAGCTGGGGTGCAGGCTCTGGGCAACACCACCAGGTGTGGGCACACATGCACTCAGGCACTGGGCATGTTTGGATGCCTATACTGTATATGGAGATGGCACCTCAGTTTGCTTACTGCAGGAAAGTGCGTGATGTATGTGCATGCATTACGTGTATACATCCCCTTTCCTGCAAGGAAGCTGCAAACTTTCCTGGGGTTAACACCTCACCTTCTTCCCTCCAGCGCACGGACCTAGCAGGGGTGCTGAGAAACGCTGTCTCATTAGCTGAAGATGATCAGTGGAAAAGGCTCCGTACTGTGCTCTCTCCAACCTTCACCAGTGGGAAGCTAAAGGAGGTAAAACACAGAGGGTGGAGCTCACGCTAAATCAGAAAGTCAGGAGGCTGTTTTCAGGCTGAGATAGTCACAGGGGTCTGACTTCTTTGGCCTGTTTAATTTATGCCTAATGCAAAAAGGAGAAAACGGACATGAAGTAAAAACAGAGAAATTGTATTTGCAAATATTCCTGAAAATCCCTGTAGCCTCTGTAAGCCTACCTTCAAGGAGTAGAATGTACTGTAGCATTGATTTCTGCTTTGTGTTGCAGATGTTTCCTACAATGAAGCACTTTGGGGATATGTTGGTGAAAAATGTTCAAAAAAGAGTGGAAAAGGACAGCTCTGTCCCTGTGAAGGAGTAAGTAACTGCTGGGAGCAGCAGGCTAAGCAGCAAGCCTTGGTAGCAGGTGCTAGGGCTCTTCCATTACCAGAACACAGATCACTTGCTAGCAAACCCAACCTCTGACACAAGGTGTGGGGCGCTGGGAACGCTAAGGGGAAAATTGAACTGGGATAATAGAGAATTCCTAAAGGCAGAGACCCACAGAAAGCCTTCTACAGGGAATTAGAAGGGGGAAAAAGTGCTCCAGCCTCACCCCGTGTGCACACAGGTCCACGATGGCTAACTATCACAGGAAAACCCACTTTCCCTCACACGTACATCCATCCTTTTTCACCCTAAGTACCTCCCAGTTGCTATATGTCCAACTTCCATCTCATCATAGGAGGTCTCAAGAAGAATTTAGACTGGAATGTGGCATGGGCGCTAGGAAAAATATACTCACATCAAATATTTAACCACAGTGTCTTTTCCATCTTTTCTCAGCTTCTTTGGAAGCTACAGCATGGACGTAGTCACCAGCACTTCCTTCGGCGTGAACATCGACTCCATGAACAACCCCAAAAGCCCCTTTGTCAGAGAGATGCAGAAACTGACCAAGTTTGACTTTTTTGATCCAGTCTTCATCTTGGCATGTAAATGACTCTGTGTAGAAAACTTAATTCAGGTGTTGAGCTTAGCAAGCACACCAGACACCGGTGCATCTTAAAGATTAGCTGACCAGCAGTTGCTTAGATAACCTCACTAGCTAACAAGGCAAGAGCCATCGGGTCTTCTGTGTTGTTTCCTCACTGATAGCTCCGCACTACAACTCCAGGAAGGAGGTGGGCAAGAAAATTAATGATGGCAGGTGCCATAGTAAAAGGTGGCACATTCTTTGTTTGTCACTTAAAGCAAAGATTATACCCAGCTCAGTTATGCCCGGTTCACAGGAAAATGGGAGAGGGCTGGGTGAAGATAAGCTATCCCACGAGGAAACAAACAAAGCTCAGGCAAAGAAAGAAAAGAAGGGAAATAATTTGTCATTAACATGGCTACTTCCTCAGTAAAACTTGTAGCTTATCTTATACGAGGTAGGATTTGTTTACACTATGGAATTCCATTCTCAAATTGTTTTTCAGTTGTATGCCCATTCCTTACCCCTCTTATGGCCAAGATGAACATCAGCTTTTTCCCCAGTGAGGCTGTAGATTTCTTCATGAGGTCTATTGACAAAATTAAGAAGGATCGTGAAAGGGAGACTCACAAGGTAAGCAGGCATGAACTTGTTATCAATTGTGGCAGCAACTTCCGTTTTCTCACTACACTCACATGAAATATCATCACTTAAGAGTGATGATACCAAAGATGAAGCCAAAGTCCAGTAACTCAGCATGGATTCCAGAGCTACTAAATTGTAAACATGCTTTTAATGCCTTGAGAAAGGTCTCATTTGAACAGTGTTGGCAGAGAAGCACACTGGACTTCGTATATCCATGATCTGAGGCGGAATCCAGATAAAGGCAGAATGAGATTAAGCCTGGGTTTGCAAAACTTGTGATAAAACAGTGGACTAAGCCACTTGTCTTCTTTGAAGATTAGGAAGGGGATAAGAGAAAGCAGAGTAGGCAGCACAGGGGCACTGGAGAGCAGCGCTGCCTCTTGGGATTGTGCCCTCCCCTCTCCCTTTTCAAACACGAAAAATGTTTCCCAGCAATTTTCTCCCTGTTAGAAGTTTGGATCCCTTTTCTGAAATTCCTTTTGAGACACTGCTTTCCTACCCAGTGCCTTCATGCAAAGGGTAGATTGGTTTTGAAATAGAATACAAGGGCCGTGTTTTACAACAAGAAAGCCACATGCATTGTGGAGACTCTTCCAGTTTTAGAGCAGTGCCCAGGCTACGAGGGCTTTGTCTGAGCCCTCCCCATGGACCTGTCACCAAAGAAATTCTGCTCCTCTTTGCAGGGCAGAGTGGATTTTCTGCAGATGATGATTGAATCCCAGAAATCAGACAGCAACGGGAGCAGCGATGCAAAGCACTCTTATAAAGGTAACAGTGTCCACATGCTGGGGGAGGCAGGGTCTGTGGGAGCAAGGAGAACATGGGGAGCTGTTTCCCAGAGGAAGGCTCCAAGGATCCCCACTGCCCAGCTCCAGGTTGGAGCCCATCCCCTGCTGCCAGCACCAGAAGGTCCCTTGACAGGGAGGCAAACATTTTTACCCAGGAAATTATCCATCTCCTCTCATCAAGTGACGCGTTCCACACAGAGTAGCTATACATGCGTGACCAGAAAACCACAACAAACCTACCCCAACCCCACCCATTGCTCCTTGTTCCTCTCTGGGACCATCAGTACCATTTCTCATCTCTCCACATCCTTCCTCCTCCAGCCCTGAGTGACATAGAGGTCCTGTCACAAGCATTCATCTTCATTTTTGCTGGGTACGAGCCCACCAGTAACACACTTTGTTACCTGGCTTACGAGCTGGCCCTGCATCCCGATGTACAGCAGAAGGTGGTGGATGAAATAGATACCGTTCTACCCAACAAGGTAAGGGGATGCCAAATGATGGCCCAAATCTTCTGTCCCTGCAATCCTCTTAACTCAGTCAGGACAATGACCTTAGCTCTGAAACATTCTTCTCTGGGATATTCCAAGAGCTCCAAGGCACGCACAGACAGCTCAGCCCTGTCGTGGTTTTCTTTTTGCAGCTGAAGCTTTACAGACCAGTGTCCTGCACAAACCTGTTTGCCATACTCTGCACCCATGAACAGATGGGTGTGAATTGATAGGAATTTCTACCACTCGAGGATAGAAAATTTAACCAACAATGCAATTTCTACTTTGCATTTTGTTCTTCAACGAGTTTGAGACATAACTGGGGCAGAAGGGGATAGAGACACTGGTTCCAACACTCATTTTAGGAAAATCCAGTCCTCATGCCAACATACCTGATCACCTTTCACCCGTTGTCCACAGGCTCCGCTCACGTATGAAGCGATAATGCAGTTGGATTACCTTGACATGGCCGTGAATGAAACCCTCCGGCTCTACCCCCTCGGAGGACGGCTTGAGAGAACCTGCAAGAGAGATGTGGAAATAAATGGGGTGACCATTCCAAAAGAAACCATTGTTGTCATCCCACCTTACACCCTGCACCGCTGCCCCGAGTACTGGCCAAACCCAGAGGAGTTCAGACCAGAAAGGTACAAAACTGCAAAACATGTAATGAAAGAGAAGAGAGATCCTGCTGCTTTTTCCTCACATAGTTATTAAGTATTAATCTGATTAGCTTCCTAATGGTGTTCTTCCTATCTTTTCACTAACAATACAAAAGAGAAATCGCAGGCTCATGGAAATGTCATTTTTAGAAGAAAATGAGCTTTGCAGTTAAAGCAGGGTTTCAAGCAATGTAATCTCATTGGGAGAATACTACTGACACCTCATAAGATCCTGTATATGGTCTTTAGGTTTGCTGAAGGAATGTGTGCAGATAGCTACAAGTCCATCTTTGTGTACCTTCATCATTGAGACATAATAGCATAAAAATGAGCGAGTTTGTATAGGGCACCAATGAGTGATCTCCAAACAAGTAAAGAGGCTTAGGTTTTTGCTTTCTAGCTGCCTTCATTTTATCCCCAACACGTGTCATTACCCAGGTTCAGTAAGGAAAACAAAGACAACATAGACCCGTACACATACCTGCCTTTTGGAGCTGGTCCCAGGAACTGCATTGGGATGCGATTTGCTCTCCTGACTCTGAAAGTTGCCATCGTTGCCATGTTGCAGCACTTCACCTTCCAGGTCTGCAAAGAAACTCAGGTGAGGAACACAGAGACGATCAAGTGGTACCCAATTAATGGCTGAGCTTCCTTCCTTTTATCTCTACTCATTCCATTTCCCTACCTTTAAGTGCTCTTTTTCCCCTCTCCCTGCTGCAGATCCCTCTCAAGCTGCGCTCGATGGGACTCATGACCCCAGAGAAGCCCATCGTTCTCAAGTTAGTCCCTCGGACCAACACTGCCAAGGCATAGAACCCAACTGTGTCTGCTGCAGTCTAATGAGCCCTATGCTAACAAAGGGGTCACACACTGCAGGAAAACTCTCGTACATGTACAGACACAGAAGTGCACCTTTAGCTAATTCTGGAAGCAATTACTACGTATTTACCAAATAACACGGCTGTCAGAAATGTAACGTGGATCACTGGGCAGTGACAATACACAGCCCCCTTCATTTGATTGCAGAAATTGAGAAATAAATCCAAATGAGAAGCTGATCATCCACTCCCTTCTAAGGGGACTTCTCCATCTGGAAAGAAGGAATTATTGTTGCATCCAAGAGAAACAAGGTGTGATGGAAACGCAAATCGCTAGACCTCGCTGGGCAGGGACGGATGACTTTCTTCTTGGTGTACTGATGCTTGAAATTTGCTGTGTTATAATTGAGCCGACTGGTGTGAGACCATATCCTAGTTACCAATCCTCTCCTGTGCCATGTGTTAATTAAACTAAAGTGTGTACAAATACTGTCATTAAAAATGTTTGAGAGCTGCTCTGTGTTGTGTATAGCAGCTGATCACTTCCTATTTAAAAACCGTATTCAGCCTCAGCCCTTGAAATTACCCATGTACACTGCTTTCCACTTAATTTAATGAATCTGATCCTTCGTTTAATGTGATCAAGCCCTCCCATTTGTACAGTATTTTACAAACACTCCAACTCCCACCTCTCCATCTGATTAAGAGGGTGCCTCCAGTTCAGCACTGGCCAGACCTCCGCCGTGCTGGAGCTGCAGAGGACAGATTGCAGATCTGGGAGACAGGGACAGCACTGCAGGAGGACCACTGCTCCTGGGCATGGCTCATACCTGCTGCCTTGCATTGCTCAGCATGGGTGCTCAGCCTGGTGTGAGCAAACTTAGACCATTCCAGACCACATAAACTGGGACTAAATATCAAAAGCCAGGTGAGAGGTTCCCGCAGATCCAAATTTCACATGTTATTTAGCCCTGGTGTATTGTGCTGCCTGTGATGCCTACAAACCAAGCAGGAGCTGGTCAAATGGGAAAGGTCTGTGGAAGATATGCAAATAGCTGAAGTTATCCCTTCACTTTCTCCTTGCATCCTTTGCTCCAAGGCATGTTTCTCAATCCACTTATTATGGTCTGTAATTTCCTCTCATGCCCACATGCTTTTATCTTTAGTCTCCAGCAGACTGAACTGCAACACGATCCAAATGCTACAATCCAACATAGTGCAGATTTATTCAAGAATTAACGTCCTTTTAATGGTGACAGCAATTAACTGTTTGAGAGCAGACAGCCAACAGCTTGTTAGGCTCTTGATCACTGGGAATCCTTTAACCAAAGCCATCAGTTCTTCAAGAAGACACAGTAACGTTCCCCAGGCTTTAATTCAAGAGTTAGCAGCTTGTGCTGTCCCAAAAGGCAGATAAAACAATTAAAGTGCTCCCTTCTGATGCATCATCTGTGAAAAATTGTTTGGGTTTTGCTATGTACACAGAAAGGCGTGGTTGGAAGCGCTGCCAATAGGGCTGTGCTCAGTTTAAAGTGTTGCTCATCTCTTAGCAGGGGTTAAAAGCTGCTGGTGAAACAGCTGGACCTGCAGCAGCCAGTGCTGATGGAAGAGTGCAACATCCCTGCATTGACTGAATGGTTAAAAATACTTAAAAAAACAGAGAAAAGTAGCGGTAGGTTAAAGTAACTCCAGACTCAGCGAGGAGGAAGGAAAGCAGGAGTCACCATGAAAGCAGCAAGTCGTAGGCCAAACAGCTGCACTGAGACAGAGGAAAGCCATTTTAGTGTCTCATGAACCAGATGAAGCTCACACACATGGTGCTGGGAGCAAGAGCAGGGTAAGCCAACTGCACTCCAATGCATTCCTGCCCAATACAGGGAAATCACAAGTGTAACCATACACATCATTCTTCCAAGTGTGAAAAGTGTGGCTACAAGACTGGTGTCAGCCCATTATGGCCTGCCAGGACTATCGTAACAGCCCATAAATGATGGGCAATGAAATCATGGGGTGAGCCTTCCAGGAGGAAATCAGATTCTCTGTGCCTTACCTCCATAATATGACTTTGCCCTCATGGGCTGCCTCCATCCTTCCTGTGCTTCCCATCGCCCTGCTGTCCATCACCACCCATGGCCATCCCTCAGGAGGGGACAGGCCAGGAACCTGCCTGTGCTGCAAGCTGTACAGGCATCTCATTGATTGCCACCCTTTTTGGCTGTTTCCTCTTAAAACCAGAGGCACTACTGTTTAAACCAAATTTCCCAGTGGGCTCCACTTTTGACTGTTTTTACTGATAAATGATATTTATCATTTCTATTGTTCTAGATACTATCATATCTTCTCCTTGTTGATTTTCCTTATGCTGGCAGCTGTGGAACACGGTGTTGTCCCAGTATATCTGGTTCTCTGTGTCAGATAGAAAAGCTTCCTAACAGCTCAACATGGAAGTTAATTTGGGTTAATTCTGTTCCCTTCCACCCTTAAATTCTTCCAACCAAGACAGAAAGTGAGAAAAAAAAATGAAAAAGAGCAATGCAACAACATATTCCAAATAAGCTTTTCACACAGTTATTTCAAGCAGGCAAGTCGTTGTCAAAGGGCAGGGATAGTGAAAGCATAAAGAGATGGCAACCTGAAAAAACATGAGGTGTTGGTCCATCCCTCAGGAAGACTTCTACAGTTATGCATGACTGCATTCCCCGTCCTTCTGAAGGCGTGCTGGGAACTTCCCAAGGAAGATATATATCCCACGACACGGGAGCTGTGATTGCATCAGTTCTGATGAAAGACAAAAATGGTTCTAAGGGGGAGATTTGTTTCCTTCTCTCAGTTAACTATAACAGAGCAACCATTAATGTTACAGTAACTTGCCTAAATGATGTAATAATTCCAGTTGATTGCGGTGATCAAATGGATTTTATGAAAAACAAATTTCCCTCTTACAACAAAGGAACATTTCATGTGCCTTACCAAGGCAGTCATCGGGCATTTCAAAACCAGCCCGAGCTCTGACAGAGAGAAGAATGGCCTGACTATTACCAAACTAACTGTCCCTAAAGTATTGAAGTCTTTTGCAATTCCATCTTGCCTTTAAAGTGAAAAATGAAACATTTTCAGACATATTTCACCCAAAAGGAGGAATAGGCAGCACTGCTCCTTTTTCTCCCCTCTGCTGATGATTCAATACATCCTCTATTGATACCCTGCCATCAGACGCCTACATGCTAGAGGGTTCACAAAGGAAAAAGCTGACGTGCAAAACACGCCTGGTTGTCACAGTCCTTCCTTCCTCCCTCTGTCTTCCTATTAGCAAGAAGAAGCCTGCTCAGGGAATTACCAGGTATGACAGATAGTTTGGAAACGTGGAAAATCTGCAGCTGAATTTATCCTCTGACATCACCTTCGTCTGCAGTAATGGAGAGAATTAGGTGTACTGAATTCCTCACCGTACAGATACGGAATTTTGAAAGCCCTTACTACGGCACAAATGTTGACAGGATATTTTATTTACTACATCATTACAGGTTAAAGAGACTCATTCTCCAGAGGATTCATTTTTTTCAGCTCTTAATATCAATTAAAGCTAATTTCAGCTCTACCCTAATGATTAACATAAAATATGGAAAAAGCTCTGAGCTTTTCTGTGCATCACTTCACTTCTCCTGGCTTGCTGGGGCACTGAAGCAGCTTCACACCACCACGACACAGCTCTACCAGCCTCCACCAACCCAGGGCTGTTCACCTAATTGTGCTCCAGAATCAAAGGCGATGGGACTGGAAAACACATCACACGGACCAACCTCCAGCACACAGCTTGCATTAACTTGCCTCAACCTTATCTAACCTTTCCAGAACTTGCCCTCTTGTATCCTAATTTTAAGGTGCTTATTGTTAACAAACGTTAATCTGAGATTGATCTGTAGCCAAAGGTCACAGCAAAAGCCAGAGGGAAGGTGAGGAATGATACAGATGCTCCCAAGAAGGTCAGCTGCTGCCACTCAACACTCTGTTGCAGTTTGCACTGCTCAGCCCACCAGCAGCCTTAACAACACCCGCAGAAGCGAGCAGATGGCTGATGCTCCCAATAATTACAACAAATTTCAACATCAATCAGCAGGATACAAAAGCAGGGGCCAAGAAATGAAGGGCGCTGCCCAAGCTGGCAGCTGTGCTCCCACACATCCCATGTGGCAGTCCCACCACACCCAGCTCTGGCCCAGGAGCCCGCACTGTGAGCATCCTTCCAGGAAGGTCCCCAGTGCTTTGGGATGTCTCCCTGCTGCTCCCTTCTCCTCCCAAATCCTTTCAGTCTCCGGGATTCATTTGGCAGGGAATAAGTGAAGCAGCTATCTTAAGTGGAAGAGCTACCTAATAAAGTTTTAATGGAAGATATTATTTCTGTTCTTTACATTACGTTTAAAGCCAGTTGGGAAATGAAAGCCCAGGAGGGTTAGGCATGCTGGAAACACTCAGCAAGAGATAGGCTTTTCTTCAGGGAGTTCACAGCCTAAATGTTGCCCTAAGAAACAGAATTTGTTGCAAACACAGACAGCTTGCGCTTGTACAGACTTAGCAAGCATGGGTGTGTATATATATTTATACACACACACGTGTGAGTGCAAATATAAACACACCTACGTGCACAAGTCAGATTACAGCAGGAGACCCAAGGACAAGCCCGTACAGCTGGTTGAAGGGCAGAGGGCATGGTTTTTGGCTTTAATGGGGTTCTCCAGTGCCAGGTTTGATGCCCACCTGGGAAGGTGCGAGTACAGCCCCCGGCATGGTCAAAGCTGAGCACAAGGCATGATGCAGCCAGGGCCCAGGGGGGAGAGCAGGCAGTGCCTGGCTGCCAAGGGCCAGCAGGCAGGATGGTACATCTGCGGTCAAATCTGTCCTGGGAGAGAAATTTTCCGGAGACACAAAATCCAAAGAGTCTGAGAAGTCACCTAAGGTATTAGGAGTGCATCTGCTGCTCAGCCACAAGTAGGAGAGCAGCACTACTCAGTGTTTGGGTGAGAAGCTCAGTGCTGGGACTGCAGCATGGTGCATTACCTGCTCTGCACCAAGGTGCACAACTGGTCCTCATCAAGTAGTAAAAACGCTGCCTCGGTTTTGTTTGTAGGTGAGCTTGGCAGTTTGGACTCCCCACCGACCCATAACCTGAACTGAAGGATCCTTCCCCCCAGCACTCCCCAGCCATCATTTTCTTGCTGCGCTGAACGTCTGTGTGACAGCAGAAATCTGCTTTAGGAAGAGGGGTGGCAGAGCTGAGCAGCTCTTGGCCTCCCCAGGGAGGGAGGCTGATGCTCAGGCACATTTCGGGAAGACAGTTGAAAGAGGCCAAAAGAGGGCTATACATCTTTGAAATATTAAACCGAGTTTAAGAAGTCTGCCTTTCAAGTTTTGGCTGGCAGAGAGGATCCTTCTGCTCCAACAGACAAATCTGCAATGGTGCCAATGACATCCAACAAGAAATCATCACGGGGAGGTGTCCACTGCCATGCTAACCCAGGGCTAGGAACAGCCAGAACGAGACAACAGTAGCATGCATAGTCACAACACCCAGTGCACTGCAGCTCCTGCTATTGCTTTGGTTTATTGCAAAACCACAGTGGTTTGTGCTGGTTTCTCTTTTCTGGCAGCAGCTCTAGAGAAATCTTTGGCACTTTGCTGGAATTTTCAGACATCAGTTTCCTTTGGAGGGCCGTGTCCCAAGGTCCAGGGGGGTAACCTCCACGTCCTGGGCTTTTCCTGACAAATAGCTGCTGAAATTGTCATCTGTTTGAGTATTCGTCTTCCATTTGCAATTTCATTTGAAAACCACCTTTGCAGGGTTTGCTGGACTTCCACCAGAATTGCTTTCAGAAATACGAGGGATCTGAGGGTGTCTTTTTCCCAGGTGCTCCTTATCACTGTGGCCTTTAAAGTACCCTCAGGCAAAGGGGGCACAAAGGATCCATCACGAGAAGCAACCCCAAAAGCACACCTGGGACTCATTTGCCTGACAGGGGAAACATCACCTTGTCCATATTTGACAGCATCCGCTGGAAATCAGCAATGCTAATGCTAAAAATGCTTATTTTTGATATAAGCTGGATCAGAAAGTTTGTAGCTCGGGCAGCTCCTGGGTTGGTCCCTGCAAAAGGCTGCATGTTGGCTGGAAGGGGCTGAGCACACCACGAGCAATAGGTGGGCGTTGCGAATAAGGAGAAAATTCATTAACTCGATGTCAAAGATCACGCAGAATCCAACAGAACCCTTCAGTAAGAGATGCTGAGCGTTTCTCAAAGCTCCTGGATTTTTTCCTTGAAGATTTGCAGAGCAATGCGAAGGAGCTGCTCTACTTTTAGTGCCACGCTGTGAGATTAGATGCCATCCCGCTATACATCCTTTTTTATAGCCCACTTCTATTTTTACTCCTGTTACACTGTGGAAGTGTTTGCTAATAATGTATGATAGGATGCTTTGTCATGAAAAAGCCTTGTATCATTTATCTGTTTCTGAAAAGAAATTCTCAGTACAAATCTAATAAGGAAAGAAAAAAAAATCCCATTCTAGCTCCTGTTGGAGGAAAGGGATTGATTTATGGAGAGAGATGAAAAGCACTAAGTATGTATTGCTTGGCAAAATGAGGAATTGTAGAGAACTGTCTTTATGCATTTGAAGGGTGTAAACATCAAAGAGGCAGAAGAGCTATTTAGAGCATTAGGAGGAGGCACATCGAGGAGACAAGAGTTGAAATTAAATGAACATAGTTAACTTCAAAATCATACTTCTGCCCGCAGATCCATTTCCTGGTATTACCATGTGGAGCACTCCGATGAGTATAAATGAAGCTTATAGAAAAAAAACATCCAATCTATTTTTCATATCTGATCAAACAGGCCTTACTGTAAAGTTTACAAAGCCCAAAGCCTGCAGCTGAAAACTCAGGAGAAGAGCTGCCTTTAAACTCCCCCCCCCTCCATAGTCAGCAGCGGTTGCTGATCAGTGCAATGGGTTCTTTTCCCTCTGTGCTGGATGGCTGCAGTTAGCCCTCCCTACCTTCTGGGATGGGGCTCACTGCGCAGGTGGGTCAGCTTTTCCTCCAGTGGATGGGCAGCTCTGCCATCACAAAGAGCCCTCCCAAGGGGAATACCGAGCCCTGCTCTCACATCAGTCATGGAAGAAGCAGAGAAATGGCTTTCAGGGCTCCATCACCTCCACCACCAGCAAAGAGGGCAAAGCCCAGGGCACTGCAGACAACCAAATTGCCAATCAGAGCACAGAGAGCATGCAGGCTGAGACTTCCAATCAGAAGCCAAGCATTAAGCACAGTATTTCAACAGTGTATGGTTACTAAAAAAAATTGGAAAGGAAAGAAAAATGTTATTAAAGTAACAAGCTTCTGATAATGGACAGGAGTCAGAAATAAATACGTGATATTTTAACAAGTTAAAAAAAAAAATCTATGCAGGCATAACTATGCTGCCTGCCAATGACAAAATCTGATTTATATTCCTGGTGCTTCCAGCCCTAAAGCATCACAAGAGCATTGTAATGAAATATGTTCAGAAGCAAATAGGAAAGGATGAACTCCTGTGTACAAGCACAGAACTCTGCTGCTCCCCACGGCCCAGCCTGCAAGCAGCTGGGTCCTGTGCTCATTGCTAGCCCACAGCATCAGAACCAACAGGAGTCAGGTGCCTGATGCAGACACAGCCCTGCACAAAGCCTGAATAGGATTCATGCAACACAGTGAGCTGGGGAAATATTGTGTAAGCCACAGACTGTTACAAACCCATCAGCTTGAATCCTGAAGCAACAAGAAACCTCACCTTGTTAGCAGGAGGACACCTTGTTCAGGTGGCTCCTCATGGCCATGCAGCATAGATACGCTCAGCTAGAGATCCATGCTCCTCTAGCAGAGCTTAGGGAAGGAAGGAGAGCACCAAACTCAGCTCAAATGGTCTCCAGGCCCATGGGTGTGGGGTAGGAGGCTCAGGTGATGCAGCGCACAGGGCTCTGGAAATTTCCCCCCAGGCCATGCTGAGGTTGACCCTCTTCCACTCTCAGCTGGAGAAAATATTCATTAAGATATGGCCATTGAGGGCCTGTCTAGCTGGGGTTGGAGTGTCTGTAAGTTTGGTGTGTGGGTAGGAGTCAAACCCATTGCAGAGCATAAATATTGAATCAGCGTGATATATTCTACATCTCATCTGCAGAGTGTTTGGATCTGACAGCCTGGATATGGAACCGATAATTCAAAATGAGCACTGAGACTGAGCAACCCCAGAAAGCCATTTGTCAGCATAAGAAACAGTGAGTTAATTGTGAGGGGGTTTTGTCCTTTTTCCACTTAATGTCAAGAGGAAAAAATACATATTATTATTATTTTTTTCAGTAGCACTTCAGCTTTTAGGTGACTGGGATGGAGTTTTGATGCTCAAATCCTGCAGCCACCCACTCCCTGCCTTCTCTCACTGCTCTCAGCTTAGCAGTCAGCACAGTGGGACCCATCCGAAGAAGGTCAAAATTGGGTTTTGTAGTGAGCAGGTGAGAATGGCTGGAGCAGAGCAGCGGTTTGGCAGCTGCTCTGATGGCACAGGATGTGAGAGCTGGAGGAAAATTCAAGATGGTGAAACATGAACATCCAACACGTTGTTCTTTCACCTCCCCTGAACCTGGCTGTGCCATTTTCACTGCAGCAATAACTGGAGCAGAAAGGCAGTGACCCGGACAAGGCCAACGATGCATGGCTGCAGTGCCCGCAGTACAGCCACAGCAATCAGCCTGCTCCCATTTCCACAGAAGATGCACCATGCCAGGGCATCGGGTATGGGAGATGGGCCCAGCTATTTCAGGAGTGAGTTTGGCCTGGGGCTGGTGCTATTTGGAATGACGTTGGGCTCAGTGACCTGTGGAAGCCACTTGTTCAGCACCTGGTTCAGCTTAGAGCCCAACCTGCAAACAGTAAAGTCTGGTTGCTCTACCGACCAGAACAAGTCCAAACGCTCTTGGAGGTTACTGTCAGGATTTTCCCATCTCTCAATGAAATGGACTTTTGTTCTCAGGGCACTGTATCCATTTCACAACACGTTTCACTGCCTTCCAGACATACATCCTCTCCTTGGGCCATCCCTTGAAAGGGTGAATGTGAACACTCTTCCCAAAGTCTCTGAAGTTCTCACGATCAGTTATTAGAGCACAGGCATAAAAGAAGAGGTATGTGACAGATTAGGTGTAGTACCTGGTGGAGAAGAGCTGGCAGAAGAGGTGCAGCCTGGCTCGTGCTGATCAGCAGGTCACCGAGATAACAGTACATCCCACAGTGCTGACCAAAACCACAACACAACCAAAAGAGAGAGCAGACCATAACCGAAACCATCACAGATGACTGCAGGACAGAGAGACAAAGCACAGCATCTCAAGTGCTGCTGAATGACTCACATGGGTGTGTAGGGGAGGTCGATGAGACAAAGCCAGTTTCTTTCACAGGCTCAACTTCCCCCACCACACTGCCTTGAGCTGAGGTTTGCTTTGCTGGCTGGGCCATGATGCAACATTAATTGCTACCAGAGATTTTATAGATACATGCATTTGTGTTGATTTTCCCACCCCTGCTCATTGTGAAACTGCAGGTTTGGAGTTAGGGCTGCATTGCACAGGGAGGGGGTTGTGCCTTGAAGTTAACAATTAATACCAACAGCTTAAACGTGAGTCAGGGATGTCAGAAGATTGGTTCTCATCTAAAGGCATCATCACAAAAACCTCCATAACCTGACTTCTGGAGCGAGGGCAAGCTGCAATTGTTCACCCAGCTGAAGTGCAGATAGATGTTTCCTTTGTAACACGTACATGCTTTTGCACAAGAAATTCTTATAAGAGGAGTAATTATAGCAAATATGTCTCAACTAAAAGGAAAGGAAAGAATGAGCATGTATGACAACTTCCGGGGCACATCAGCCAGAGCAGACCAGTGAAAGATAACAGGCTGGATAAACCCTTCATAGGAGCCACCAGCTACTTAGCTAAATTGCATTTCTCAGCCCTGTTGAGAAACACTGCCCCTCTTCTATAGGAGGCTTGAAAGCAGGAGTCCTGTGATGTCTCTGCCCTCATTCCTCCTTACAATTCCCCTCCCACATGGAAACTGCTCTGTGCTTCTGCAGCTGCCTAATCACTACCCCACGGAGAACAAATCAGGCTGGACTAAAGTTGCTAGGTTGGCAATATTCTGGCCTCTGCATCAGCAGTGATGGGTAAAGCTGGGATTCAAACACACCTGTTTGCCATTTTGACCCTATTAACTAGATTTACACTGCTGTGAGGGTGGGAAGATAGAGAAACCTGTTCTCTGCATCAGCCTCTTGGTAGGGTGGCAGGGCTGTGCTGCATTCATCCATCCCTTAAACCAAGAATGTTTCACCAACTGATTTAATTACATGAAGCTTATGCAGGAGTTACAGAAGGATTAACTGGGCTTTATCATGGTTATTATAGAAAATGATTGTATTGTTACTATTACAGAGTTACAAAAAGTAGAGAGGAATCACGGCAAACTTGGCAAGAGCTCATTAGCAGTGTGGTGAAGTCTGCAGGAGCTAATTAAATATGCCTATATCTCATAATAACCATTTATCTCCCCACAGTCCCCATTCCCTACCTCTCTTAGTACACACGTGTCCGTATGTTTTGGTTGCAGGGCATGAAGCCCCCAGCTCCATTCTTGCTGCTGGGGCTGCGGGCTGGCTGCCCTTTCCCTGCACATGAGGCCATACCAGGTGTTCTGGGATTACCTAGAGATGCTTTAGGCAACATCATGAAACCGTAATATCAGTAAGGTTGAAAAAGACCTCTAAGATCCTCATGTCCAACCCCGTCGCACCCCACCGTGCCCTCTGACCATGTCCCTCAGTGCCACATCTCTTCTGTTCTCAAACACCTCCAGAGATGGTGATCCCACCACCTCCCTGGACAGGCAATATCTTGTACAGCTGCTCCAGAAAAAGCTTCTTGACGCTTTAAGTCATTGGCCCTACTGATGAAGGTGACTTGCTGTTCCTCTGCAGCTCACATGGTTGTTTCAAGAACCCCCAGCTCTGTCCAAGCTCTCCAAGGGAGCACATCTCTAATCTCCAAAGACATTCACTTTAATTTTGTTAAATGCCACTTATTTGCAGGATCCATCCTGATTTCTCTGGGTCATCTCGCTACAACCGTCACACAAGCCCCTGCCTGCAGTACTGCAGTGGCAATGAGGGTAAACGTGGAGCTGCTGTCAGAGCAGGAAGGAATGCCAGGACTCATCCAATTCTCCTTTTCTTCCCTCCTTGTGTTATGCCCTTGAAACAACAGAGGAAATCTTCATTAATACATAAACCTGTGTGCTCCTCCAGGAGTTCCTCTTTGCTCGTGCATCTGTCACATCAAAATTGCATGGGGAAAACAAGGCAGACAGCACGAGGAGCCCGGCCTCGTGTTCCTGACCTTGCAGTTCCACCTGTGTGGCAGACAGATGGCAGCTGTACTAAGGCTGAATGTGAGAAAATGGAGACCATAACCCTGCAGGAGATGCTGGCTGGGAGACATCAAAATGGTATTAAACCATTGTAATAACACAGACATCTATATCCAAAGTGTTAAAAAAGGTGGCAGGTACCTCTGGTGCCTCTGTTTCCAGCATTGTGTTGGTCTGTGCTTGCTTACAGCAGCAAGCTTTTCTCAGACATCTTCAGCATCTCTTCTGCAGGACCACTCCTTCTGCAGGCCTTCACAACAAGAACAACACAAAGACACGACTTCTGGTTCATCTGTGTTGTTTGGAAAGATGAAATGGAGGCAAAATCCATTTTGCCAACAGCGGTGTGAGTGCTGACAGGAGATGGATAGGAACAGGCAAAAACTCAGGCTGTAGTAGTGCCCAACAAATCATTTCTCGCACTCGTGATGCCTGGATGTAGAAGGATATTCTCGAGGTGACATTCAATGAACCTGTTTTCTTTTGGAGTTTGAATTGAGAGGGTCTGTAGGAAAATAAGAGAAATAAATCCCAAAAGGCAGATGGTTGTGATACTTTCTCTGTTCTGCTCCACGACACTGGGCATCCTGCAGGGGACCAGAGCAGAGGCACAGCCTGTGTTGCTCTCCAGGGACAGCACAATGTACTTACATTTCTTAATCCATCCCAAAATATCAGTCTCTTGGAAACAAACTCCTTGTCATGTTTAATCTTTGCACACATCTTCAATAAAGCAGATGGAGAGGGTGCTGAATAATGAAATCCTTGAGCCTGTTCCAGCCAAAGTCAGTTGTAAAACCAACCTCAGCAGCACTGAGATTATGCTCTCCCTGACAGCAGGACCAAGTCTGTTGGCCTTCTGTGCAACCTGGTGGATCCTCTGTTCTCCAAGACACTGCTCCTCTGATTACATCTTGGTCAACTAAAGACAATGCTGTAACAGTGCTCAGCTCAGCAGCCTGCTCCCAGCAGTGCCAAGAGCAGATGTTCATGGAGGGGCTTGGGAACAGGGTGAGCATCAGAGGTCCTTCCCAGAAATCCTCTCTCTGCCATCTGGCCTTTGTTACTCAAGGAGTCCATTGTCATGCACGGAATGAGAAAGACCTCCTTGTCTTTGTTCTGAAAACCTTCCAGTTTCAGTCAATGTCTCCAGCTCTGTTGGAAGGGACAGAACAAGTCATTCCTTCTTTGCCCTCTCCATACCTCTCACAAGCAGCAGCAGGAGGTGACACTGCTAACCAGCCACTGCAGTCCTACCTGTAGCTGAGCTAAAATAGACATCGCTTAGTTTGGTTTTGGTTTTGGTTTTCCCAAAGTATTCCTGCTGATTTGCAGCAAGACCCCATATTGGGTCCATAGCAAAACTTGCTGGGCTCTGCCCACTGCTTTGGCTCTCCCTTTTCCTGGCCATTATTTTGACACCATTTGACCACGTGTTCCCTTGACCACACAGACCTCACATCCATAACCTCAGGCAGATGTCAAACTATTTTGCCCCAAACTTATATAAGTATAAATATGTAAATATATATATATAGTTTTATCCTATGGATGATTGGATGAGCAATGCCTACTCTTCACTGGCCATGCAGCCTGATGTCTCTGGCAACCAGGAACCCTGTATCAAAACCAATCAATTAAACCTAACCAGTCAATTAAACCAATCGGCTAAACCGAACCACTCAATTAAACCCCACTACGCCCATTGAGCAGGCATGTCCAATATTTATAACCAAGAAACCATGTACTGAAAATCCTGATGTTTTCCCAAAAGGTGTCACTCTCCCAAAAACAAAGCTGGAAAATCAGGTTCCTGCCACTTCTGCACACTTTTAAGTTTTCCCTGCCAAACTTCATTCCCAGCTGCTGCTTCAGGTGGGGAAAACCCTTTTTGCAAGGCAACAGTTGGTGAAGGCCCTGGTGAAGGACCTGACCCGTGACTCACTGACTCACATCTATGCCTTTTCCAGGAGGTGTTGCATACAGAGGGAAGGCATTAAACTTAGCTGAAATTTCCCAACCCAGAAAAGAGCTGAAGAGCTGTTGTGTTGTTTGGGTGGCCAAACATGAGTCATTGCTAAGCTTAAGTCACGCTGGTTTTTTAACCCCTTGAAATCGTATTATCTACTGAACTAAAACAAAATGCAATGAATATTTCGGGTGGAATACTTTTGGGTCAGCTTTCCTGAAGTCCATACAGTATAATATGCATGAAACTATCTCTTCTTTGAGTTATATGTGCTCATACCCGGGACCAGGCTGAGAAAGGAGGCTGGAGAGGGTGGGTGTCCCAGCAGTGCCTGTCCTCTGACAGCCCTGGGAGCTGAACAGGGACCCAACGCTGCAGTCTCGCCTTTGGATCCTGAAAAAAAAGTCTGATGAGAAATATAGACTCTCATAATAGACTTTCATATCACCAATTACTAAAAGAGTAATTAAAAGAGCTATGTGAAATCTTTTAGAACTAGGAGAAAGAAACAGCTTTATGAACTATAATGCAGGAAATGAAGGGCAGCAGTGTATCTCCAGGATTTTCAGATGCATTCAGTGCATGCATCATGAGGTGTCCTGATGCACACGGACAATGTTAACTGCCTGAAAGGAAGAAGGAGCACCACAGAGCCAGAAATTAGAAGACAGAGAAGAGGGAGGGGGATTAATCAGCATCAGCGCTGCTTTCAATCACCGTGCTCCCTATAGAAATCAAATTGCTTGCCTCATATTGAGCTCCCCATTATCACTACACGCCGTTGGGTTTGTCCTTCCCTTCCCTGGGATGCAGTGCTCTCCCTGTGCTGCAGCCCCATCTGCAGAGCAGAGGGGTTAATTGGGTCTCACTCTCTGTCTCTTTAAATATAACTCCTAAATTTGATCCTTTGCCTTACTTTTTTTAGAAATTACTGTCGTTCTTTTGGAGAAAATACCCCTCCCACCAATACACAGCAGTTTTCCAAAGTGATGTTCAAACCCTCTTCAGCAAACTCAATGGTTGCAGGTTTTAAACCTCTGGGTGAGGGCATCAAGCTGTTATTGCCATAGCATAAATGCAAAATGCAAGTCCTCCCCATGCAGTCTGCATCACCAAAAACACCCAGATGTAACATGAAAGCACATTACATCCACACGTGTAATCCTTTGACTGTCAGATGCACACATGTGGCACACGCGTTCGGTTCTTGCATAACAACACATACACTTGATGTGGCCACAAGTGATATCTGAGAGCAGCAAGCCTCTGTTCTTCATTACCATCTGGGCACATTGCTTCCTGCATTAAATTGATAAATAAAGTAATAATTCTCCCTAAACCTGTGCTGCACTTCTCACTGCTGAGCACCGCCTGTACATTAACAGGGCGCTGGGATGGCATTATGGGTGCTTAGATCCAGGTATGGAGCTGAGTGTTCCTCCCTGCACCAAATGGAGGAGAAACCCTGCAGTGTGGGGAGAGCATCTCTCTGTGCTCTGCATGCATCAGAAAGTTGGCTCTGTGTCCCTGAAATAGTTGTCCATGGGGATGAACTGACCTCCAAGCTGCCTTTCCAGGTCTGTAGGTTTTATCTGATGGGCTGTGAGCGAGGGATTGCCTCTGATTATTGCAGGCGCCTCTGGAGATGGATTCCAGAGCATCTGAATGCCTATGAGATGTCCCCCTGTGAAGGCAACCTGTGGAGAAAGCTCATGGAGGAGATGTAAAGCTGGGGAGGTTTTATAGTGGCTCCCCAGACAGCTGTGATGCTGTGCCAGCAGCGCTCCATGCACTGTTATTTGAAGGGATAGTTTAATTTAGAAAGCAACTATTTCATACCTACAGCTCTACACAACAGCCAAAACTGTCACCCTAGTCAAGCAGCTTTCCTAATTCAGACTGTATTACAAAATACATATATAGAGTGACAGCACAGCACTCCCATGGTTCTTTTTCATTGGCTGCCCATGGGTAAACCTTCCATACTCCCAGCCCCTGCTGTGCTACCAGGAGTGCTGGAAGAGGTATAGATCCACCCAGCCCGGCTCCCTCACACCCCTCCCTTCCTAAAAGGAGGCACACTGCTGCCCCAGCCCAGCTGCAGAGCATTTGGATAAACAGCACTGCACAGTGAACAGTCCTGGGTGGGAACAGAGGCAGCAGGATAGGGATGGAGAATGGGGGAGAGGGAAGAGGGTTCTGGTGCCTGTTGGGTTGCTGATAGCATCATCATTTTGGCCAGAATAAAAACCTCAGACTGGTTTAGTTGCAGTGGGGTGACGGCTTGTAACCTTTCCTACAAATCCTACCATGCTTTGTAGAAAGAGTGCCACAGAAATGAGAGGAATCAATACAAAGATGTGCCTCTGTGCGTGCGTGTTTTATATTAAGGCTTAGTTGATGACTTCTCATCATTTGAAAGAAATGTTCAGCCTCAGTGCTTGAAATTATCCAGCTGCAGCATTTTCTACTCAAACCAATCTCCAGTTAATTTGATCCTTCATTTATCTTGAACAAAGCCTCCTAATAAAAACATTTGTATTACAAATGATACACTTGATCAATGGGATTGCTTTAGGCAAGTGTTTGATAATTTGAACGCTAGCTATAAAAAGTTCTTGTTTAATCAATGGAGCTGGCCCAAATTTGCAGGGATAGAAAGCCCCCCCCAAAACCCGCACATCACTAAACAAGCCAGACTGTAATTAAATATTGGGTTATTTAGATGTTCTTAACAACATTATTGTTAGAACTGGGTAGTGTAATCTGTATGATATTAGCCCTAATTATTTTTAGGTAACACGATTAATTATTTAGTTCAGTCCAAGTGACAAGAATGGATTGATTCAAAATAAGAAGCTGACTGGGCGCTGAGCTATTAATTTCCTTTCAATCCTGTAATTCCTTTGGCCAAATAAACGAGATAAATACACACATGTAAAATAGCCAGAGAGCTCTCAGAGGCACAGACACACGCAGGCACCTCCTCAACCAAGCTGCACATTGGTGGTGGGCAGAATGTTCCCTACTGCTTTGTCACCAAACTGACCAGAAAACGTCTGATCTGCATTTTGGGCAACATCATCCTGGGCATCACGGAGGGCAGGAGAGGATACAGAGCCCTTTGCAGGGGCTGGGAGGGGGAAGCAGCCCTCAGCAGCATTCAGGGCTGCTTTTCAGAGATCACTTTCCATCCACACGAGCGCTTGAAGGTCGCAGACTGCTTTGCTATGGATGGTATGTTCTCACTTACAGGCCTGGCTCTGAGTTAGGGAACGTTATCCCTTGACAGTCGTAGTGAATTTCTGCTTTATTGCATTTGCTGCTGTCCCTCACTCCTGGATGCTTTGGGAAGCAGTGGTGGTGCTTGGAATTTTATGCTGCGTTTATTTTCATTAATGGTGGTATTAATCAGCTCTTTTCCCTGGGTCTCCACAGACTTCTCAAGGATGCTCCTGGAAAGCAAAAAATTCTGGGTCAGGATTCCCACTGCTTCCTATTGTTATGGTTAAAAGGGAAATCATTACTCTCTCAAATTTTGAACCATAGTATCACAGAATCATTAAGGTTGGAAAAGACCTCTACGATCACCAAGTCCAACCCCCATTCGTCCCCACCATGACACCAAACCACGTCCCTCATTTATGCACAAACACACCAAAAACTCCCAGCAGCTCCACCTTCTGCACCCCACTCAAGGATCTTTATTCTGACAAGGCTCCTGGTCGCTGTATTAGGAAAAACGCTCGAATTCTGATATAATTTTGACCCCTCACATCCGGCTGTACTGCTTTCCCTCTCCAACACTTTCAAATCAGCATCGCTAAGACTTCATTTAAAATGGAAGGCTGGGAAGCAGCACGACGCGGACTCTCTCTTGTCACATTGTGCGCTGAGCTGCACATCGCAACAGCCTCAAATCTCTTCCAATCCATCACTTCTTTCCCCCTAGAAACTCTTTTCTTTTTTTTTGCTGCATTGTCTCTGGCTGTTATTTATTTATTTGGTTAGTTGACTTCAAGGGACGTTTCTCCTGGCTGGATAAAGACATTTTACAAACAAATGCGTGGAAACATTTCTGATAATGTTGCAGAAGCAGCCGGGGCACCGGGTCCCTGTGGGCAGGTGATGCTTTGTGTCATTCACAGCCACTGCTCTGCCTGATGAAGGAGCAGCACTTGTCACAGCGGCTGCAGCAGAGGCCCCAAGCGGCGTGGGGATGGGGAGGGAGGAATTAAAGGGTTGTTCAGGGTTCCGCAGGGCTCTGAGCACTCCCCTGGGGAGGATAAAAAGGAATTAGAAAGGACTTTTATTGACGAGGATGTGCTGCTTGTGCTTTGATATGCACACAAAAGGGCAGAACTGTAAGCATAGCAGGGAAAGGTTCTCCATGGCTGAAATTATCAGTGGAGAGTTATAAGCTGTGGAGAGTTAAAAAAACCCTTTGGCTGAGAGCTTGGGTAGATGCTCTGCCTCTTCTGGTGCTTTACAAACCACCTCAAAAGGCCCAAAGAAGAGTTACTAAATAGGCAGGAAGGACTTGCAAAGCATCCATAGATACTTCCTCCAGTTCAGAGAGATCCACATTCATAGAGTAATTAAGGTTGGAGAAGACCTCTAAGATCACCAAGTCCAACCCCAATTCACCCCACCATGACACCAAACCACATCCCTCAGTGCCACATCCACATGGTTCTTGAACACCTCCAGGGATAGTGGGCAGCAGTGCCAATGCATCAACACTCTTTCAGAGATTATATTTCTAATAACCAACCTAACCTCTCCTGGTGCAGCTTGAGGCCCAGAGCTTACAGCCACAACCTCTCATCCTATTGCTGTCACCTCGCTATAGCCTCCTTTCAGGGAGTTGCAGAGAACAATGAACTCATCCCTGACCAGCATCCAAAGGAGAGGAGAGCACAGAGCCAGTGCCTGGAGAGGAGAGCACCTGCCTCGAGACTGTGACGTTTACTTCAAGTGAGAAATCATTGCCCTCACTATAACAGTTCTGGAGCGAGACACATAAAGTGAATGGAATCCACATAAATGAGATTGTTAGTGTAACCGAATGTGCTGCTAGTTCCTTCAAGAATGAAAAATATGAGTAATTCCCTGGCAAGGCCCAATTATAGCCTGCCAGCGCTCACGCATGTGTTATATCTATTATGAAATAATCAGATAACATTAATAAGATTCCCAGAAAGGACATCAGATAGCCATTCTCCCAGCTGTGTAAAGCTGGTCTGACTGTTCAGGCTGTCACCTGCAGAGCTCAGGTCTCTCTTGTCAGCTTTGGCTGGAAGGGTTCAGGTCCATCAGCTTGTAAGCAAGAGGCTCTGAATGGGAAACGGGACCAGAGCAGTGGGAGTGATAAGGAGCTGTTGCCTCTTAAGGGATTTCAGAATCACGGATAATGGGAGAACTACAGAGAACAATAATCATAATCTCATAGAATGTTTGGCTTGAAAGGAATGGCTTGGGTTTGTATTGGAAGGGTCCTTAAAGATCATAGAATTATGGAATCCCAGAATGATTGGGTGGAAGGGACCTCACAGCCCCACAGCCCCACCTCTGCCGTAGGCTGCCCAGGGCCCATCCATGGCCTTAGTTGGCTCCAGGAACAGGCAGCAGTTCCATCTGTGTGAGCAATTTCCTCCTAACATCCGACCTAAATCTCCCCTCTTTTAGTTTAAAACCATCCCCACTGTCCTATCAACATCAGACTGTGTAAAAAGTCACTCTCCTCTTTATCAGCTCCCTTTAGGCACAGGAAAGCCACACTTAGGTCTCCCCAGGTCTCCCCTTCTCTTCCCCAGGTTGCACACCCCCAGCTCTCAGTCTGTCCCCATTGCAGAGGTGCTCCAACCTCTGAGCATCTCTGTGCTCTCTGCAGGCCCCACTCCAACAGCAGATGGGTTGAAAAAAACCATCACCAAAATAGACAAAAAGACATACATATGGTTGAGCATCACACATTGCTCAGAAGCCAGTCATGTTTTTCATCCCTACTGCAGCAAGATGCTCCTCATGCAGAGGGCATACGGTTCCCCAGGACAAGGGCATTGCTCCCAGCAGCCAGGCGCTGTTCCTTTGGCAGACGACTGCATTGGCTCCACAGCCTCACCTGTCCTCAGAGGGGAAAGGAAGATACTGAGCCTCAGCACAGAAGGCTGTAATGAGGATTAATAAGGCATGTGAAGATGCCATGTAATTGTCTGGCTGGCTGTTTCCTTTGCACCTTATGCTATCATTTATGCTTATGCAAAGTGGCTGTAAAATGCTCCTGGTCTGATTCCATATAACTTCACAGTCCCTCACGCAGGTGTAAATTGCTCTGTGAAGTTCAAGGCAATGTCTAAATGCAAACTAATCTGATCATCTCTGTTGTCTTTGGTTTTGTCCCTAAATTTCTGTGCAGCCAATTGAATATTTTATGTGCCCAATGTGCTACAAGTCTCTTATGCAGAGACTCCCCAGGAGGAGGATTTGTGGGGCCTCTGAGGAATTGCAATGGTGATGCTTTGGTTCACAGCCCCAAGGCCAAGCAGAGGAGCAGTCCCATCACCAACCTCAGCAGCGGGCACGTGGTGGTCTGAGCCTGAGAGAAACCATGACAAATGGAGTAGCAACACCATCCGGGAGGAAATGCTCCAAACCCCTGTGCCTGACCTTGTGCAGCCACAGGAAAAAGGAACTGCAGACCTACAGCAGCTATAAAATGGGCTGAGCTAAACCGCATGAGCTGGTATTACAGGGAATAACCCTTAAAGAGGTGGAAGGCTTTGCTCGATGCACTCCTACAGGTAATTTCAATCCCCAGCAGCTGCAATCCTTCAATAATGAATGTCAGTCTGCTGGCCAGCTGAGAGGGGAATAAATATCTATTTGCCTTCAGTGGAAGTAGCCTCAGTTTGACATATGACATTCAAATGATATGAACTTTAAAAGAGTGGTTAAATGACTGCTGTTTGACTCGAAACCTTGAATCCACCGTGGCAGCATCCCGGCTGTTTGCCTTCACTCTGGGGGGGATAGGGATGCTGGGCTTCAAAATGAGAGATCTGAGTGCTGGTGCAAACAGAGCCTGCAGAGTGCAGTGTGTCCAGCTGGTAGAGTACAAACACTCGTGGGATTGGAGGGGCAGAGATGGATCCCTGAGCACAGAGTCATCCCTGTGTCCTGTCTCACTGCAGATAGCACGTGGGGAGCAGCACAGAGCTGTGCAATGGGGGGAGAGTGGCTGGAGGACCAATTTGAGGCCATGGGATAGAACTGGGTTTGAGGAGGTGTCCCCTACCTGGTCCTGTCCTCTTACTCCTGTCCTCCTCCTCCTCCCTGCTGCTCCCGGGGCTCTCCTATGCTTTGCTGTCCATGTGTTTGGTGCCACTGGTTCGTGTCGGAGTTGTCCGAGCAACCGGCGCTGCAAAGCATTTACCTCTCTATTTTAGGAGACCTTGTTAAGCACTTGTCACATTAGTCTGTCAGCTTAATACCAGCAGTCATAACACTTTTATAACCTACCTGCTGAAGTGCCTTTGCTTGCAATCCTCGTGCTGAAGCAAGAGCTCAGGACCAAAGCTGCTGCAAGAAAAAAATCGCTGCTTCCTGACCTTTGGGCAGACTCTGTGGGCTAATTATCCCATTGATTTTACCTGAATCGAGTGTTCGGTGGGGCTGTCTGGAGGGCTGCCTCACTCCAGCAGCATATCCCAAACAGTACTTATGTGGGCAGCCTGACACCAGTCTGGGTTGGGGTCATGGACGCTCTGAGTGGCTGCAAATGGTGGCAGACGGTGTTCCCCCATCAGGGACTGGATGGGGACACGGCTCAGCTCAGCTGGAAGAGGGCACCCGGAGCCAGCAGGACACTGCAGCACATGGTAAGCCCAGCAGAGATGTGACTTCAAGCAGTGTATGAATTGCAGTGGGTGCTCTTGCTCAGAATCAACATAAAGGATTGAAAAAATGAGCGAATGGGACCAGGACTGGATGTTGCAGCTTTGTGGTGAGCTCTCCTTAGATCAGTAAGAGATCTGCAGGAGTTGTTGCTATGCTGTGTTTGTGTTAAGAACGGCGTTGTGCTATGAGAGGGGGACAAAGACCAAAGGCATTGGTGCTGAGGGCACTATAGAGATCCTATATGAACTTCAGGGGAGCAGGGGACTTGTTTAGAGCCATCAGCAGCTGGAGCACATTAGATAAGCTCCTGAAGCACTTCTGGTTGAGTGCCATCCAAAAGGAAACCCACTTGATCACTTTGACCTCACTGGGATCAGAATCAAAGCGTGACACAAAAACAGATGCGCATCACATCTCACCATTGCTTAGCCAGAAACTATTTGTTATGTGCTTACAGGTAAACTGAGGCACAGTGCTGCTGGTAACCTCATCTCTGTGTATGCAGAAGGGAGATCAGCTTCATTGCCCAAAGCTTCCTATAAGCCCAAGTGCAAAACAGGAAAGAGGTGCTCTTGCTATTCTTAAAGGTGCCCAAATTTAGCAAAATGGAGCTGGGATTTGGCACACCTCAGTGTCACTTTGTCTCTTGCCAGAACCCATCGAATATGCCCAGAGATGAAGGCAGAGTGCAGCCAGCTCGTGGGCAGGCTCCGGGCAGGTAAATCCGTGCTCCTACGCTTGGTTGGAGCGGGGAAGCAATGCTGGGTGCCAGCAGACGGAGATGCTTTGAACAGAGATGAGAGAGGCTGCAATCCTTTGACACCTGGAAGTGAACTGTTTATTACTAAAATGTTAAGCGGCTTTGCGAGAGAGATTATCCCGAAGGATATTTTCCGCAGTGTTGACATTTGTGCGTAAGTGATTAATTCCAGCGCAGGCACGGAGCAAGGAGGCAAAACCCTTCATGCACGGCTCGTGACTTCCACCACCACCACCGGTCAAGCTACAGCCTTTGTCCCTGCCAGGTCATTAATGCCTCCCTGACCTGCAATGCTGTGTATTACTTCATCACCCTCGTCTCCTCGGTCACCCCTCCAAGCAACCCTTGGGATTTCTCATGCCCCTTTTTGTCACCCGCTGTGGCGGTGGAGTTGTTTGGCTGCTGTTTGTTCCCAGGTTTCTGACCGCCTCTGTGTTTTGCTGTTCTCCCTGGAGATGTGCTGTCGTGGCTGCAGTCAAACACAGCGCCATGGCTTTGAAAGGGGGGACGGTAACAGCTGAAAGCGAAGATGAACTCTTGCCTTTGTGCAAAGTCTAGAAGGGCAATGTGCTGCTGCGGCTCACAAAGGCAGATGGGGAAGCTGGAATTTTCTCGCCCTCCCTCTCAGCTCATCGTTGACTCTCAAGGGAAACAGCCTTGCTCTTCCCTACCCTTTCAGGCAAGGATGACTTTCACTGGGGAATTTAATCCACTGCAGAAAGGCTTTTATGTGTCTCTGGGGGTTTTCGACTAAACGCCTCAAAAATATAAAAAGAAAATATAAAATATAGAAAGAAATAAAAAAACAGCATATAATAATATATATACAATCTAACTATAATAACAATATATCAGAACAGAAAAGCAATATAAAAAGGAAAACAACTGCTCTCTAGTGACTGAAGTTCCTAAGCCCATTTTCGCACTGGAGACCACTTCACACCTCCAATGGCTCTGCTCTGTCACTTATTTCAAGTGTTGGAATGCCCAGGGGAGCAGTGGAGTCTCTGTCCCTGGAGGTGTTAAAGAATCATGTGGTTGTGACACTGAGGGACATGGCTTGGTGTCGTGGTGGGGGTGAGTTGTCAGTTGGACTTGATCTTAGAGGTCTTTTCCAGCCTTAAGGATTCTATGATTTTGAACTGAGCATCTTAAATGGAACATCTCTAGAACGAGCTCTTACTGCTGACAGTGCACATAAGCTAACACCTTACACTCTTTGATGATATAATGAGTTTTCATTCCCCAGGAATCCAAGCAGCATTACACATGGTAGTGCCTGGGACAGGTTCAAGTATCTCACCCAGCTCTAAAATACAACAGATTGGAAGCAGAATAGATCCAGCTGTGAAAGGGTGCTCTGGAGCAGGTGCATGAGAGATCATGGAAAGCACTTAGAACCCTGTGTGGAGCCAGCTGGTCTGCAGCATGGAGCAGACACGGGGATCAGAGCTCTCTGCTCTCCTAGAAAGACAAATGCCTGGCTGAGACAAGCGAGCCAGCACCTTCAGCAATTTGTCTTGAGATAACATCGTGGTGGAAAAAACAAGCTGCAAAAGTTGGCTTCTGTATTTATTATGTAGCACTGATTTTTGAGGCAGAGGTGCTTTGAAGTTTGCACCTAAGGAACGAGGAAGCCGTGCTAGGAGAGGTGATGGGACCACACCATTTTGTGGCCAACAGCTTCTGAGACCTACAGGTAGATTCACCTGTATACAGAGGAAAGAGCAGAAGCAGACACTGATTTCAATTTTATGCGAAAGAGGCAAGTAAGCATTTTATTGTGATTAGCTTCCCATCAGCAGTGTTTGGAGGAATAACAGGAGATGGGACAGCACAGAGTATTACTTCCTCTAGAATGTGAAACAAGGACAAAGGATGGGGAAGACTTCCCAGTCCTCAACAGCCAAAGGCAACACCTTTCTGTTAGACCAGGGCTGTCCAGGACATCTGAAGGCTCTCAGTGCTGCACCCTGTTCCATCATTAATTCAGTTAATTCTGTCCTACGGTGGCCTAACGCACATCAGAGACTAAAAGGTGTCACGGTGGCAGCTCAGTAGATGTTGCCTGTACTGACAGTCACTACTGCGGGAGACAGCTGTGTGCCTGGGGTGAAACAAGCAAACAAGCAGCAAAACACTCAGGGCACTTCTCTCTCACTCCACAAAGCTCCAGTCATTAGGGGCAACCGCTTGTCTCTGGGCTCCTCCAGTTAACTCATCTGCAATCTGAATCACGCATGAAATCCTAAGAAAATCTAAATAAATCAGTATCAGATAATTTGCGACAGGCATTCATCCCTGCGAGGACATGACCACTTTAACACTTGTCAGGGTCAGAGCACACAGCTGAGGAAATAGCCCTGGACAGATCTACATCCCCAGGAGAATAAAACCAGAAGACACACAGAGCTGCCCAGCAGGCAGTAGGAGCAGGAGCAATGGTAGCATTACTTAACTATGTGCAATTTGCTCTCCCTATCTTGATTTAAATTACACTGCCAGAAGAGACTGACAGTGTCTGGAATCAAATTGCTGAGAAAAGTGCCTCTTCAGAGGGAGAGAAAAAAAAAACCACCCAAATAACCAGAGCACAAATGGTCTTGCAAAATGCCTATTGTGACCTGGGACAGCAGGATCTAGGGCCAAGGAATTTTCATTAGGATAATGCTCTTTTAATTATGCCAGGCCAAACCCCAAATGCCCCATAGCAAAATGGGGATTTGCATCACTGACATTTCAAGAGTGCACACATCAATCTGGGTCTCTTTTCCAGAGCTGGGCAGAGAAAGCATCATTGAACAAAAGTCTCTGAACAGCTCCTTCAGTTCTGCTGATCTCTGTGGGCTCTGGGGACCATCTTCAGGACGATAGGCTTCTTTGGCTGCATGAAACCTTTTGTGTCCAGAACCAGGGGGATCTTGAGGAAAAAAGAAAGAAACAAACAAACAGCACACAGGAGTGCCATTTAAGATGGGCAAAAGAACTTCCACGTCATGGAAAACACCCCTCCAGCCCACACACATCTCAGCCGCCCCTTGTCTGCAGCGCGCTGCCTGGCTTTGCAGCTGTGTTTATTGCTGGGCTATCACTGCTGTGCACATAAAACAGCTGTGAGCTGGGGGTTAGCAGCCCTTGGCTCTTGAACCAAGTGGTTAGTGAATGCTAGCATCCACCTGGGGCAGTAAGAGGAGCACAGCACACTGCTGAAATGAGGCAAAAGCAGCCAGAATCCACCCAGGGAAGCAGAAGCCAAAGAGGGGCACTGGTGCCCATTTTGTTTAATGCCAAAATGTGTCAGCACGAAGGTCAGTGAGGCTGTAATGGGAGCAGGAGGAGCAATAAGCTCTCTGGGAAGGAAGAAATGAAGAGAGATGCTTGGGATGAGTCTAAAGGAACAAGTATCCTTACACAGAAAAGTGCTGGGCTCTGCTGGGATGGAAATCTCAATAAAAAACACTGAAAACTGGTGATGGAGGGAGGCAACTTGCAGGACATGCTGCTCATGCCCCAGCGTTACTTCTCCCTATCAGGACAAAGACAGCACTCCCTCATCCCGACACTCTGCACTAAAAGCCCCACATCCCAGTGAGTCTCAGGATATCTCAGCAACATGGCTGTGAGCCCATTGTGCCATCAGTGGAGGTGTGAGGAGGCAGAGGCATCCATACATATTGTCCAAAATGATGTTCTTGGGTGAATCTTTCCCTCTGCCTCTGATCCAACATACATGACATCTTCTGAAGATGAGCCTGAAAGAGCCCCATAAACCTATGGCCACCAATAATACAATACATATTTAACTTGCCTCCCTTTAATTAAAGGCAGTTATAAAAATAATCAATTTTATGGATTGCAGAGGACTAGAAAAATGTCATTAGACTTGGGGGAGGGTGGATAGGTCACTGCATTGTTAATGGACTATTACAGTCTTTCACCTCCAGGTTAGCAGTTGAGTAGCAATCTGAATCTGCAGAGATTCCAGCCGAGCGCTTGTGCCAAGTAATAATTCTATGAGTATTTTTGTTTCAAACAGCAAATGTCCTTTGAATACACTTTGTGCCCCCTCTGCTCCAATCTCCAAGCTTGCCTTGTGAGCAAAACACATTAATAGCACAGCCTTTGGTGGCAGGTTATGCAGCAAGGCAGGTCAGGGCTGGGCACGCAGCACCCACAGCTGAGGTCACAGTCTGCTGCTGCTCTGTCTGCATCATGGGGAGGTGGCACATGTTCAGGACATGCTGACTGATGGGTAATTCCTAGCAGCCATCGCACTGCTTTTGTGTTGAGCAGCTCTGCACAGCCTGTCCCACCAGCACAGCGTGGGAGCCCATGGAAACCCAAAAACTGGTGGGAGGGAGGAAGCCTGCACCTGCTTCACCTCTTCCTCCTTCAGCCTGCATAGCCTGAAAGTAGGAGGAGGGCCACCACTTCAAATTTAGCTCAGATCATGTTTGCTCAAAAATTGTTCCTCTTTAGAGGCTGTCTGGTGGCCCATAAGAGATGTGTTCTGCTGTCTTGGGGTCTCATTGCTGCTGGCCATTTTTGTGTTGCAAAACACAGCCCTGGAGAGGGCTGGGGAGGAGGTCTGCTCTGCCTAAGCTGGGTCAGGATAGACCGGCAGGGCACTGCAGGCAGAAAGCACCCCACTGCTTAATTGCACCCGAAGCGAAGCAGATCACTTCAGGGACTTCAGCCTGATACATCCCACCAACATTTCATCTGCCTCTCTAGAGGCTGAAAAAAAATAAATGTATCAGTAAGTTGTGCTGAAGCATTTAAAACAACTGAGAGCATTTAAATACAGATATTCCCACACGCCTCTCTAATCCTCAGTGAAATCTTCCTCCCTGGTCTCTGTGTGAAACAGCAATACCCAAACCTGCAGACAAGCTTCAGTGGTCCTGAAGCAATAGCACCTCGGGGATGAGAGGGATTTAATGTGTAAGTGAGTCAGATCCCTACTTGTCCTGAGACACAGACAAAAGAGAGCACGCAGGATCATCCCAGTGGGAACAGAGTACAGATAATGACACATCATCCCGTATTCTCACCGGAGTGTCTTTGCAGGGTTTGAATGAGAAGTTTTGCAAAAGGACAACCACAGCCACTTTAATGACGAGGAGAGCAAATCTCATTCCGATGCAGTTCCTGGGGCCGGCCCCAAATGGCAGGTAGGTGTAGGGGTCAATGTTCTCTCTGTTTTCTTTACTAAACCTGATTACAGAAAACATATATGAGTAAGATTGGAAAGAACTGCCGCTCTGGGATATGTCAGCTTTCAGATCTGAAGCAATGAGGGGTCTGGGAAGGCAAAAGCTTTTTGTGATTCCATGCATATTAGAAGAACTCAGCCAAGACCCTTTTTCCTGTCCCAACAGACACCTCACGTCTGTTTTCATCCAGCTGCTTGGAGGTGGCCATGCATCTCCAGGTGCATCAGGTGAACAGGGAAGACCAGAAATATGCTAACGATTTCATAACTACTCTTTTCTCAGAACTCCCTCTAAGCCAAACCCAGATTTCAAACCCTGAAACGCACAGGTCTACAGCTTCACGTCTTCCCTTTAGATCAAAGGATGGAGAGAACACAGAGACATCCTCCCCCTGCGTGACTAAAGGGAGGGTTGCTTTTGAGACACGTCAGCCATTCCTCTCCTCATCATGAAAAACAGGGAAGAACAATCAGCTTCACAGAGGAATTTGCCACTGAGCATTTTCAGTAATACTTCTTAGTGATCAGTTGGTTTTCATGTCAGAAAGCTTTTCATTCCCAGAGCTCGAGGTCTGGCCACATTAAGTCAGCAGTGAAGTACCTCACTACTGAGACACCAATACAACCCTCTGATGAACTCCCAGTGAGGTAAGCAATTCCTGAAGAGTCCCTGTCCATCTGCCCTTTCCATGTGTCACCCAGTGTAAGGATCAAACCGCTGGAGTAACTGAGGTGCAACATACCCATTGCCAGAGTTCTGTCATTGGAGTGGCTCCTTCTGCAGCCAACACAGTGTTCCTGGGTCCTGGTGGTTCATGGTGATCCCAGCAGGACACATCCCCACCCCTAAGCTTTTTGTGATGCCTCTGCCATGCTATGTCTCAAAGGTGAACAAATCTGCATACTGGAGTTAGCATCAAGGGCCCAGACTTCTGGGCCAGTCCTCAATACCTTCTTGACCAGCTGAAGATGAGCAAGCCCAGGATGTCCCAGGTCTGCCTTGGGCTATTGCCTCATTTTTCAGGGGCTAACAGAGCCTCCTAAACAAAGATTGTTTCATAACTGGAGTTGAAAAATTAGGTTTTTATCTCCTACCCATCTTTGCCCTTCCGTCGCTGATTTGCATGGCTTCGTGCCAGTCACCCAATGGCTCTCGTTTTAATATCTGGCCATAAACCCCTCAACGTTACAGCTGCTGGGAGCTGCTCTCACTGTCGCTTCCTTCAATGCAGTTAATTAAATTCCATGCACAGTTTATGGATGTAGATCATAAAACTCCCCTCACGGTAATGCTGGGACTAGATGTCAGACAATGATAAATGCCTAATTTAAATGTTATAATCACGCATTCCCTGCTTTCTCTGCCATGTCCCCTGCCAGGAATCATGTTAAACGTGCAGCTGTCCCCCACCTGGTCCTCACCTCTCCGGCCTGAATTCCTCTGGCTTGGGCCAGTACGCCGGGTCATGGTGCAGCACATAGACTGGGATCATGACCACCATGCCCTTTGGGATGGTCACCCCATTGAACTCCACTGTCTTCTTGCAGATCCGATCAATGCGCCCCCCAGCGGGGTAGAGCCGCAGGGATTCATTCACCACCATGTCCAGGTACTCCATCTGCATGACTGCATCGTATGTAGGAGCTGCCTGGGGATGGCAGGGGAGAGGAAGGCTTCAGAATGGCTGCAAACATGGGACTTCAGCCCTGCAGGGTTTCCAAGGTGCAGGTGGGAATGACCCCAGAATCTCACCACCCTCCTTTACCTTGTTGGGCAAGTTTGCATCGATCTCATCCTGGAGTCGCTTCTGCACATCAGGGTGTGTGGCCAGGTGATAGGAGATGTAGCTGAGGGTGGAGCTGGTGGTTTCATAACCAGCAAAGACAAAGATAAGAGCCTGGGCCACAATCTCCTCATCACTTAATGCTGAGAAGAGGCACAAAGACGTGTAAGAAGCTGAAGTCTACAGCACAAGAGTGATTAACCCTCAGGAATCCAAGATCCCACTTGTCATCCAGGTAATGCTGTTGATAACTACCTAACACCTGATAGAGGAACTGTCCAGCTGACACGGACTGGCAGCCTCTGGCAACACAGCCAGCGGTCTGGCACTGGTGTGAAGCCAGAAAACCACTGTCAAGGTTGGCAGTGTTACTTTGCTGTCTTTGAGAGCAGAATTAAACTGGTGAAGCTCAGCATAGCCTGATCCTCATTTAGAAAATCTGTTGTCTCCTCAAAGTGTGCTTCCTGGGCAAAAAATAAAATACGGGCATGTGCCAGGAAAAATTAGAGGTGAGGAGATGCCAAGCAACTCCTCTGGGCTCTGAGTTCAGCCAGATACTGCTGAGGGATCAGTAGCCCTGTGGCAGTGGTAATAAAGATGGTACAGAATTCCACACTGGTACTGCAGCCAGGATGCAGGCTGCAGTGTGGGGCAACATCCAAATATCCTGTCCTCGCAGATCACAAGTTAACAAGCTTCCTGCCATGATAGAGGGCTTTGCCTTGGTTGTTCCACTACTTTTTGAATCCAACAGTTTACCTAGGATGAGCAACAGAGTTGAGCTTGTAGATGAGCAAGGTGCATGCAGCATATGGGCTTTTTGTGCTTTACAAAGCACAGCCAACATCACTGGCCTTCAGAGAGGACTTTGCTCTTTTTTGCATAAACAGCCCTTGGGATTTATCCTGGGAAATGAGATATAATAAAATGCGACTCATATGTGATAAGCATTATTATGGCCCTGCTACTGAGACCTTGAAACCCCCATAGAATAAAAGACTACAGTCTTCTCCCACATCCTCTCTTTAGCTAGAAGAACCACCACCACCTGCTCTCTGCTGAGAGGAGGACAGATCTCAAGACATACATTTGTATGAGTCCTTCTCCCTGGCAGACTTGGAGCCATCCTGTGAGCTCTGTGAGTCAATCATCAGCTGCAAGAAGTCCGCTCGGTCCTGGGGAGGAACAGAGGCAGTCAGAGAAGATGGGGGCCGGAGGAAACAAATCTCGTCCAGCACAAGCTCTATGCTGAGGGGCCTGCTCCACCCAGCCCCACAACTTCAGAGCACTTTGAGGTTCGGACTGGATCATTGCATTGACTTTCCCCACGTGGAAGCCCAGGTAGGGCATGCTTCTGGCCCTCCCCACATTTAATGAGCTGGGAGCTATTACAGAGAGAAGGAAATAGATCCACCACAGCTTCTGAAGACATGACTGGGTTCCACCTGTGCTCAGAACAGCACAATGAAGAGAAAAGGCCACCTGGGTTGGACTCACCACGTGGTATCCTTTTTCCCGTTCTTTCTTCATTTTCATGAAGACGACATCAAAGAAGTCTATGGCTTTGGCAGGAAACAGAGACACATTCATCTTTTCCAGCACTGGGATCATGAAGGGGAACAACACTAAAAGGAGAGAAAAGAACAACATACATAGCTTTTAGAGCTAGGCCCCCAAAACTCAAAACTGGCATACAAAGAAGTGGGACAAATCTACACCTTTACCCAACAAATTGCTTTTCATTGCCTCCAGCTCTTTCAGTCTCCTGATTTCATATCATGATCTGCCCTCAGTTCTGCACTGAGTGCAGCTCTCTGTGGTATGAAGCAGAAGTTCTCTGTGGCAAACAGGATCTCTGCATGTACGAGACTGCAGCAAAGATCCACATGAGCTGCACAGAACTTGACTGTGATTTCCCTGGGGAAATATTTCTATAGACCTGCTGGGGTGAATTGGATTCTGCAAAGTGCTCCCCCCAGATAGCAAAGCGGACACTGAGATAAGGGAGCTAAAAGGAAATGCAGGTGGTCTCCGCATGTGACCAATTCATGGCTTATAAGATTAAGAGTGTCATACCTATGAACATCATTAACGGGCTTAGGAAACTGAATTTGAGAAATTTCCTAACGTTGGTGACAAAGGGGTCGCTGGGTTTGCTCATGGAGTCTATATCCACGCTGAAAGAAGTGCTGGTCACCACATCCATGCTGTAGGCTCCAAAAATGCTGAGTAGAGAAGAAAAGAGAGTGAATGGGATGAGCCCAACCAGAGTAGCAAATAACAGCCAGTCTAGGAGAAATCCCTGAGAGAGGGAAACTCTTTTAACCAATGACTCAGTGCAGACTCCTAACACAGCAGCTCCTGCCCTGATTGGACTGTAGCCAACACTATATTTCCCCAAGTTTCCCCATTTGCATTCATCCCCCCAATTTTTCTCAGTGTAAAAAACCTAGGCTATTGTTGGAAAGCACTGAACTGTGGTGCAGGTTAACAAAGATAGCATTCTGATTCTCATCGGTAAAAAGAGATTGTGAAAATAACAATTAAATTCACATCTATGACTTGCAGGGCTTCCGAAGTGGGCTGAACTCCTTTGAAAATCTTCCCAACAACAAGAGCTGGGGAACAGAGCACAGTTACCCAGATTGGGCAGTGCAGAGCACACACAGCCCACCATGAGGACACGGCTGCAGCATGGACATGGGCTTTCCAAATGGCTCCGTCACCACATTGAGTACAGACACTGTCGTGTCTGCCCCACATGGTTACTTACTTCTTCATGTCCAGGAACTCTTCATTAGCCACCTTCTTCTCAATGTTTTTCACTAATTTTTTACCATAGCTCTCAATGATAGGGAACATCTGAAATGCAAAACAAAGCAGAATAAATTGACTCTTCCACTCCCTCCAAGCAAGGCTGGTCAACTCTGCGCAGCCACCTGCAACGTGCCAGGCCATAGTCACCAAGTCTATGGCTTGTGGAGGAGAGGAGGGCATGGGGAAGGCATTATTTCCAACCTCAGTCAGTGCTTTGTACCTCTTTCAGCTTCCCACTGGTGAAGGTTGGGGACAAAACAGTGCGAATCCTTTTCCACTGGTCATCCACAGCTATGCTAACAGCTGACTCCAGTCTCCCATTCAGACCAAAGACCTGCACAGGGAAAATTTTACAGCAAAAGGGACATGGTTACACAGGGCAACGGGTGAAGGTTTCCAGATTCCTTTAACAATATAGCAGTGAAAAAAAAAAAACAACAAAAAAGCAAAAAGCCACCACAACCAACAACAACCATGGAGTGTTGACTTGGCCCCTGAATTCATAGCAGCTCTACCTCTACCAGCAAACAGAAATGGAAACAAAAGTGTAAGATGTGGAGAGGACATCAATTCTAGTGCAAACCCAGGCTGATATTCCACCCAGTCTGGCCTCCTCACTCCTCTAGCAGAGTTTCATTGGCAATACTGTCAATAAACCAGGGCATGACAGAGAGCAGCTGCTTGCTGAGGGGCCCAGAGAGACTTAGAAGCAGAAGAAGCTTTTCATTCCTTGGCGCATGCTCTCTGCACCAGAGAGGGAAGCACAGATACCCACCCTGCGATTGGTAAAAGTGCTATAGCACTCCTTCACCAAGATGGTTTTGATGAGGGCGGGGTCCAGAATAACCATCACAGGCTGCCTGCCGTCAAAAATCCTAAGCCAAGAGAAAGTCATGGTCAGTGCACTGCTCATGGCCACGCAGAGCAGAAGAAGTCTGCTGCTCTGTGCAGGGACTGCTGCAGCCCACAGGGTCCACGCAGCTGTGTCCCCTCTGACAAAGCAGTCAAGGGGATAAGAAACAGTTTTATTATGCAGCAAAACAGGAGACAAGGGAAAAAAGTGCCAAACACAGACAGCATGAGCATTTCTAACCATCGACTGTGCTGCTACAGAAGGATTTTTATAGCAGGGTGTGTTCAGATAAAAGGCAGCTTTAGCAACTGGTGGCTGGAGTCAATAAATCCCCCCCTAATGGCCTACCTGTGGGGGAAAGAGATCTCCCTGCATGGCCAATGAGGCAATGAGAGGGGGAAAAACTCATCTGTTTCTTCTATTTTCTAATCAAAAACTTGAAAGCCGAATGGCAGGAGACTTGAGCCGCAGCTGAGGGAAGCTGCCATCTTCAAGAGGCTTGAGAACATTTCATCTCTCCAAAAAATGTGCTAGGTTTTCATAAAGCTCCTATGGATTTTGTGCAACGCTTTGGCTTGTGTTTGAGAGGTTCCCAAGAGAAGCATGCTGAGAGCTCTGTGCCTGCCTGCACGGAGCCAGGGCAGAGCAGGGAGAGAAGACTGAAAGGGAGCTCATGCCCTGGTGCCGGGGGAAGAGGGAGCAGGATGAAACGCACTGTGGCAGCCTGCAGCTCACTTTCTGCTCCAGACAGACAGAAGAGTGGCTTCAAAGGCTCGAGGCTCAGTTTGACACCAGCAGCAGAGTTTTCTGGGCAGGCTGTGTGGTTGGGAAGTGATTGGTGCCTTTCCTCGCTAATGCATCTGGAGCTGAGAGATAAAGGCACAGCCGTGCTGATGTGCTGGGTGTTGGAGGATGGGGAGATCCCTGGCCCTGAGGTCACTAACTCCACTACAGTGAGTTCTGAATGATCCCAAAGTAGGGAAAAAAAGGAAAAAAAAAAAAAGATTATTCTCAAAGCTTATACAAGCATAAGTCTCCAGAACTGGCTGCAATCATCCCAGCCCTGCACTGTACTGAAATCCCAGCAGGAGAGAGCCCTGCAAAGATGGATGGAGACCTTTCCAGGGGTGATCCTGGATTTTCCATGCCCCAGCTTGTCATTGCTGGCATTACAGTGCTGGCAGACTTTGGCAATGTCCTGTTCTATTTTGGGACAGAGGAGCACCCCAAACAGAAGATTTGTAGAGAATTTTGCTCTGCAGATGGTAACTCACCCCCAGATTCTTCCATATTTTTCAAAGCACATCTGATCAAAATTCAGGAGCCCCTGCAAAAGAGGATACAAGAAACAAACAGTTTGTGAGTGAAAGAGTGATCAAAGCTGCTGGCAGAGGCCTGGGAGACACACAGACACCGGGGGACATTGGCACTGAAGGGAATAAAGAGCAGAGAAAGAGAACTGCCCTTCCAACTTCCACCAGACAACCAGAGCTGAAAATGTAATGCAGAGCTGGTACAACTGCAGCTCAACAGGTGGAGCTGCTGCTGCCTTGTCCTCCTGAGATCTTCCACTGCAGCTCCTGAACCGGAGCAATGGCTCTTCTGCTTTACAGTTTCCATTAAGTTTTTAACTGATGTCACACGTAAGGATGAAAGTTATGGAACACATAATGCCATGCGTTACCTAAATAAGTTAGACATCACGTGCCATGCTGTAAGCCTAGCAAACAAATACCTCTTTCACAGAAGCTGAAGCTAATACATTTTGTCCTGCATTTGCAGGCAGTTGTCTGGAGCTGGCTAACACCTCGTTATTTGGTAAGGTTTGCTAACTGGGAAATGCTACAGTGTTACACAGAAATCTGTTCACTGGAGTTTTCAGATGGTGGAACAGAGAGTGACTGGGCAGGGATTGCTGAGGACTGACCCAAAGCGCAAAGCAGCACACAATGCTCAAGAAGCAGCCCTGGGTATCTGGAGGACACTTATGTTCTTTGTTTCCAACAGCTCTTGAGCTGCTGCATTGTGGGTAGAAATCTAGGAGGAAGCTGATAGTTTAGACTGTGAAAGGAGAAACAGAACATGCTCACTCAGATCAGCCAGAACCTAAAGGTGTTTTTTATTCCTCTGTGAATGATCTCATAGAGCTTCCTACCTGAAAGCGTTGGACTGGATGATCTCAGTGGGCTTTTCCAGCCTTAATGATTGTGCCATTGCAAGCACCAAGGAATCAAGGACAGAGGAAATAGATGTCTGAAGTACAGGAAAAGCAGCACCAGCAGCAAGAACCTAAAGCAGACCTGGAGCAGCCGCTGCCCATACTCACCTGTCGGTACCCCAGGAACGTTCCCAAAAATGGCACAGGCCGTGGGCCAGGAATGCCCAGTTTCTTGAAGGTCTGGTAGGGCCATATCCCATAGCTGCAGAGCAAAGCCAGGGTGTGAGATGCATTTATGCAATGAGAAGAGAAGGTTCTTCACCCTGAGTGTAGCTTAGATAGCTGCTTCCTGCCACGCAGGAAAGGCTGAAGCGATAGCCTTGCAGCAGCAGACCTGCTGAGGGTGCTCTCCTTCTGTGAGGGCCCCAGGACCACCTGAGGTGCACCTGAGTAGCTTACTACAGCTCCTGTGACTGACATAAGCAACCCTTTGCAACCAGGCAGTTTGCTGCAGCAAAAACAAAGCTGCTCCTGACTCTGGATCCACACAACAAAGCAAACAAAACAAAACACTCCAAACCCCAGAAATTCCTCTTTACACCCTCCCCAAACCCCATCCCTTCCCACTGACACCAGGACAGTGCAAGGGCACTGCAGGCAGGCAGCGCTCTCAGCTGGCTGCCCCAGGCCATGATTCCCTTCTCTCTGCTCCCACCCCTGCTTATCAGCCTTGCAAACAACACCTCAAAAAGAAGACCTCAAAATGGCTTTTAGCACTTGTGAATACACTTTGCACCAGGGTGCTGCCCACCAGCTACTACTTACAGCACTAGGAGGCCCAGGAAAGCCACAAGGAGCAGCCAAGTGATGGGAGAAAGGTCTGGAAGGAACCCCATTACACCCACAGCCTGACAGCACTGCTCCCACTCAGCTTGGGCCTCATTATATGAGCTTTTTTATCTGTCTTTCAGCTGTGACTGTGCTCATGTGATGCAGAAGGAGGAGTCCTGCTTGCTCACCTGCTCAGACTTTAAACTCTGGGCAGGGTTTCTCCTTTCACTGAAGTGTCAACATCGTGTCCAGCCCTTGGTTTTTGTGTTTAAAACTGCTGAAGGTGCAGTTTTCTGTAGGAGAGAAGGTAGTGAAAGGGGAAAATGTCTTGAGAGCACCTTCCTCCTGAGCTGGGAGCAGTGAGGCTCCTGCAGGTGGCTCAGCCCAGGTGTGCTTGTGCTGTGTTAATTGCTCTTAAGGAGGGGTGGAATGGGGACAGCTATGAAATGCTGCTGTGCATTTTCCTGTAGCTCATGGGTGGCTTTTCCTGCAGCACGTGCTGTGCATGGACTGAGCAAGGCACCATGTGTGTGCTGAAGCTGTTTGCCTCATGGTTCATTCACTGTCACTGGCTCCTTATCAGTGAGTGCTGGATGTGAGGCACTGGAAACACGTCTGGGCAGGATCCCTACCAAGAAACCCAGCAGGAAGGGCTGGAGCAGCCTGGCTAGCTGGGTTAACCCTTACCTGCTTTGTGCAACTTGGGCATCTCCTCACCTCATCCCTTGTTCCTGTGGTCAATGGCAGCGCCTTGACCTGTCTGCCTGGGAGGGTTTTGTGGGATGGAGGTTTGAAATGCTGAATCCTTCCTCTCCCAGTCCCTTCTGTTGTGGGTGATGTTTCCTAATTCCCATCGGGTTACACAAGGTTTTGTCCCAGAGGAGAAGGTCTCCTGTGTGATTCAGTTACTGTCCCACAAATTAGTCTGAAAATTTGCTATTTCCAGTTTCCGTAGTTCATTTTCCCTGATGACTCTAATTGCCCTGCTTCTCTCGGCCCCCACATCCAGGCTGTTCATCCCAAGCAGATCAGCTTGTACATACACAAAAAGAACTCAAGATTTTTTTTGTTTAAAGTTTGTATTTACCAGTTGAATCTTGTTCTATTGGAATGAGACTCTAATTGGGTCAGTCATGTTCCCCTGACATTGTATGAGCGATAGCACTGGAAAACAGAGACAATTTATAGAGACCCAAAAATAACCAGTCCCTCTGCTTTGCAAGAAAGATGTGTTTTCTTTGCCCTGCACCGAGGACGTCTGCAATTGAGGCCACTTGGGCACACAAACTTCTGCATGGTCCCATAGGCAAAGCTCATCTGGGCCTCAATTTTTCCTGCTAAAAAGAAAGGAATATTTATCTTTCCAGCCTGACCGGGATGCGGTGAGGTCACCCGTGTTTGTGTGGTGCTTTATGGCTCCAGGCTCGAGGCCCCGGGCTGCACTACACATCCCTTTTCCAGCACTGCCCTTCAGCTTTATGTGTGCAATCTGTTCAGTGCACATAGTGCAAGCTTTGGCACGGTCCCGTGTTATCAAGGAGTGTGGAAGAGCAGCAGGGCCATTGATTCAGCCACTGCACGGCTGCTTTCCTCGAGGAGAGGCAGTGTCATGACCACTGACCTCAGCCTGCAAAAGTTGCACAACACAGAGCATTGCCTTTCGATGACTCCATGGGTGTGGGCTGCTTCCTCCTCTACCACGTGCTGATAACTGTAGGTTTTTTTCCATATATAGGGACAGATTCTCTGAATTTGCAGATGACTTCATCAGCGCTGTTGGCAGCTGAAATGCTTGTCTGTGAGAATGCTGCAGAATGACTTCATATCATCAGACTCGTGACTTAATTTTACCCTAGCTAGAAAACGAATGGTGGTAAACATGCCAGCTGCCTACCTAACAAAGCTCTCTATCTAACAAAGGTCTCTACCTAATGAGAGTCTTTACCTAACAAAGGTCTCCATGGGCCTGGGAAGTCAGACCAAAGCTTCAGTGACCACACTGCTTGGGCTCAGAGGGATACATCCTGCATTTCCAAGCAAAGCAGGACCCCCTTTCTTAGGGCATGGTGGATGTGCACAAATAATGAAGAAAAATGTGTTCAGATAAAGTTTCTTTTGATTTTGTGGGAAAAGCAGGTTCAGGATGAAAATGATTGTCAAAGCAAGAGAAGGAGAAAAAAAAAAATATATATATATAAAACCGAGAGGCAGGCTTAAAAATGAAAACAAAAGGAGCAAGGAGAAAAATAAATAACCCTAGAGCAAAAACACAGGAGGAAGAAGAGGAAACAAATGAGACAAATAGCAGGAAAAGGGTCAGCAGTGAAAGCCCTGATTCTTCATTCAGCCAAGCCGTTGCCTGCACCGCTCAGGGCAGGGCGGGAAGCCAATCTGTGTGCTCTGGTATTGTTTAGGCTACAAATGCCATGGCAGAGTTCCCATCCACTCCAGTGTTTATGTCCATGCTCCACTCCTAACCTCAAAAACATGTGCAGAGGAAACGTGTCCTGAGCAGAGCGAGGGCTGGAAGCGGAGGACGATGCACTTTGGGGCTGAATGACCTCAAAAAAAGTACTGCTGCGTGTTCTGGCAATTTTGTAGAATAATGTCTTGTTCACAAAATTCTACAGTGCGAGGATTTTCGTCTTCAAAATGGGTACGTTGATACCTCTAAGTTATTACAAGCTACCAGTCAGAGGGGAGCCTGTATTTATCTGACACTGCATTGTTTACAATAACCCTTTCAGGAGCAGGAAAACAAGAGTTCTTTCCTTAGCAGTTTGACTCCCAACCCTTGGAAAGCAGTGATTTCCCACCTCTCACCTCTCCCAGCAGGGCTGCAGCCAACCTGCCCGCATGTGGTTTACTTCCCTGCTAGGGAAAAGCCACAGTCACCTCCCCATTGTAATGGCTGTATGTGTTTACATGAGGTAGGATTCAGCCCACCGCCATCAGCACTCCTGTGGGACCCATATATCTGCTGCTACCTCCCTGCAGGGACAACCAAACCACACAAACCAGCAGCCCCAATGGGTTTCAGCTCATCCCAGAGGAAGTTTATCACCAATGAACACCACAAATTTCAGGCTGACCAAATTTTGGGTGTAAACGATTTGAGAGCATCGTTTGAGCTGAAAAGCAGCGGGGGATTATAAGATTTTATAGCCCAGAACTAACAGTGTGGAATTTCAGCCTGTGTTACGTTTTCACTATCCTGAGCTGTTAAATTGTGAACACTCTGGCAAGGTACCAAACCATTTCTTCCAGCCAGAAATAACAGAAGTGGCTTGAAAACATTCTCTCCCCTCACCCCTCATCCCACCCCTCAATAAAAGTACCAAGGACACACGCATTCCAAAAGGGTTCTTTTAATTAGAAGCAATTTTGCAAAAGAAGAAGTAACTTTCTCATATAAAATAGTGGAGTGGTGAAGGTGAGGCTTAACGAGAGGTGTGGAATGAAAATCCAGGGCAAATCCCCAAGGAGACACTGAAGTGAAAGCAATGACCCGATAACCACAGTACACTAAAGGGTAACTCCGAAACAGCTGTGTAAGGTGGTCCTACCCCTGAGCTGACAGCAGGTACCACGTCAGAGGACTGATCCCATCCCAAGAGTGGCAAAGCAACCTGCTACCGCTGCCATGGGCTCAGCATCACCACCGGGGAGCGTGGGTGCCACATCCCAGGTCCCACCTGCAGGACATCACCATGTCTGCTGATAGCAGAAAGGTGTCCCTTCCAGATGTAAAGAATGGGACATCGATGAGAAAACACTTTGATATAAAGCTCTGTGACCCCGTGCCAGTCTGTATATCCAGTGATTCAAGCCCCAGGAAAGTGCACAGTGATCAAACAGTAATCAACAGAAATAATGATTTTCCTGTCAAGTCTCGAGGCTCCAAAGGCCATTTAAAAAGGCCACGTGGCAGCTTTGAGAAGATAAAAGTTCTGAGTCAATGCCTGAATCTCAAATCACAAAGGAATCTCACCTCTTGTTCAAACACATCTCACCTGTCCCATGTGTCACATGTGTGCTTATCAGTGCTGGCTCTACTACAGTGGGTGGCAAGCTTTACACCCTCACAAAGTGCAAGCCGACTTTGTCTGGGAGGGCTGGGTCTGAGATGCAAGGGGGAAGAAAAGGAGTACAAAAATATGAAGAAATGAAGGGATTTGTCAGGTAAAGCCATTAGAGGCTCAACCCCAACCCAAAATGTTCAGTCTTGGGGTTTATGTGCTCCTAATTGAAGAGTGGCTTTCCCTAAGAAGGTTTCAGTGGATACTGTACAACCACGTTGTTACGCGTATGGCCTCTGTGTAAGCTCAACAGCAACAAACCTCTCCCCACATGACCTCTCCTAACGCCATGATGTTGTATGGGCTCCACCCATGCTGATCTAAGAAACGTGACTGAACTAGCAGGAACTCCACATTGAACGGCATGGTTTGCAATACAACTTGCCTGTCTAGCAGTTGTTCTGTGATGGCTTTTGCTCTCCAAATAGAATCCCTCATTGCATGTGCCCTTTCGGCTACTGCTGATAAAGGAAATTGCCAAAGATAGGACATTTTGGGATCTTGTTCTCTCTTATGTCTCAGGTTTCTAGGATGGCTGATTTATAGCGGCCCTGCCAAAAGTCATCTTTCTTGCTTTTTCTATTTTAAAACTTCCTGACAAATTCTTTCTCTAGAAAGATTGCCCTGTTTAGTCTGAAAACTGCAAGTGGGAGAAGACACCGGCGCTCTGTCTGCATAAACTGCTTTCTGTCCTTCCTTTTTGGAGAGCAGATTGGATAATCTTTGGATGACCCGATGGATTTCTTGAGGAGAGCAATGACAAAGATAATAAATGTATCCCCCCTTCAAGACAGACTTGGATATTTATTCTAAAATATTGCTACAGCAGCTTCTGGCAGAGGCTTGGATATAAGCAGAAGAAATGAGATCTCGGTCCATCTGCAAAGCATCACTGGTTTTAACACTCCAAATGAGGAGAGAAAAAATTACTTTGGGGTAATGGATTAGTTTTCTCTCTCTATTTTTTCCCCCTTTTTTTTAGCGCTAACTGCCTCCAAAACTGGGATCGCTTGGCACAGGGTGATTCCTTCAGCAGTTGCCTATGAAAGCCTTTGTCCCACACGTTCTCACTTCTCCCCACAAGGGAATTTCCAGCTGCTGTCTCAGGGTGGGGAAGAAGAGGCTGTCCCCAATGGAAGCAGAAGAGTGCCCTCTCCTGTCCCTTCTCACCGCTGCTGCTCCCACCCAGCAGCACCAGCCATGCACTAAAATGAGATTAAGAGGTGGGAATGGAAAATATTCCACCTGAGGGAGCAGCCTGTGCTGGGGGACACACCATGTGTGACACGGGCACTCTTCTCCTGCACGAAATGGGATATCCCCATGGCTATCAGATGAAAAATGAGCTCCTGTTAAGCTGTTCCCTGAAACGTCTCCCTTGGTCATTTCATAACGTTGCTTATATTTTTTAATAATAGTCACCCAGAGACCTGAGAAACAAGGCAGAGAAAGTAAATAAATACAAATAAAATGCCCTAACAAGGAGTTTTACATATAAGTCTTCATTTTTCAAGACGGTTCTAAACAAGAAGAAGGAAACAGAAGTGGATTTGATGGGTGAAGTTATTGTAAAATGACAGCTAATGTTTAAAAGTCGTATTTCAAAGCTGCAATTCCCAAAGATTACAGCTATAAGAGAGAGCTTTCTTGCTAACTGATGGAGTGTTTCCTTCTAGATGGAACAATTTACCTGGTATCAGAAGTAAATAAAACCTACCTATTTGTCACATTTTGCAATACAGCATGTGAGCAAGAAGGCACAGGCATCATGCATGTAGCTGTACGTGACCTGGGCAGGAGAACTCATATCCTGTTCTCATTTTAGGAGTGAGCAGGGCAGTGCATGTCCACACTGAGTGAAAGCCTAAATAAAATAAACCCATAAGTAAGAAAAGCCAACTGCTAAACAAAACAACATCGAGAGTGATAATGGTCCAGAATGGAACAGAGATGGCTTTGCTCAGATCAGCAGGACCTCCAGGCATCACTCCTAACCTTTTATTTTGGTGGCAGTCAGAAGAAAAGGGCCGTACAGCCAACACTGCAGGATCCCAGAGAGCTCGAGCATTTCAGTTGCAGATGGCACTGAGAAAAAAGGGATCATTTCTTCTTGCTTTATACAGATTGTGCTGCTCCCCATGTCTTCCTTCAGTGCAACTGTGACCACAGATTCCATTTTCTTCATTCCCTGTGGTTTTCTTGCCTTTTTACTCAATGTGGTATCGGAGCAGTCCCAGGGAATAATTGCACCTTACAGCAGTTTAGATCCAGCAATATTCAGGAGATATGATGCTACTCACCCCATGGTGTCCTTTGGAGCAAGCTCTTCGATACGTGATCTATTTTGTACTAATCTGTATCCACGAGTTCCTCAGCGGTCCTTGAAAGACTCCCATAGCACTGCCTCTCTGAGCCATTGGGTGAGCCCCTTTAACACTCCAACAGCAATAGCATCGTTGTGTCCCACGTATGTATAATAAGAGGTTTAAAATAAGTAATCTGATGCAGGAAACAATGAGGGAAAAAGAAAACTAAATGGAAAGTCACACAGGTAAATTTGCCTAAGAAACAAAAAAATGCAGACTGCAAACAATTCGTTGTCAGTTCAGTAATTAAAGCAAAGTCCGTATGGCTTAAGAGAACAGTCAAAGTGCAGAGAAGGCAGTGGTTTTTCTTGTTTGTTTTGCATTCCTCTTCACCATCAGCTCAAGTCATCTCTTTTGGAGCCTCTTCTCCATCCCATACATGTCCTGCTCAGGTCTGGAGAGGGGGATGGCTCACAGGGTTTTGGCTCAAGTAGGTGCCCTTACAAGTCCCTTGTGATTTAATGATCCATGAATCATTATCCCAGACTCAAAAGCCCTTGAACACATTTGATGGAGTTTTTGGTTTTGAATTCTTTCTTTCTGGAGCCTTTGGAGAAGAACAACAATCCAGTGTCAGTGCTATCCAGAATCCGTATGCACCAAGAGCAGCAGTGCTCAGAAGCAGTGCCAAAGAGCACAGGCAGTTCTAAGCTGGCTTGCCCTGCCCGAGAGGCACAGAAAGGTGACTGCTGGAACCTCACCTGTTCAGGTAAGATGATACCAAGCAGCTTCTAACCAGCCCTAAGAGCACAGATTGGCAGGCTCTGTAATCAACATTAGGTTGGTTTCAACAACCTGACTTCAGACACCGTCATGCAGTGCCATCGCTGTCCTGCATCTCCTTAGAGAGGACAATTTTCCTCTCTCCAGGGACAATTTGCAATAGGAACAGTGCCTGCATGGGCCCTGATGGGACATTAGCAAGCAGCAGGATGCCAGTTCTCCTGGCTGACCTACATCCACCTGGGAGGAAACGCCAGGTGTTGGAGTGGCAAGGTGCTGCCTCTGTTCAAACTTGCCTTTCAAACTCTTGCAGTAAAAAATGCAGTGATCCAGGAATGCTGCGAGGTCCAAGGGCTGGCCTCAGTTTTCTTTAAAGCCCTGACAGTTTCCTTGTGAGCGAACAACGTGCTGCTAAACAGACTCAGGAAAAAGGTAGAAACAAAGAAAACAAAACGGGAGCTGTACAAAAGGATGGAAAATAAACAAAAAGTCCTCTCTCCTTTTCAAAGGCCGTAGCTTCAAGCACACAAAGCAGCCGATAAATGTGCACAAGGTAATTCACAACCCTAACACTTGAAAACCTGGTTAGCTTTATTTGGAGACACTTTGTTGCTTCTCCTAGATATGACGGTGAAGAATCAATAAAAGGCACCTGTGGACACCAAAACTCACCCAATCCACGTGACACGTCTTTGTACTAACAGAATAAAATCAAACAAACCCAACTACCGTGTACTTTTTTACAGACCAGTAAGCAGCACTGCAGAGTCTGGGCAAGAAAGAATGCTCTATTTCTATTGACAGGGCAGGATAACTTTCATGATCAAAACCCTCATCAATTAACAGACTCTCTCGCTTGTCACTGCAATTAATTGAAAGATTCCTCTGGCTTGCTGGATTTTGTCCTTTGACTTCTGAAAACTAACAACTCAAACGGCACATGCAGTCCACAAGGGAGAATTAGAGCCACACCAAAAATAAACTGACCTTGCATCTGAATTCTTCCCATTTGTCTCACCCACTGCTGCCTACAGAGCTCTTTTGAGACATCTGCTCTTCTAAAGGCCCTGGAGTTGGAATATTTAAAGATTCCAGCAGGCCCCATTTGAAAAAGAAGGGAAAGCAGGTCAGCGATTCAGCATATGAACTCCATAGTGAGCCGAGGCAGACACAGTGACAAATCTGAGCCTAAGTGAATCAGCCAGTGCTCCTAACACGGGGAGCAGCGAGGAGGAGAGGAGAGAGGAGGTGTCTGCTTTTCATGTAAAAGTTTGTCCCTTCTGTTTTTAACGTCTTGACCCTGATGGCAGAGGGAAATTAAAAAGAAAAAGAAAAAAAGGAGCCTGGGAGGTTTTATGTTTTCTCTTCGAATCACATCACAAAGTCTCTCATTGCATCTAGGGAATTCACCTCCTTGTTTGGAAATGGGGGGGATAGGAAGACGGGAGTGAAAGAAAGAGGGAAGAGAGGGCATGGGAGCTGCTTCCTGAAGCAGTGTTACAAAAAAGTGGTTAAAAAACCCCCAACTATTCACAAGTGGTTAAAATCATCACTTCAGAATTCCTTTCCCTCCCACCCCCTTTATTTTTTTTAAGCAAAGGTTCGGCAAGTTCAGCTCTGTGTTTTGAGAATTGATTGTCTTTTTGAAAAAAAAAAAAAAAAAAAACCACAACCCAAAACAAACTGAAAAACCAAATAAAGAACAAAACCAGATCAGCCTCATCCGTGTTCCCATCCGCTCTACCCTGATAGAGAAGCTACCCACAGTTCGCCACTCGTCACTGCTGTGGGTGACCCCGAGCAGTGCCGGCATCGCGGCCGGGCTCTTCCCTCCCGCCCCGTGTCAGACGAAGGAGGAGAAGCCTGTCACTGGAGTCCGGGAGCCGGGCGCGGGCTGTCCCGTTGGGGTGTACACCCCTCCTGAGCTCTGTGTCGTGATGACAGTCTGGAAATAGGGTTCTGTCTCGCTGGCGGAGCACTCCTCTTATCTGTAGGATGTCGGGTGCTTCACCCCTTTCTGCTGCCGCTTCCAGGAGTTGTAGTACGTGGGATCGCTCATGTAATGGTTCACAAAGGAATGCTTTGGCAGCTCGTCTTCGTAGTCCGAGTCGGTGGCCTGGAGTATAAGGGAAAAAAATCAGCTGTTAGCATCTAGGATTTAGCTCACGCCGCTCTGAAAGAAATTAGAGTGAAGATTAATATCACCAGCTGACAAAAGCCGTAATTTTAGGGTAGGATGGGTTGTAGTCCAAGTGTAACACATGCTGGCTGTAGGAGAGTGCTGTGCTCTGGCTGAGCCAGGCCTTGCTGCTAGGGGGAAATTCCATGATGATCTCTTTCAATAAGAGATGCAGAGAAAGGACAAGGGGGAATGGTTTTAAGCTGAGACAGAGGAGGTTTAGGTTGGATATTAGGAGGAAGTTTCTCACTCAGAGGGTGGTGAGGCACTGGAACAGGTTGCCCAAGGAGGCTGTGGGTGCCCCATCCCTGGAGGCATTCAAGGCCAGGCTGGATGTGGCTCTGGGCAGCCTGGTCTGGTGGTTGGCGACCCTGCACACAGCAGGGGGTTGGAACTGGATGAGCATTGTGGTCCTTTTCAACCCAGGCCATTCTATGATTCTATGATTCTATGAAATCCCTTCTAATTCAGCACAGAACCCCACAGCAAGAGCTACAGGTTCCTACTCTGACAGAAGGTGCAGAGAAGGGTGGAGTCACTGTAGGGAAACCAATCATTCTGTAACTCTCTGATATAATCAAAGAGATTGCAATTACAACAGCAATTGAGAATCTCCCTACTTCTGATGCAAGGACTGTCAGAATGCCTTTTGTGCACAGCTGTTGTGTATGCTGGTCAGGTCAGGGCACCTGCACAGTGCTTGGAGTTTGGCTTGCAAGCCCCATTAAATACTGAAAATTAGTTATATCATCATTGGGAGGGAGTTAAGCAAAACCAAAATTTATTTCAGGCAAACAACTCTATTTTGTACTTTCCAGTTGATTATCAGTAGCGTAACAATGCACACAACCAGCAGCGATGGAAGAAAACAGAAATGCAATATTTGGAAAAGAACTGCCAGAAAGGAGGGGATGCTTCCATCACGAGGCTCAGGCACAGGCCCATGCTCAGAGAGGATCTTACCCCTGAAAACGTGTACAGAGGACAACCAGTGCCTCAGAGATGGTACCGGCACCTCACTGGAGCTGAGGAGCTCTGCTGGGCTGTAACCAGAGCAGCTCTGTGCCCCCAGAGCACTGCTGCTGGGACACAGCTGCAGGAAGCATGGAGAGCTCATCGATCTCCTCTGAACAGAGACCATGGCAAAGCCTTGCCCATAGCATCCAAGCGCACATTTCCCTTCTGTTCCCACTGACATTCCCACCAATAGCAGCCACATCCCATACAGCACACAAACATTTACTCAGTCATTGCCATATCTCATGCCTTCTCTCGAAATCTCTCATTCGAGCATGCAAAAGCTTTTATTCCTTTTTTTCCCCCCTGATAGCCTGCGTAGCCAACCCAAAAGGCAATTAAAAATCAAGGTGGTGGCTGCCTATGAGATACAAGAGAGAGATGGGTAAGCACAACTTGCAACCACTAGTGACTGCAATTAAGTTTCAGAAGGTTGGTATCATTCTGATCTGACACCACACAGCCAACACACACCCGCTTTGATCCTGCCTGCCACACAACTAGTCTCTCCTCCTCTAACGTTCCTTTCTAATGGCCTCTGAAGAACAATCCTCAAATGCCTTGCGAACCATCATTTGAAAAGGGCACCGCATCCATCATCCCACTCCTTTGCTTAGATAGCTGCTTCAGTACTATTTCGTGCCTGTTTTCCAGCACAGAGGGTGATAGACGGGGCTGAGAAATTTTTTCCCAGAGTTTTCTGAAACTCTGAGCAATGCAGTTTGCTAGTAGCTTTGCAAAATCCCCCTTCTGTTAACCACGCTTTGGATCTTTCTATTGTTTTAAGACTGCAAAGCTCCAGGTGCCTTGATGCGTAATTAATATTACAACAAAACCCCACCAGCATTTAACAATTATTCCAGAAGGAACTCAGCAAATCTATCACCTGGAAAAATGTTCCTTTGCACCAGCTGCCAACCTTGGGAAGGCAACACCTCCAAAGGCCTTCCTGAACAGGTGGTTTTTGCCGCGTGCCTGGAATATCCCCAGATTTGGAACACTTTGCAGCCAGGGGGTACAGAGAGCAGCTCCAGAGTCTTGGCACTGCTGCAGGAAACATCCTGCCAGCACAGCCCTGTCTATTTTGTAAGGGGTTCCAACAAAATTGCTTCTGCTGATGGTGGATGTGGCAGCGTGACAGAGAGAGGCTGCAGCTCAGGTCGTCAGCTGCAGAGGCAACAGACTTTTCCTGCAGACCTGGTTTCCTCTGTTCCTATCAAGAAACAAGATGTTGTGCTTTGCACCAGCCTATGTGTTGCTGCAGCTCTGTATGCTAGTGTTAAGGCTTAAAGTGCCTGGGGAGCTGGGAGATGATGTTGGCATCCAGAAGAAGTCTCTGCATCCTGAGCAGACGCAGATGGCTGTGGCTCATTCACCAGTGAGCATCACCTAAAGATATAAACTCATGGATGCGCTCCCCCACCAAAGACACAATGCAACCACAGCTCTTGCCGCATCTTCTGACTCCTTCCCCAGTCCAAAGACAGTCTCAGTGCCTCAGACACGCTTCTCCAGCCCCAGAGAAACAAACCTCTGCAGAGAGATGGATCATGTCAGCTGAGCTGCAGTGTTACACGCATAAGAAAAAATAAAAAATTGCTTCCTGTGGCTCCTTCCTGGTCTTTCTGATGGCCCCACAGACACAGAGAAGAAACATAAAGGCAGTTAAAAGGCCAGTCTAAGAAGAAATGCTGAGAAGCAGCTGTATCCAGGAAAGAAACACATTGCTTGATAGGTACAATAATAGCGATGCAGCCACTTGATTTCTGTCCATTGCTAGGAGAAATATACTTACCCACAGAACTAACACAGTTTCTGTACCTAAGCCGAGTCCTTTTGAGACTGCCAGAAGCCAACATAATAAAGAGGAGAAATATTGGGAGTACTTTTAGATGGCCTGCTGCCACTTGAAATGGACTTGCCATGGACAGAAAGTGGGGTTTTCAAACTAGGCCACCTGCTGATAATCTGTCCGCTAATTAGTCCGTTATCCCATCTGAAAGAGAATACTAATTCAGTGTAAATAAGACCATTGCCTTTGAGAAAGGACTTTCATGAAACTTATACAGCTGCAAAAGCCTCATCCAACTTCAGCCTTTCATTAGTGCTGATGCTGGGAAGGATAACCTGTTTTTTGGTCTTGATAAAAAGTGTTTTCCTTGTATTTCCTTCAAAATAAGCAAGAACCAACTATTCTGTGTTTCCAAAGTATCTTCTAAGGTCTGCTCTGAACAAGGTACTGATACCTACCCTTAGCAGCAAGGGATTCTCTAAGTTACGATCCCACATCCCTGTCTGCCCCAGTGAAAGTCAAGGAGTCGAAAAATAAATGCTTTGCATGACAGTATAGACAGCTTATATTAGAGGATTACTTTCTAGTGGTTTTAAACTACTGAGGAAATAGAAATGCTGCAGGGCTTTTTGCTTTGTTTTCAGTTTTCCCCACTCTGCATCGCCCTTCAGTGCGGTGGCTTTGTTTCCTTGGAAACCTCCATAGGCTGAAGCGTGATTGGTGTAGGGTGACATTAGAGGCTGTCAACCAGAGTGCGGGGATGCCTATGAAACAATAAATACAGAAAATGAGAGGCTATTTAAGCATTATATTGATAGCACAAACTGCACAAATGCCGTTCAGAGGCAAAACAGCAATCAGAGTTGGCTAGCTGAGTCAATGGGAAATTTGAAAATAGTTCCAATTATTATTATTATTTTAAGCGAATGGATAAGAAACACCTTTCTGAGATTATTTCTTAAAATGTAGATGGCAGCAGCTTCTCTTGTTGACATGAAACGAGTGTGTGTAAAAGAGGCAAGGGAACCTGGTGGGCAACTCATTTTGCTGGACATAGGAACCTCACCCGTGAATGTCTCATCTGCAGCCACTGCCCAACTTGTCAAAATTGCTTGAGAACATCAGAAACGAGTTAAATCGTATTCCTCTATAAGTGTTAAGTGGAAATTTATGGTATGTTCCCACAGAGCCGAGAAAGGGAAAATCAGTTGTGCTGCAGCGGGCAGCTTGGAAGACCAGAGCATCTCCAGCATTCAGCACGGACTGACACTGCACAGAATCTGTGAGGATATCACCTCCTGAGAACAGTTTTTGGGATACCACAAAGACATGTGAGCATAAGCAAATACACAACACCCCGCCCTGCTCTGCAGTAAAACTGCCCTTCCCTGGCTGGCTGACATCACAGATGTATCATCAAATTTCCCTACAATGGTGAGCACCAAATTTCTTCAGATCGTCTGTCCAGAGCCCGGTCCACTTGACTCATTACCTAAAAGCCTATTATTATTAATCATTTAGAAATTACACTCTTAGCACTCTCTTGCTCCACACCTGCCAATTAAACTACTTTAACCTCATTAACGGTACTGGTGCTTGGCTTTCATGACATGGAGCGAGTTAACCATTTGATTTATGAATATTGGAGTGCTGCTTGGTCTGCTACATTTCCTCTTCGTTCCTCTCTTGCTCTCCTCGTCAGGAGGGAGCACGGAGGAAGGCTCCCAGGCAGCTGTGTTGCAAATGCAATCAGTCAACCTGAGAGTTTCTCTCAGGCTTCTTCGTGCTCAGTAAAGCCCATGAGACTGGAAGCCAGCGAGCTTCCTTCCTTTCCACAGAAAATCTTGACACTTCAGGCAACAGGGGTAAAACTAAGAAGCAACGAGATGACACAGGGGTTGAAAGCAAAAGCACTGTTTTTGGCCTTGCCTGCCCTTATGTGCAGCACAGTAAGTGGAATTTGAGATCCACGCAAATACGTATTAGAGGAAAATAGCATCAGGACCCCCTTTGCTGCAGTGGACTGAACATGTGTAGAGCTCTTATATAAAAAAGATATCTTTAGCTCTTCATTTAATAGGAAACATCCTTGCCTGCTAAAAGCGATGGATAGTCTGAAATTCTCAGAAAACCAGAGCTTGTCTGTTAAGATATCCTTTGAGAACAGAAACCGAGAGCAGAAAAGATGAACAGGAAAAGCTAATAGGTACAGGAATATTTGAAAACAGAGCGGTCAAACATCTATACCCACCTCTGACCCTGTGCCCTCATCTCCTGTTGTACCAGCCAACATAAACAGCATTTTCAGGCTGATCAAAAGGCAGCATCTCCTCTTGCTACCTCTACCGGGATCCTATTAACATTTCATGCCTAAAAGCACTCCCCACAAAAATAAGCAAGCATCAAAGACATTATACAGAAGGGCTGCATATCTAAGCCCCAAGGAAAAACAAGAGGCACATTTTGTTCCCATTCTCACATGCAGACACAGTCACAAAAACACCAGAATCTCAATCAAGACCTTCAGGCTCGACTGCAATACACAGTAAATAAATAATATTAATAATAGCCTGAGGAAAAAAACCAAAAAGACACAACACTTTCTTCTATGTCATACAAACAGTGCATATAGAAGGCATTAATGACACCCTGCAAGGAGACTTTTGCGCATTACCAGGAAATACCACATGGGGCAATGAAATTAATGTCAGAAGGTGCCAGAGCTAAATTCATGATCATGCTCAGCAAACTGTTTTAATGACAGGTTTAATGCTGGGTTGTTACAGTGACATGACCAAAGCAGTACGGCTTTAATCTGGAGGTAGTGCTTGTGCATCGCTCAGACAGCAGCTCCAGCTCTGCCAAGGAAGCTGCTGGCACGCCGGGTCGGCGATAGGGCAGCACAAAGCAGCAGGCTGTCCGTGGTAATTAACAGGAGGTGAGAGCTAGGTAGCCAGGAAAAGCAGCTGTAGCTGCAGGTGCAGAAAAGCTACAGATGAAAACTGTCATCTTCCTTCACTACTTGCTGCTCTTGATTTATTCTTGCTGGAAGGGTCAGGTTTGGAGTGGTTTGGCCCACTGCTCGCTTCTTGTGCTGTCAGCTCAGATTCATCAGGATCTCAGCTGACAACACACAATTTGAGAGACAGATTTACCTGTCTGCATGTCCCTTGAAGTCTGCTTATTCACCCATGGCCACTGCTGGGCTTTTACAGACCATAACCACTTTATTTCTTCTTAAAGGAGATGTGAGACACAAGATAGAGCACTGTCAAATGCGTAATGCTGGCATACAACCACCTTCCTCGGGGAACAGAGTCTGAAAGCATCCCAAGGAGAAGGATCCTGTAGAAGGGGGTGTTTGGAAACCTGAACGCTGGGCTCTCACTGCAATCACTATGAGATCCCTGGCAGGTTACTGATTCCCCACTCACTCCCACTATAATGCAGGCAGCGGTTCTCATCACTAAAGAACATACTTCCAAATCTCAGTGCTGCAGCAGCCTGAAAAGGCACTGTGAAAACTTGTGATGCAAACAGCTTGATAGCAAGGCAGACAAATAATGGCAACAGCGCAATGCAGGTGTGGGAATGGGATTTCAAAGTCTTTGGTCCTGGGAATGAATGTGTGCAGTGACTGGGCAACACTCAGCGAGGCAAAGGCAAACCCTTACCTCTGACTCTGACATTTCCAAGGGCTTCTCGTTGAGTCCCAAGCCCTCGGTCAGCACAGCTCCATTGTACTTGTTGCAGATATCCTCATCAGAGTAGTGCAGCCCACCTGGGCTTGGGCGAGGAGGAGACCTGGCAAACATAAGAAGTGAGCATATGGATATCGTCATTTCTCTGAAATTATGCAATTAGAGACATTAAAATCATGCTTAGAAATCAGAATCACAGCCTGGAGCAGCGACTTGGGCATTAGTGTGAAGACCTCCTTAGATCCACCAGACAACAGTGTCTCCACGTTGCCTACTTAATAGCTGCCTGAATCTAGATGAAAAGACATTTCCAGCAGTGCGGTGTTCCCAGCTCCTTACCTGGTTCCATTTTTCTTTGAGAATGTGCTCTTGATGTTTAGATGTCTGCTGTTGAGCTCCAGAGCAGTGAAGCCTCCTTTATCCAAAGTGACTGACTCTTCCACATTGGAGACGGTCTTACCTGGAGCCAGGCAACGAGAGATTCAGCTGAAGCAAGGGCATTTTCCTCCCAGATATGACTTTAAGAGTGATTAAAAATGAGTTGCTAAGTTTCCCTTCTTTATGTTTTATGACATCACTATTTTTTTAAAATCTCTCTAGCTTTGTTACTGGAAAACTTGTACAAAGTGGAAGAAAGGAGCATATCAGGAGTGCAGACAGGCAGAAGGAGCAAAAAAAGGGAAGGGAAGGAGTCATGGATGAATGCATTTCATTCAGTGGTAAGTATCTAAAATAATGCAGGTGAACTGTGCTCCACAAGTGCTTATTCTTGTCTTTTGACTACAAATGGAACCCAGGTGAGTATTTCAGGTGGCCACTGAAGGTGTCCTAAACCAGGTGACATGAATCCCATTTATGCTGACTGAAGCAAAGCAGAAGTAAAACTAGGAAAGGCAGAAAAAGAAGAAACAAACAATCAAAAAAGGCAGGAAAGCAAGAGAAAGGGTTAGTGGGTAGCAAATGGGAAAAAAAGATGTCAGAATTGTAATGAGAATAAGATATAGGTGTGAGAAATCAGACAATGTAAGGCGGGGAAAAGGACTGGGACTGGAAGAAAAGGGAAAATACAGCAAGGTATGTTTGTTCTTGTGATCAAATATAGCAAGAGCTTATTCTCTCCCATGCTCTTCTTTGTAATCCCAAAGGTGTGAGCTCAGCTAGTGTCCTGGGGAGAAAGACCAGTTGCATATTGCCACTTTGCAGCAGACAGGTGCTTCGTCCTCAACTTCAATTTCAATGCTACATTAAGACTCAGTGTGAACACTGATACCTGACAGTGCAGGTCAGACTTGTCTTTTCTTGTCTGTGCCCCAAACACAGAGCAAAACTAAGAAGTTGAGTGATTTCCTATGAGCTATGTATACAATTATGTAATAGTATTAACTTGGTAAAATGCCATGGTATTCATACATCTTATATGCCATGGGACTAAAATCTGATTTTCTAACGCTTGTTAGAAGTGAATTATAAAGAAAGAAAAGATCTTCTCTTTGGGACTGAATTGCTAAATACTGCCTGGAAGACTTTTTCCAGACTCCTTCATTACATTAATCCCTTAGAACGAGTAGCATAAAGACTCATCCACTCAATCTGACTCATTAACGGGCCTTTTTGGCAAGACCTTCTAGCAGCAGAGAAATTTCTTGCTGGAGGAGGAGACAGCTACCAAAGAAACACACAAATGAATGACTTTTTCATGTAAGGTGAAGAAAAGGTAAGAACAATATTCACTGTTCCAGAACCAGGTGCTTAAAAAGGGGACCTTCTACGTTCCTAGTTACAGGGCAGGTTGCTCCTCTTTCCTTTCAGAAAGGAATGGTAAAAACTGTAACTAAAGGAAAATTCACATCTTGATCCTCACAGTGCCCTGAAGTCCAACAGGCCCGGATAACCAAGGTTCCTCACAGCTCCTTGGCACCAGCCCAGCAACTGCAGCTTGGCTTAGGGAACGAACGCGAGATGCTGGGCACTCTATTTAATATAAGGCAGCTATGATGTAGTCCTCACACATACAGCTATAGGATATTTGCATTGGGTACAGACACAGAAGCAGAACCCTCTCCCCATCTATCAGGGAATGACAACTAAGCTAAATGAAGTCTCAGCTCATTCATTTTTTGTGGTCCTTTGCCAAGCATTTGACCCAGACGCCTTGGCTTTTGTTACGGTCCCTGGGCCTTCCAGATGCTGTTCTGTCCAAGCCTGTGGTTAACTTCCAAATCTCACAGGCGCAGGCACTCTTCGCCCAGCAAGGCCATGGGCAAAAGCCATTTCTACCAAATCAAATAGTAAAAATACCCAACTCTTCTGCCAACCCAAATACGAATTAAGAGAGCCCATGCTGGTGAAATCAAGATTTCAAAGGGAAGACATTTCTAACTCCTGAAGATCTTGAGAGCACGTGTACAGTGCAGAGCTGCTGTCTTACCTGTGCTGCAGTTCTTGTACTTCTTGCTCTGACCATGCAGGACCAAAGCAAATACCACCAACAGGATCAGGATCAGACTTGAGAGAGCCATCACCAGCAGAAACCACCACTCCTCATAGAAAGGGGCTTCTGTTTGTGCTGAAAACGCAAAAGAGGAACAACAACAACTCAACTCCTTATGTTCCTATAGAATTTCCCTTTCACCCCCACAGCGAGCTGGACCCCTAACAGTGCTTTGGAAAGAGGCGTTCAAAGGAGTTGCCTGAATTTTGTTTTATCTCAAGTCATTTCATTCCATTTGACCTCAACTGGAGGCATAAAAATGACACATACTTCCCCTTCCTAGAGCTCCCTTGCCCAGTCGTGGTTTGAAGCAGTAAGTACTATTGTTTCTTTGCTGTGATGTTCTCCTTGACAGCACCTCTCAGCTTTGACCAAAAGTGCTGCCACTGGAGCACAAAGAGCAGTTGTATGTAATTTCCTTATAGTTTACCCTACAAGGAGTGGGTGATGCCAGGAGACCAACCCAAATCCTCATTGCCACTGAACCCTGGCACTCTCTTTCCTCTCACTGTCCCGGACCACGGATGTAAACTAATGTCTGCTGTAAGCCTGATGACGTGGGCAATCTGTTCCAGATCACTGGGTATTCTGCAGCAGTGAAAAACAGCCACAATCTTTATTTGTTAGGAGGCCAGCCCAGGCTAACAAAGTCCTAAAGGCAAACTGCACAAGGCATGCTGGGCTGAGCAGATTCAGTGCAATTTACACCTCCCTGTGCGAGCTGAAGTGGGCAGCATAAAACGCTGTATACTTTTACGGCTGGGAATCTCAACGGAAACCTCTTTCTTTCATGCAGCAATTTGAGATGAATACTGAAGCATCAAAAGGAGGTGAATTAAATAGTTCAATTCAAGTGGAGAACTTACAAACAAGCAGTTTATAAAAAGCATCAGAAGGAGTTGCATGCCCGGTTTCAGGGGAATAACATCTTCTGGGAATGGAAAGACTGACATGATCACTGACCCTTTACATTGTGTATAGCCTCTGTGAAACCACAGATAGGAAAAACACTGACTCTTGGTGTTTGAAGTGGGCTGTCTATGCCCTTGTCCTGAAGGAGAAAAGCAAGGGTAGCACTCACACTGAAATCCACAGACAGCTCTCAGGCTAAGTGGTTAATTGTGTAAGGACAAATGCAGCCGTGGTGGCGATAGCAGCATTTACTGCTCCTGCCTGCTGGGTAACCACTGAATGGTGTTTATGCTTTTCACTCGAGAAGCAAAGAGATAAAAGCCTCTCCAGATGCTGGAGCACTGCCAGGTTCTCAGGACTCTCCAGAACTTTGAATCACAAAGACATTTTTTCAGGTTCTTTTATTCCTTATCCGTCTTTGCTGACACAGCGAGGACGAAACCTGTTGCTCAAAAGCAACCTGGAGTACAGCCCTCTCTGCAAGGGTAAGAGCAGACATGAGCAAGACGTTTACAAGGGCAAGCTCTCCCACTTCACAACAGCCCATCGAACTAAAGCTGTCCAAGCACGGCAAGCCGAGTGGAATTGAAAGTTTCTTTTCAAGGAGCTGAAGGTTCCTTCAGGAAATCGGAGTGCTGCTTTGTTCAAGGAGACTCTGGAAGCGTGTTTAGGCCATAGCCCTCTTTACTGGGAATTATCACAACAGAGTGGGAATGGTGGGAAGGGTCCATGAGTGCCACCACCAATCTGCTGTGGTGAAGGGGAATGGGGGTATCACAGTGTGCTGAATTGCCAGCACAGAGGATATAATGAGTAATTTTGGCAGACTACATTTTGACATTCTTGAGAGCTAAATATAAAATAACACAGAAAGTGCTTATCACAGAACCTTGGGAAAAGAGAAGAAAGCAGAGTAAACGGATCAACAGACCTGGAGAGGAGGAAGGAGAAAAAGCAAACAAACTGTAGACTTTGTAAATTAGTCTTAAGGCAAGAAATCTTACATGTAAACACACTCACAAACTTCCTGTGAAGGTTCTTTGCCAAGCTTAAAAATGGCACAAGCTTATTTTTCCCATTGAGAGTAAAGCATACTGAAACAACAAGCCTTGATTCTCAACAACATTTTGCCCTGAAACAAGGGAAAACAAGCTGGCCTTGCTGTTTTGTTGTAACATGAGAAACTGGTTTTGTTTTATTTTTTCTTCCTCCTCCACCCCCAGTAAGAAAATCTGTTGGAAAGCGTATCACACAAACACCATTACCTGATACTGCCACAGAGGGAACGCTTGGCTCTCCGTAGCCAAAGTCATTGACAGCCACCACCCGAAACTCGTAGGTCACGCCCTGTTTGAGTTTGTCCAGGCTGACGGTGTAGGAGGTAGCGCTGCGAGGAATGTCCTTCACAAACATGTCCCACAGTCCTTCATCTGGGAAAGCAGCGAGGAGAGGGACGGCATTAACTGTGTGACTTGGCACTTCCTTTTGATTGTGAAAAATAATTGTCGTTAATTGCGTTGCTTCCACCACAGGCAGTGGATATGCTTACCTGAAGGCTGCTCAGCGATACACACAAATGTCAGAATGCACTGCAAGACCTCATCTGTAAAAGGATTTACTCGTGATGGGGGTGTCATAACAGCCCAGCTGGGAGACACGGCTGTTAAAAGCTGCAGCAGCACCTGTGGTGACCTAAGCTGGCTGGAGCAGCTGCCAGCCATCTGGGTACCTCCTGCCCGAGTGAGGTCACTGCATCTGCATGCCTGTTACCTGACAGAGCAAGTAAGCCCAGAGCAACCTGCTACATTAATGAGTCCTAATAGCACAGGTTTTGTCGGCTTTTTACTTTGCAAAAGTGACTTCGCTATCCAAGTGTGTAGGCTAAGTTTCACAAACCAACATCAGATCTGGGTTTTGGCAGGAGGCACTGTGGCCTTGCAAGATCTGGTTCTCCAGTCAGATGGTGCTACTGGAGTGCTGCTTGGTTCTCAACTTTAACGGAGATGCGTCCTTTGCATGGGCTGGACTGGCACAGCCCACGGAGCGAGGCAGCAGGCACTGCATTTCTGTGCCATATATTTTTAAGCAGGAACGAGGTTTTGTTTGCATTACAAAGCTTTCAAAGTTTCGGGAAACACGACGCCTTCTGCATAACTGATGAGAGCATTTCAGTAGGGTAATCTCAGCTCTCTGCAGCCATGCTGACATTTATCCTGATGCGCATCCTGACTAGGCACCGTTCCAGTCCCTGATCCATACCCGTAACCTTACTTTCACTTGACTTCAATGGAAAGAACTTTCAACTAGATGGATGCTGTTACCAGTAAGAACAAAACCAACTATAATTAAAGATGCCAGTCAATAATTTTGAGTGCAGGAATCAAACATTAATCTAACTAGACTGCATATCAGCAACAATTGGTGCCCAGCACTTCCACCGACAAAATAAAGTTACGGTCTACGCATGGTGCCAAACTCTCATCTAGCCTCAGCCAGCACAGCTCTTAAGGATCTGACCTGATCAGGCTTCTACTTTTAGTTATCAAAGCTGTTCAAGCAATGTCTATTTTTCTCCCTATGTCCCACAGCAATAGGAAGGCTGTGATAACCTCTGCATAGATACTATTCCAGTGCAGGAGCTTTGAAAGAAAGCCCTTTGCACTGCGAGATCCAAGCATCAGCAGGACTCCTGTAGCTTGAGGTGTTATCAAGGTAACAATAAAGCAGGAGCCAGCAGCACTACCCTTAGCAACTTGTTCCGCTGCTGCAGTATGAGGCCAGAATCTGTTCTCATTTGCTTTGCATTTACCCGAGTGTAAACTAATTGGAGACGCTGCAGCAATTTCAAAGCTGTGTTGGTGTAACAGAACACAATCTGGCCCTTAGCCTACTTCTGTGCAACAGGGAATAACAGCAAAGATGGATTGATTAACACTGCAGGTGCATTTCCATGTGAATGTTTTAACTTTGGCATCAGTAAATGTTGTTTCGGTGATATGTAACGTGCTGCACATCTAGCAACACACACGATGACTAACAGCCCCCAAACTACTTCTTTTCTGATCATGAGGGTTGGCAGTCTCAGTGGATGCAGACAGCAGGCTGAAATGTTATTGTTCCAGCTACATTTGAGAAATACAAAACAACAATAAAAATAGGAAATTCTTCTGTCAGGCTTAAAATTCAGACCAATGCATTATTCACCACCACGATCAGAGTATAATGAAGTTATCATAATGTACCATTGTTATGTATTAGTTGGATATTACAATGGCTATAAAACAAGAGATAAAATATTGACTTCTCTTTTACAGGGCAATTGAAGGCTAGATTATTTCTACCACGTAAACTCACAACGTGATAAAAAGGGAGCCTGGGATTTAGCTTATCCGAAAAGGGTGGAGTGAGGGATGCATTTTCAAAGTTAGATTGTCACAGCCACCAATACCAAGAAGATGCATCTCAGACTATAAAATATTGCTATAATTGCTAGAATTGCCTGAGCTTTCATAAACACATTTGTAAACAGCAATAAGAGAATTTGAGCCCATTGTGAATTGTCGGAAAAGCAATTTGTTTACAATGAAAGCCGCTTAAATGGGGGAAGAAAAAGCAACAGTAAAAATGAATGTTCAACACTCATTGCAACAAACACAACTGTTCACATACACTTCCTTGCTTATTTTCTCAAACCTATCAAGGTGCACAATGCAGAATATCCAACAGACCAAGAAAGTTGAAATTTAACCACTCTGTAAAGCTTGCAGTAAGGATGTCTCTCCCACTGCTGACTCCAAGGAGATGTTATACACAAGGTAGTTTGTGGCTTCCCCAAGCTCTGGCCAACAGAGCTTTTAATTACAGAGCCTCAATTTATCTAATCTCTGTCCAGAATATTCAGGCCTGTCTTTATAGACAGAGATTGCAATCGGATATATCCAAACTAAAAAAGACATTTTATTTCAGTAGTGAGCTCTGCAATTAAATATTGAACATAAACCTGTGAATTCATTCTCCCATCTCTTCCTCCTCCCTTAAAACCAGTTTGGCTCTAAATGTCAGAAGTTCAGCTGAAAGAGAATTCATTAGAAGGCCACCTTGATAGTGAAGATTGGCCTTCAAGTTCAGTAGAAAATCATTAGTATACCATACGCAGCATTTTCCACTCAGTTTTGGGAGGAAGGATGAGCATGTTGTGGTTGGGGTACCATCTGGGTATTAATTCATGGAAGACCCAAATGTCAGGGAAAGGCAAAGCCATCTCTGACCTTCCCCATTTGCAGACTGGGCACCCTCGTGGGCAGGTGCTGACCACTGTGGTGAGGCACAGCCCAGGCCCGGCAGCTACATGCTAGTCTGGTTTCGCGGGGCGTTAATTGGGGTCCATATAAAGCTGTCAGGCACTAACGAGGGCTCCTGGCTCTGGCTTCTATCAAACGACTGCCGTGCTGCAGCTGGAGAGATGGAAAGCTGTCAGTTTTTTGGTTCGTAAGCAGCAGCCTTCCCCCTCGGAGAAAGAGGAGGGCTGTGCTGTAAAACTTTCTCCTAATTACACATTAGCAGGTTTATGAAGGGAGAAGCAGCTGAGAATTAAGGACTTGCTGAATGCAAGTAGTGTTCCTCCTACAGAGGGCAAAATTAAAATGTGGAAGCATTTTTCAGAGGCAAAGGGATGGATTATCATGCAAACTAAGGGAAGGACAAGAATGGGAAGTGAAGGCTGACGAACTGTCAACCTCAGCATGTTACTCGTGAGCAGAAGAGAACCAAAGGCCCCATGGCAGATGCCGGCAATGCAGCTGCACCCTTCACTTTGAATTTACTGACTTCTGCTGGTTTGTGTCCATGTTTGACACTGCACTCCCTCATTTGTTTAAAAATAAATAGAAAAGGAAGAAAATAAAACAAAAACAAAAACATTTCTCAAGACACCAGAAAGAAAACTGAAGTGAGATCTGCCCTTGGGGTGTGGGAAGTGAAAACCAGCATTCGTGGGAAGGACAATCCTCACTCCAAAGACAAGCTTTTCCCCAGATCTGCTGCTTTCATGGAACAGATCGTCCAGGGCAACAAAAGAAAACACTCCTCAGAGCTGTCCGCATCCTGAACTCATGATGTGTGGCTGTTCTGCAGTGCAGATGCCTGTTCATGCCAGCCAGAGTGCTAGAGGTGTTATTATTGGTGTTATTATTAAGCTGAAACTCTCTCCCACTGGGACTAAGTCATGCCCTGCTTGGGAAAAACAAACCAACAAAACCCAAAAGGCATGGTGGGGAGAGAGCAAAAACAACAGGATGCCTCTGTTGTCCTGCTTCAGAGGCTCTTCTGAGGTACTGTGGGCCACAGAGCAGAGTGACTGAGCCCTGCATGGCTGTCCCACACTTTGAGATGTCCACAGCAGGCCAAAATGTGCATGAAGCCCAGGGCTGTGGGGCAGAAACACATGCTTTGCAGAGAGGGGATAACTGGGGAGGAAAGCCTGTGTGACACTGCTGCATGCTTTACAGGATGCATGCCCAAAAGTAAAGCACAGTATGGAGAAAGGAGGCTTGGAGATGATGCACGGTTGGGAGAAAAGGTGCAAACTCATCCTCTCCACTCCATCAGCAGTGCTGGGAACCTTTACATTGATGTGCCATTTCTGTCTTTTGTTCAGCACGTAGAAACAAAGGACATGATCTAATACCCACTTCTTAGCCAGCCTAGTGGATGTCTAGGGAGTGCTTTCTATGGCAGTGACACGGGCCGCTTAATTGCACTTCTTGTAATGCAAAAGGAGCTAAACTGGAATCCATTTCTCCAGGGACAGATGAGTTGAAGGAAAAGAAAAACACTTCTGTTTCTGTAAAACCTTCCTCTAGCACAGATCACTCTGGAAAAAATATTGGTTTGCCTGCTCCATGCTGGTGTCTAAGTATATTCAAAATGCACAGGAGACAGTCAGCCTGGTCACCTGCCATAAATCTGGGAGAGAAATGGGGAAATGAAATGAACAATCTCAGTTGCCTGCTGCCACCATTGCTAAACCCAGCAGGGCAGCTGGAGGCCTGCAAAACACAGCAGGGCACTGAAAAATGTGAAGGGAAGTGACAAAAGCAGGTAGAGTTTGCCATTTATGACAGAAAGCCACCCTCGTACTCTGATGGAAGAGTCTTGGCAGGGAGCTACAGCAGGGAAAATGAGATGATACAGCATTTAACGTTTGGGGTAATGAGGCCTATAATAGATGACACTTGAGATGTGAAATACTAAGGTAGTGGTATTGCATTTAAATATTGGCAACAAGCTAAACCTTTTCATCTGTCTGTTCAATGTCCCTTTTTTTTTGATCTCAGAAGGATGAATATCTTCTCCTTCCTTGATTTTATGTAAAGGGCACAAGTCAATTGCTCTTCTCTTGGACAACTAGTACTTAAAAATAAAGGTTGCTCCAATCCATGTTCTACTACACACACAAATCAACGTGCAGAAGAGAGAATTATATTAAACAGAAATGGCTCTGAATGGCCGGCCCTGACAGGAGGAATTAGTCTCCTGCCTTTGTTAAGCTCATAATTCAGATTTCAAACTCTTCCATGCAGAGATGAGGAAGAAAAGCGGTAGTGAAAGGAAGCCGCCACTTGCGTGAAATAAGCAAGCGCTCCAATTAGTCCTCTCCTCTCTTGGATCACATTTCACGCTTTCTACAGCTGCAACCAGAACTAAGGGTGAGAATCCAGCATACAAATGGCTAGTTCATTTTCTACAGCAGCATGAATAGGATTAAAATAATCTGAGGAGGAATTAAATGCCTCAACAGTCAGGTTGCAAGAGCAGGAGTATAAGACCTCTTCTGTGTGTTTCCAGGATCAGTGGTGTGAGGCCAGCTGGAATGACCCAGGGTTAATGCAGCTCAGACCTGCTTTGGAAGGGCTATTTTCTTCCTGCTCAAAAAGAGTGAACCACAAATCCTATATCCTTAGATGAGAAACTGTGAAGTGTTTGTGCACATCCGCAGGTGAGACAAGTCCAGGAACATCAGATGGGTTTGCAGTGCCTCAACTCACACAGATTTGAACATGGGGTACAGGTTTCCCTCTGAAACAATCCTACTCTAAAAACCCTGTTTGGGGAAATGTAAGCTGGTAAGCAAACCTCAGTGAACAGTTTTGGTTTAACTTACTAACACTGTTCAAATACGAGAGAGAGCATTTTCTGCCTATGAAGAAAACAGAGCAGGAATCATTAAGCTGATGTAAGGCAAATGGAAGCACTTGGTGACATGCCTTCATTAAAAAAAACCCAACCACCTGAGATCAGTGGGAAATTCCAGTGCTTTGAGAATGTACACATTTTCCTTCACTTTGTTTCTAAAAAAACCCCCACATCATGTTAAATGACAGAATTTTGGAAGAAATTTTGGGGTCCCCGCAGAGCCTCACTTCAGAATAAGTTCTACCAAAGGCAAGTATGGAAATCTGAAGCTTCATCAACAATCACAATGATTTTGTTATCAGTCCAGTTAAATACAATTAAAATCATTGGTTTTAAATGTAATCTTACATTCAAGATGCATACAAGGGAGAGTTCAGATCCTTTATATAATCAAACAGATAAGCATTCACTTAATCAATATATAATCAAGCAGCGTGTAGGCATCTAGAAGTGAAAAAGTAAAGAACAAGCAGCCAACATGGGTATGTCAAGTATAAATCATGTCTAATTTCCTCCTGTGACAGGGTAGCAGACCTTGTCAATAGAGGAGAAACAACAGACATCATCTATCCTGACTTCAGCAAAGCTTTTGACATCATGACATTCAAACATGGCCTACATGAAACAAGTATCTGGTAGATGCATCAACGGCTGGAAAACTGTACTTGGAGAATGGTTATCAGCACTTCTGTCAGAGTGGAGGGAATTTATCAAGTGAGATTACACAGGGGTCTGGCAGTATTCGCTGATGTGTTAATGGCTTGGCTACCACAAAGTGCACACTTGTTAAATTGGCAAGGGGGTACCAAGCTGGGAGAGGCTGCAAACAAGCCGGAGCACAGGCCTCAATGTAAAACCATCTTCTCCAGCTGGGAAAATATTGTGGATAAAGCAGAGGGCAACTTCAGTTAGATGTAACTGCCAGAAGCAAAGGAGCTCTGGGAAAGCACCAAGAGAAACGGCGGTGATGAGGAGCCTCCTGTCGCCCACTAATGCCTTCCCTGCAGAACGAACGGGGGTAGCCATGCGTGCACACTGCTACGGTCCTGGCCTGGTTATTAACAGAGATTAGCTGCTGCGTTCTGCTGCTGAACCATAGATTTTTGGTCCTCAAAAAGCAGTTTGCAAGCATTTAAGTCCTTGTGTGTGAAAGATGCTGTAAGCATTTAAGTGAGTTTTAATTATTAACTGTATTGGTTCATCAGCTGGATGATTTACCAGTGATGTACCACGCTGGAAACTACAGCACTTAGGGTAATTTTCTGTGACTATGCCTAAACAGGAGAAAATATGATAACCCACGTAATAAATCAGCAAAGATTTAGTACTGGTTGGGAACTGCTCTGTCTCACAAAATTCCAGTAGGTCAATGGGAAGACAAAGAGCATCTCCACTGCGGGGTGGGTTTCAGCGTGGGCTGAATATGGGAACTCAGGACAACGAGCTCTTCACGTTTCCCATGGCTTACCTGAAGGCCGTGCCTCTATAATGTACCCAGTTGTGGGTTTTTCTCCAGAATCTCCCTCAGTCCATTGTACTGTCAGCCCAGAAGCAGATTTTGTCACTAGAATTTCCTGAGGGGAGCCGGGAGACCCTGAAGGATTAAATGACAACAGCAAACTTGAGTGTTACCAGAGATGTACTTTGGTATTCTTCCTGATAGAGGAAAAAAATAATCCAGGAGTACTGGCCAACATATATTCATTATAAACCAGCTCAACAAGATTCTGGCCTAATTTTTTACTGGCACTAATTATACAAGTGTGTCTGCTAAGAAGGAAAGGGGGAAAACTGATATAATTGGAGGGAATTTAAGTTGTTATGATTATCTGGCATCTGTTATCACTGATCAAATAAGAAAACCAACTGTTTCGGTACACACATTGAACCGAGCAGGGAATGCTGAAATTCAGCCTCTTGGCATGTCAGGAAATCTGCAGACATCTCCCTGTGCATAAGCCAAAGTGTCAGGAAGAAATAACTGTAAACTGTTCGTGTTTTTACACCCAGGAACCTCTACTGGTTTAGGCAGAACCATTCCAGCTCGGACTCCTTGGATAGCACACCAACCAGAATTCTGAACCACAATGGATGTAGCTTTGAATTCCCTGTGTAGCCAGTTTGCACTATGATTTATTCACACTGTTCTGTTTATTCACATCAGTCTTTTAGTTTTCACAAAGAAAAAGGAAGATGTTTTGCATGTGCAGTTCTGAAATCCACTAAATCATGCCCTGTGCTCCTGTGATTCAACTTCTCCTTAGCTTAGAAGCCCACTTCAAACCCTGAGCGTGCTATTCTCTGCTATTGGGCTGCATGTTCATCTCTGATCTAGCTCCTAACATGCTTTTATGGTTCCACTTACCTTCTGCTGGCCCAGCTGTGACGTTGGCTTGCAGTTCAGGTCCATAGGCAATGGTTCGGGCTTGCACTCTGAATAAATAGGTCATGCCCTTGGTAAGATCTCGGACCTTTAGCCAGCGTTGCCAGTTCCCTTTAATATCCACAGTCACCACCTTACTGACCCCTGGAATAGCCACGTGGATGAAAAATAAGAGAAGGTTGCAGTGAAAAAAAAAGAAAAAGAAAAAGAAAAAAAGAAGTTTATTATATCTAGATGGTAAGTAAAATCATCTAACAGTTTGCTAAGAAAGTATTTCTTACAATTAGCAGGAGTTTAAGTAGTGATAATAGCCAATTTTCAGCACTGATAAGTATAATTAGAGTTTAAGCTTGATAAGTGGGTACTGACAAGAAAAAAAACCTTACAACACAACTGGGAAATTACCAAGAGACTACACGCAACTTCACTAATTACTCTGGGAAGAAAGGAGGAGGCAAACGAAGAGGACTGCAGTGTTGCAGATTGCTTCCTAAAGAAGCACTTCTCTGCTCTTTCTTTGCGGAGTAACCTGCAGTGCTGCCTTGGAGGGGTAAATGAGGCTCCAGGTTCTTTCCTTCTTGTCCTGGCTCTTGCACCATTACCAAGTGAATGTGGAATGAAGGACAAATATCTTGCAGGCAGCTTCTGGGTATAAGTGCCACTGCAGCAGGGGATGCAGGCAAAGCACTATTAACTTGGGCAAGGCTAAAGCCATCACTTGTCTTTCAGTCTTTCCCACTCTTCAGAATTTTTCTTAAACGGATGAATTAAAATCTAGCTTTTACTGAAAATTTGTACAACTAAATTAATGGAAGCAATTTGATACATCAAATATTTAACAGAACAAACAAAAATGGAACTGACAGAGTCCTTTTGGCATTGCCTGGTCCTGTCTGGCATTGTCTGTACAGAACACATCTCCAGCCAAGAAGATAGGAAGTGGGAAAATGTTTTTCCCACGAGAGAAGGCTGCCTGCTAGTTTTTCTCCCCCAAGAATGCCAAAGGAAGAAGTTTTTCAATCTGGATGCTTATTTTATATGCAAATCAAGACGCCTCTTTCAGTTTTTATCAGTTAAAGGAAGAATAATGTCCACCGATTCCTGTTCAAAGTTTTCTCCCAGATAATTTATAATTCAGAGGATCTTTCCTCAGTTAATGAGGAAGCAGTAGAAGTGCTCCCTCCCTCCCTAGGTGCACTATTTCATTTCTCAGAGACAAATCAGGAAGCATTTGTCATTTCAAAGTAATGTTCTGAAGGAAAAAAAAGAAACTGTTAAAAAAGGCCCCAGGGCAATTTTGTTGTCTATTATGGTGTAAAACATAACACCGTAAAGCTTAAACAATAAAAGGTCAGACAGGGAGAGGAGTGTGCTGTGGGACAGACCACTGTTAGCAAGGTTTGCAAAACATGCAGAATTTACATGGTGGCTTACAGAGAGAAGGCAGGAGGGTCACAGGGCAGTCAAAAATCACAGCTGGGGGAGAAGCCAACAGTCAGCAGGAGGGGTCTGGCATGGTGCACCGCAAGCATGGAGCAATGGGAGGTCTGGGGATGGGAGGAGATGAGGGGTGATGCCCCATCCCCCAGTGAGGCCAGCACGGCCACATGCTCCATCTTCAGCAACCTGGGCTTTGCCTTGAAGCCCTCTAAATAAATGAGCCAAGTTTTTATATTTCTCTAAGGAAAATGATGGCTTTGAGGGAGGGTTTGCTTACCGTGGAGGGGAAGTAAATATATTTGATGAAAGAAAAGTGTTGGTACAAAAGGAAATGGGAGAATAAAAAATAAAAAACAAAAATAGATATCTATTATTTTATAAAAATAACAGAAAAAATAAATTTAAGTAAAAAAATATATAATAATTTGAGGAAAACCCTCTAAAATCTCCCTGTTTGCACCAGAAATAAATCTACAGAGGGAGGAGGACAGACAACTTGGAGTCAGAGAGCAGAGGTGTGGAAGAGAAGAAAACAAAGGTTCTGAGGATGTAATGTGTACAGAGAGAGCATGATCCGACAATTCCATACTTTCAGGGGAACAAAATGCATTCTCAAACACTGTGTAGAAATGAATGTAAGGCAGGAAATACCCAGAGAGCCCAAACCTCCTGCATAGCCTGTGCACATTTCTCGGTCAGAATTGGAAATGCTTTCTGCATTAGCTCTTTCTGCTTGGATCTGCCAACCATAAGGGCTGAAAGTGCTTTTAGGCTCAAGTTTTCATTTCTGAGTATAATTTTCTCAGTGCATGAGACGTGGATATTCAGACAATATAGATCTTTATTCCTTACAGAAGAAGCAAATATCAGTGATTGATATCCTTATTTCACTGGAAAAAAAAAGTTCAAAAGGGATTGGCAATGGCTGAAATTACTCTCCATGCTATCACACTGCCAAATCTGGACATCCTATTGAACGACTGGCAATCTACCAGAAATACAAAAATGTTAATACAGCCATCCCCAAACTTTGCAATCTTTTCTAATTAAACTTTGAAATTAATTCACATTTGTTTTCAGAGAAATTGCCAAACCCTTTCCTGTTGCTGTTCTGCAAATGAGTGAAACGTCTGTGGCCTTTGCAGTGTTGTCTTAAATCTACTGCTGGGTTAGAAATTCTGCTTGAAAACCCCATGTTAACAGACACGACCAAATCTCTATCACAGTTATCCTCTCCTGTCAGAAGCAGCAGTGGTACCAGTGATGACTAGCACAGTTGATGCCTGGGCAGTCTCTGAGATAACAGAAGTGACACACCATGTGATAAGCAACACAAGTGAGCCTGACGACTATTCTGGGATGGAGCCCACTCAGCAATTTGAAAGTGCAACACGGGGAGACAATCAGGCACTCTTCAGCTGACTTTCCTCTTCTTCCACGTCGGATAACAATGGCAGTAAAATGACTTTTCAAATCACACAGAATATAGTTTGTGCAAGAAAATGAGAGGGGACAGACAAAAGCTATATTCCACAACATTATGGTTTGCTGAGCAGTTTTGGCAAAAGCAGAATTGTTTTACTTACCCTCTGCCACCTGGCTTCTCTTGGAAAATGGCAGAGAGCAAGTAGGAAATTGGGCAGAGATAAAAGATGCTACAGTGCTTTTCTGTCATTTCCCCATGAATATGTATGATTTCAGGTCTTTCTTACCCTGGACGGGAGCCAAAGGCTCATAGACTACTCGATAACCCTGCAGGACTCCATTTGCTGCTGTCGGCTCGCCCCAAGACACATTGAGTGTTGTGGAAGTGATTTCAGAGAACGCCAAGAAGCTGGGAGCACTGGGTGCTGAAAGGATTACAAATGGATTGAATTGCAGCAGGCGTAGTCAATCTGATATACATATATATTATAAAACATTGCGTTTTTTTGCCCAGTCTAAATCTAAAGGAGACAAAGTAAGAATGGGATTTATGAATTGTATCAAAATCTCCAGTAATCAATCAAAACCACAGACTGTCTTCCCTAAGAAAAGCAGCTACTCTGCTGCAAAACTGGGTCCAGCAGCAAGCAAGGAGACACGACAGAAGGAGAAGACTCTCACAGGAACACTAAGTTTGGCCTTTGCTCTCCATCTAGCTGTTGACTATCAGAAAGCTTGCAGTGTTTTACTGTTTGCTCTCCCCCTGTCATGGTTAGTGGAGATGCACTGCAGAGGCTGAGGTTTCTCAAGCTAACTTCCCCACAAGAGCAGGGCTGAAGGGCAGCAGGGACTAAGAGAGCACGCAGCCCCAGTGCTCGTGTGCTCCTCGTGGCAGCCCCCATGCAGCTCAGTCTGATGGCAGGGCTTCAACATGAGGGGTTGCACAAAGCATCGCTCTCGTCTCACAGGACTGCTAGGGAATTTCCAGGCGCTGCTAACAAGTTCAGATTTTCAGATGTGACAGCAGAGGCCCCAAAGAGACCCCCAGAGTTGCATCCTGGATTGGCCTGCAAAGGAGCTGGTTGTTCCGACCATCTGTTCCAGCTCCAACCCTCTGCTTCCCTTCCCTCATGGTTGCGTTTTTTGATCCTTTCCCCCCAGCCAACACAATGTAACGACCCAGCTGAAAGCTAACTCCTAACAGCAGTGTCTTCCTGCATGCCCTGCACTCCCCCACTGGCTATCAGCAACCACCAGACCCATGCTTTGAGGTGGTCACGTACCAGCCTGGTGTGTCCTGCCCGCCGAGGGTCTGCTCCTGGGGCCGTCCCCTGCCGCATTGAAGGCAGAGATGCAGACCAAGTACCGCGTGTGGCTGGTCAGGTTTTTGAGGCGGACCGTTGTCTCAGGGAGGAAAAGGACCTTCACTTTCTCTGTGTCATTCTGGACGTCGCTCTCCCAGTAATAAATCTGTTGGAAACAGTTTTAGCATCTAGCTCCCAAACATCCCAGCATTGCAGCCATACAGATCAGCAGGATGGAGCAGCCTTGCTCTGGACTCTTCAGTAAATGGCAGCTTACACTCTTCTCCATGTGCCTGATCTTTTCTTTTTCTTTGGCAAATTACCCTGAGTCCAGTGGCCATGCAGTTGAGTACATTATTCAAAAATAGAGCACAGGCTGAAGAATATGGCCTGATGACAGCAGATCTGAGCTGCCAGAAACTCAGCGAGGAGAGGTCAGTCTTTTAATTCTCCCTGAAATGCTAGCTGCCTGTCAGCACTGGCACCCTGATACAACGCTCCCATTATTCACTTCCCTGTGCACACAACTGTACCACCATTGGTGTTCACAGGATGGACAAGAAAACGCTTTTCTGAAGAGGGAATGAAGATTTTCCCTAAAGTTCCTTGCGTTACCCTTCTCCATTCTTCCTTGCACAATTTTGATCCTGATCCCATAAAATCAGGTTTGGAGAAGACGATTCCAAGAGAAAAGTGGTGCCAGCCCTACTTATTGGACAGGCCTGGCAGTGTGCGCATTACAACAAGCCAATGCAAGCCAGAAAATGGAGAGAACGAGCCAAGGCAAGACTCTACCTTGGCTCTACAAGGCAAGCTGTTAGAGCCATCTATATACATAGAAAAGAAAAAGAACATGAATTGATATATAAGGTTGCTTGCTACTGCCAAGAAGGGATGCCAGATTATTCACATTGGCTTGACTTTTCTTCACTTATGGGTCTAAATTCATGGAGAGAGGCAGAGCCAGACGCTGAAGACAAGCCAAGCTCCAGTGTTTGTAGACTTGCCCATTTCCACTCTCTGAGGGTCCATTCTCATGCTGGAGAAGCTAAACAACATGCCTCTGCAATGTGCTCGTCTCATATAAACCAAATGCAATTAATGCTATGATTTAATTTTGTTAAAGTTAGGGAAATGAAATAATTCTTCTGAAATCTGACCTGGCTCAGGCTTCTAGTTTGGAGAAAGTTCTGCTTTTCCTAATGGCTTTGGAACAGTTGATAGATTGAAAACTCAGTTAGCTTCCTGCAGTGCATTCCTTGCCCCTAGCTTTTCTGTGTTGGTTGCTTTTTGGAGCAGATAAGTTGCCCGCATAAGCGTAGCTGCCTCTCTATTTGCATGCCCTCTCTCCCCATGCTCTCCTTTCCCTGCAAATAGCAACATGCTTTTCCCTTCCTTCCCTCTTCCCCCTTCTCATTTCTGTTGATTTTGGGACACGCTGCCATTTCCATACTGCAGGCTGAATACTGCTTTAATTTGCCTTGTGCAGTGAGGGCAGCTGTTGTTGTAGAGCCATCTCACAAGTAATAGCAAAGCCAAGCAAGACAAATGAAACCAGGAGAGAAATAGAAGCATTGCCTTGTAGCCTTGTATGTTCCCATTTTGGCTGTCGGCAGGAGGTGGGTCCCAGGTGAGCTCCAGCTGGCTTGCAGAAAGGGAGTTTACTTGGATGTTCTGTGGGGCCATCGCTGGTGCTGGAGAGAAAGGAAGACAGAAGAATTAATAGTGACAAGCAGAACTAGTTCATATCCAGGCTGCAATTTTCCATTTGTGGAAGGGCTGAGGACAGACTCTGTTTATGCTGTGAGTCAGCTCGCAGAGCCAGCCCTGGAGGGATCTGTATCGCTGGGAACTCTCAGGTATAAAGCAGCAGCATGCAGGGACTGAGAAGCTGCTGAGCCTCCAGAGGTGATGTTCTGTGTCACACAGACTGGGTTAGACGTTGAATAAACTCAATCCCATCAACAGCTTCGGGAAATAAAAGAGAATTTTTTCTTTATTCTGTAGTAATGTTTCAGGCTTGCCTTTGGCAGCGACATGGTGCTCCTGAGCAACCCGTCTTGAAAGCAGCTGTGGGGAGCAGCACAGCCCCATGCCTCACCAACACAGCCCCCTGCACAACAGCCTGCCCCACCAGCCTGGCCTTTGGACTCAGTGGCACATCTTTGTATCAGCCCCCTTCCAAGGACCAAGGTCAAAGTACATCACCCCCATACCCAGTCGGGTACCAATCAATCTGCCTCACATTTTCTGTCTTACAAAATGGCTTTAGCTTGCTACTCATTAACTCTGATCTCATACCACACACATATACTTAGCAGACCTCTTAGGCTTCTGATGGCACTTCTTTGCATCATGCTCTGCAAGCAAACCAATCTTTGGCTTCCTTCAAGTGCACCTGGGTCACACCAGCTCTCCCTTCTGTCAGGATGCAACCTGGTGCTGGTGGATTTTCTTAGCCAAACAGCACATGTTCTATTTACAGAAGAGATGCCCAAGCGCGTCCTGTTCCAACTCCAGAAGCAGGAAGTGAAAGACAGGGCAAAGGGCACGCTTCTCCACAGCCTTCACCCCGACTCTGAGAAAGCAGCCTCTTTTCTCTCTGCCCATTTATGGGCCATAAATAGAAGTGATAAAACATTCACCACTCAAGTAAGATAGCCCCAGTTATCTGTTCCTCTGGAGACTTCCTTCTTTACAGAGAATGACCTTCATAAGTCACACTTTTCTTCCAATACTCCCTCCCCCCAGAGTTATAAAATAAAATAGTAATTAACACCCACTCAGCCTGACACCAACTATTTATTTTGTTCTAACTGTGTGGTTTCCATATTATCACTGCCCACCCTGCCGTTAATGGAAATGTTAATAACCAGCGCCAGGTTGTTGTGACAGATGCTTGGGCTCATTATCAGAAATTCTTATTTACCGCTCCATTAAACGACAGAATCGCACAAAAAAACAATTCAATCAAAACTAACTGGAGGAATTTTAACAGCCACATTAATAATCCAAAACATAAATAAAGTTAATGTCTTTTGCATGTTTGCCACCGGCAACTCTATCGCAAAATTATTGCTGTACAATTAAAATGTGAAAGGTAAAATTGAAAATAGCCATTATCCTGGGCGAAAACTATTTGTTTGGTACACCTTTTGTTTCCTTTTTGGCCGTGCGTGGCAAAGGCAGGGGGTGACGATGACCAATTGTAGAGCACAGCAGCCACACACTGGCTGGTTGCAGGGGTGCTGCTGCCTGATGCTGCTATTGCACCTCTGCTCCCCGGGGCACTGCCTGCACTCAGCGCAGCACAGTGCTGCCAAGGGCCCCTCCAAGCATCTCAGGGCTTTGAGACCTTCACTGCACGTATCAGAGCAGTGGGGCCGAAGCGATCGTACAATACAAACCTGGAAATACATCTCGGGGATTTGCAGATGATGACATGCTCAGAGAAACAGGAATATGTACAATCACAGAATAAAACGGATCACTTTAGCAGTGTGTTTTCTTTTCTGGGTAGTGACAGTACTGGCTGTCCTGAGCTGACAGCTTCAAAGTGCTCTCAACACTGAGGTCTGAAGCGATGTCGGCAATAGCATTTTTCTTTGGATCCTATGTGCCAGCCTGGAACAATTGCTGCTTCCGAGCTGTGACCATTACAAGAGTCGACGTGTGCAGCCTGCTGCCATAAAAACACCATTTTTTCCTCCAATCCCTTTTATAGAGCATGTCTAAGAAACACAATGGTTAAAAACTGCCAGTGATCACTCTCCACTGACACCCGCACCGCTGGAGCTGCCCTTCTGCTGGCATGGAGGTGGAAAATTTGATGGGAGGGGAAAAATAAAAAATGATAGACTGCGTGAAAAAGGCATTTCAGCACCGCAGAGCCTCGACAAGATGCAAATTGTGTTTGGTTTTGTGCCCTGCGAGCCTGTCCCTCTGTTCAACTTTCAAAGGCTGACGTGCACAGGTTGGCAGCGAGGGACGGCAGCACTGCGCTGCTCACGCTGGCTGTGGCTCTGAGCGCACAGCACACGTTCCCACATGGGTAAAATGCAATACTTTAAACAAGAGGAAACACAACCCTGAAGAGTTTACCTGCTTGGAACCCTGAGCCATTTGCCAAACGTGTGGACAGCCCGTGCCAATAAAACGAATGCATTTCAAATGTGAATTCAAAAAGCCTTTTACCTTCTAGGAATGCGGTTCGAGATTACTGAGCTCTGAATTTTTTTTCATGGCTGTTGAAACCACTAATATATAAAAGCAAGGTTAAAGCCACATACCTCACACTGCTTCAGGTGTTAGTGACATTATCAGCTACAGCAGGAGTGACACGGAGCCCGGAGGGCCCAAATTCAGGTCTTGGCAGGTGGAAAGCATTTCACTTTCCCTGAAAAAATGCATGTATTCATGAAGTCTAATTCCCTGCATGCATCCCGCTTTGTTATCTCACGTGGATATTTGCTAACATTTCTTTTCTTATCTGATCTCAATTCACCTTTAGGATTGTCTCCTTGACAATCTCTCCGTCAAAAAGTAAGGAGAGAAGCCTGAGTAGGTTGTGCAGTAATTAGTAAAAGTAAGAACAACAGCAACAACAACTATGGGCTGGAATGATGGCAGGGTCGTGTAAAGATGATGAATCTATCTGGGAATGGAATAAGAGAGAGTGAAAATGAGTGCGTGGATAAAGTTACAAATCCAAATCCACATTTAAATATATCACTGTCCTCATTTTTCAGTGGAACTGAGTCCCTCTGCTCTCTCTGCAGACAATTTGAGCTTGCAAATGCTTATAACCTTTAAAGAGAAGGTGCTTGAAATCCCCAGTGGCTCTGCACCAACCTCCACGCTCTGCTGAAGGTTCACCTTAGTTTTTCTCCTGCTTGCCTGGGATATTTGCTCTCTGGGCTGTGTGACACTGAGAGCTTTTCATCAATATGAAAGTACTATTCCTTTTCTTAGTGACAGTCGCTACAATGCTCTGTAGCACAGGTAGGCTACAAATCCCTGTGATTCATCGGGTAAACCTAATAGCTGTTTTTTATGAAGCATTCCTTGTTGCTCTTACAGCTGCTCAGATTTCTGGCTAGTGAAAGGTTTCTCCTCTACCGACTTTCTAATTATTTCTATAATGCCAATATTATGTTGGGGAATTCACAGACGAGTCTGGGACATGATGCCCTAGTACTCATGCCATTTAAACATACAAAAAAAATACAACCATGGAGAAAAATGCAGTGAAAGAGACCAAAGATTTTCTGTGCATCCTCTTGATCCCACAGTCCCAAACAATCCCAAGCAAATTCCTGTTCTGTAAAGACCTCTGATCCTTTTCTATCTAGCAAGCATTTTCCCTCCAGCTCATCAAAGCGTGCTTTTGTGAATGTGCCTGCCTTTATTCCCTGGTAATCAATATATTTGCATTTTGGTGTTAGCACCTAGAGGCCAGAATCTCATTGCACAATGTGTTGCATAAACACAGAACAAAGAGACAGCTCCAGGCCTAAGAAGCCTCTAATCGGTATTTCTGCACACTGTAATGGAGGGGTGGCTGCAGCATGTTCTAGCACACCAGATGTAATCTTATCTACCTTCTCTCTGCAACAAGAGAAAAGACAGAGCAATATTCAGTGCAGCATATGCTCACAGTTAAAGCACGCACACGCAGCACCTCCCAGGTTTACACACAGGTTCCTGGCACACACAGCCCTGGAAAATTGAGCTGGAAAGGATTGGAGAGGGCTCAGACAATCCAGGTTCCCACGTCGCGTTGGGCTCAGCTCTGCTGCCCAGATGTCTGTGTGATCCTGGCCGCAGACCTCTTTCCAAATTCCACTGCCATCCCTACACAGACACTGCCTATTTAAATAACCCTTAACATGTACTCTTGGGTTGGGTTTGCTTCCTTAATGCCTGGCATCAGCCATCCTTGCTGCACTGGTCCTGTCCCGGCAGCAGGACACAAAGCATCCCTCCTCCTCCCTTTGCAGCCGTGCAGAGAGAAGCAACTGTTACACAGAGCATTAAAAGCCAAACACAAGAAAGCAAACAGAAGGCCACAAGATAAAATATCAGAGACTGATTAGCACAATGGGCAAAGCCAAACACAAGAGATTTTCTCACAGTCTGGACTTAAAGAAGAAAGGCGAGGATGGTCTCTCCCAAAAAAATGAACAAAGTGGTGGATTTGCAGATGTTTGCAGTCACTCCTTGCACCAAGGAAAAGCAGTGTGAGAGAAAAGGTGTTCAGTGCTTACTGGCCATTTTCTTACAGTGCCTGTGAAGGAAAGGTGGGAGCAGGAATGCTTCCTCTGTGCAGCAGTGCTCCGTGCCGTCAGGAATGCTGTGTGAGCTATGCTGATTAGCTCAATAACAATTAGTTAATTGTGCTTCAAAAACAGCAACTGCAGCTGCTTTCTGCTGTGACAAGGCAGTACAAGCTATATTTAGAACGTAAAAGATGTTTCCCACCAATTTCTGGCTGTTTTAAGCAAGGGTGCATTTTGTGATGAAAGTACACACATTTTTTTTCCAAGGGCTGCACGTTGCGGGGCTGCTCAGATGTATTTCAGAAGCGGTAAGATGGGCAGATCCACACTCAAAAGCATGCATACTGACACCCTTAATGCTCCAATACAGCCCTGTTTGCTGTCACTGGACCTCTCCTACCCAGGCACCAAAACCCAGCACTCTGCCTGTTACCAGGTTGGATACCCTGCCATGTGACAGGAGTCTGAGGAAAGGAGCAATCTGGTCTCCCCTATCTTGGAGAAGCCCAGCCTCTATGGGAGGATGGCTGGAGACAGACAGGTTCCAGTAGGGAGTAACCCTTTCTTCAGGGTGTGGAATTACATGTTGATTTACAAGATTGCATAGATCAGAGTCAGAGAAATGGGAACATTTCCTAGTGTGTGGTGGACCAGTGGAAGCTGATATAAGACCAACCTTAAAAAACAACCCTCTCACCCTTGTGAAAGCTGATGGAAGGGGGAGTCTAATTGTAGCCAAAATGAAAGATAAACAGACAAATGTACCTTGGTGGACAAGAAGGGAAAGACACCGCATCACATTTTTAAGGGTATTAAGGTCATGAAAAGCTGTAAATAAAAGCAGATGCTATTGATACCCAATGGTAACTTGCCCAGCTTCTCTGCTTAGTGCTGGGAAGTTTTCCAGTGTTGTCTAGGTGTATTCTCACCTTCTGGAGAGGTACAGAGAGGGATGCAGGTGGCTAAAGGAGGAGAGATCACATTCACCACACGTATTGGAAAAAAAACATTGAAATGAAACAAGGACTAGAAATGGGTACTCATGGACCCAGACTAGAGGAGGTTATCTGCCAATGCCATTTTTTCAAACCAAGGAGGCAATCATGTTCTGAGGAAATCTCTATGGATATGACTTATTCATGAAGAACCTTTATAAACTGGCAAGTGAATCAAGCAGAAGTAATTCTCATCCTCTCCTTCACCATCTCTTCCAGCAGTGGTGAAAACACCGGTGCTGTGATTACCAATCTTTTAACATGGAGATCAGCTTTCCAAACAAGCTGTGTGCAATCCAGGATGTTCCTGGGGCAGACACAGCCTGATGTAAAGAAGTTAGCGTGTTCACATTACAATGCCTAAGCCACGGTGGATGTCACAAAGCAGTACTGTGAAATAGAACCTGTAAACAAAAGTTACATATTTTGAACCTGAAGGCCACAGTTCTACTTAGCTAATAAAAGCCTAAAATAGGCTATCACATTGCATACTGAGATTATCCATCATGAGACTGAGAACACCTGACCCAGAAGTAAAGCTCTTACAAACCTGTAAGACTGCTTTTGGAAAGGGCATACAGGTGGTTAAAGCAGGGAGGGGAAAATAATAAAGCAGGCTTTTGTTCTGTATTTCTTCTGAATCAACAAGGATATGCTCACACACAGGCAGCCCATCAGCCATCAGGGACTGACCCGTGAGCAGGAGCAGTGAGAGTTTGCACTGGGGATGTGCAAACAAACATAGGCGTAAACCTACAGCTGAAATCCCTTCTCCCTTACAAGGTAAATTAGGGACAGTTCCACTAAAGCTAGTGGAGCTAACCCAGTGTGAGGCTTTATGAGCGAGAGCAGCGTCAGCTCTGATGAGTGCAGGACTCGCTCCCAAGAGTACACATGAGGTGGAGAAGAGCTGAAGTGTTTGATAGCAGCCCGGCTCCTCTCTCACCTGAAGCACAAGTGGGAGCAGCACTGCATGAGCAAGTACTGCTCTCAGTTCTCTCAAGAAGTCTGTCCATTAGCTGGGCAACATTACCTGCTTCAGATCATCCCCCTGGGCCCCCTGATTCCCAAGAGCCCTCCTCCTCTGTTTTCAGGTACATTCCTCTCATTATAACTTATTAATCCCACATGTTAATAATACCATAAGTTCATGGCAGCAGACAAAAGCACCCACTTAATGTTCACAGCAAGACCTACTGAAGCCTAATAAGCACCAACAACTCCTTATCCTCCACTGAAGTCAAGAGAGCGTATCGAATAATTAGCGTGAATCTTCGCCAGGTTTCCATACACCAAATGTTACAAACTGTACCACAAAAAGTCCATCTGAGCAGGTGAGATCTGCCACTCAGATAACCTCTCACTGCGGCTTTTGAAGTAAGATAGGCAGTTGACCCCCGTGAGAGTTTAATTACAGATTGCAGTGCTTGGGGAACCCCAGGGAGAGCCTGCAGGACTGTGATCTCATGGTCCCAGGGAGTGAGAGTCTAAAATTACATCTACACTTCGGAGTGAAAGTTTTCTCCTCGCTCATTTTGCAGTTATAGTGCCTGTGAATTCATTTCTGCTGTCTGCCCTATGCCACTGACATCATGCCAGTGTCTGGATTGCTGTGGCCATCGTGTTTGAGAATTATTGCTAATTCATACTAAAAATTGTAACTTTTTATGCTTTCCATCCACAACAGGCAACCTGAAACACCTCCAGTGCCATGACTGACGACGGGTACAGCAAACAGATGTCAGAAAAGAAAACCAACTGTGTTTCTCCACAGCTGGCTTCACAGCAAAACTATGCAGAGGAGGCAACGCCGCGGGAGCTGAGACCTGTACAGAAAAGCCTATGACATTTTGCTCACATATCCCAGGATGAAGAAAAACAAGCAGAGCAGGGCTGTGCAATTAGAAGGAGCACAGATTTGGCTGCAAATATCCTTCAGTCAAAAATACTCCAGCTCCAGCCTGTGTCTGCTTGAATGTGAGTTATCAACCTGGGGCTTCCCCACTTCCTTACCAGGGCGATTTATGGTCCATTTTACTTTACTACTGATGGCTCATGTTTTCGAAAGGAAGGTTAATTTCTTTGCTTTTAATGGAGTAGCTCTGCTGCTAGCTCAGTCAGGCTTTGCATACACGATCAGGCTTTCCATCCCTCTGCCCTCTGTGCAGGGATGCCCCCGCACCAAGCTGTTCATGGGCCATGGAACACTGCAGCAGCACCGCCAGCCGCCCATTTGTCCTACCACTCCCACTGCTGCTTGCACCAACTGCAGAACAAAGGCGAGAGTCCAGATGGTGAAGCTGAGAATGGATAGCTGCCTGTCTCAGGCTGTGGTCAGTGCTGAAAATCGACATGAAATTGTTGGGGTTTGAGACAAAAGTTCATCCTCTGGGCAAAACATCGCATGACAATGGCAGTCCCACACCACCCACAGCAGTAAGAGCAGTGGTAGAGGAAAGGAAGCTCAGATGATCAACATCTGATTTTATTTTTGCTTGGACGGAAACATCTTTCCTACACTGGGATGTGATAAAAAGAGGCAATTAAACCAGAGCTAAGCAGGAGCTGATGCACTGTATAAAGCATTGTGCTGTACCAAAGGCTGCTTATGACCAATATTAACAACTTAATGAGCTGTTAATGAGGCGCACATTCAGCTTTTACTTGCAGCATGAAAACATTGCAAATCATTTTAGGGAGCTTCTGGATAGTCAATGGAGAATTAAAGATGTCAAATAAGCCCATCAAATCTATGTCTCAATCTGGACACTGCTTTCCAATGCATTCTCTTAAAATTCCTTTTCCTCCATGGCAGAATAACTTGCTTTGACAGCAGTACGGCTCTCACTTAGACTTTGCTTCCTTCTGCCTTGACATTAGATTTCAGTCTCCAGAGAGCTGCAGGGATGTCTTTTTGACATGTTGACATTAAGGACACTTCTTCCACAGACTCACACTGGCACAGTTACTTTCTGTTTTACCATTATAACATCAGCTACTGAGCTAAGTTACCAAATTTGGAAGTTTAATTATGAAACCTTTCTGCTCATCTATAAACAAATTAAGAACTTAAAATTACCCCTTGAAAATAGCCAGTTGGAGTAAGAAAGGGAGCTCAGGTTTATCCAGAAAATTCATATCCATAATTCCCCAGCAGTGCAGCTCCGCCAGTAACAAGCTACGACTAATGCTCTAATGTAGGCACACTTTAGTTTGTTATTTTTTACTGTTCTGTCATAGCCCTGCAGGATTAGATAATGCGACTGAGTGCTATCTATACTGCTATTACCACCAGTGGAGCTGAATTGATGGGAACAGCAAATCCGCACTGGACTTGCTGCAATCAAGCCCCACATGGAAACCATGTATAGAGTGAGTCTGGAATTTAAAACCCACTTTGAAACAGTGATGTGATCTACTCAGTGGCTCTCTGAAAGGGAGTGCTGTTGGGATACATGGGATATAGCCATAATGGCTTACAGCAGTGCAAGAGAAGCTGAAAAGAGGTTTATTTTCTGTTTGGACTGGGAAAGGTCTCTTCATCTTTTTTCACCCCACCATCTTCCTATAGTTTTCCTTCCTTGCTCTGCTCTGACTTTACTCTGCCTTTTTTTTAGTATATTTTTGGTGAACTTGGCTTGGATCTTTAACTCCAAGGTCAGCGGAGAACTCATGTCTTAAGGATCAGGGCAGTGGGGAGAGGATGAAAACCCAGCATCACGCCCAGAGCAGGGCATTCCTGTTTATTGCAACGGCTCAGCAGATTCTTTACACTGAAGTTAAGGGAAAAAAGAAAATCTATGTTTGAAACAGCCAGCCATCCCCCAAAAGTGGCCTTTTGCTGATGTTTAGAAGAGTCAACCACTGAAAAGCAAATACCTTAACACATCACAGGTGTGATGCTGTTAAGATGCCATGGGAGGTCAACCCCTTTAAATAAAGTGGGAGAAAATGAAGCCTATGATTTATTGCACTAGTTTCCCTTGGCTTCCTCCCTCCCCTTCTGTTTATCAAGGGAAGATGCCTTCCCTAGGCTGACAGGTTTTAGACTACTGCAGTGTGAAATGGCCACAACAATCCTTCCCTGCCCTCTTCCAAAGGGGGCTGGGATGGAAATGCCCACCCAGCTCTTCCAGCCATGCCAGCAGCGACGCACAGCTATCTGCATAGGCACAGCCAGCCACGGAGGGACAGGGCGTGCGTGTCCCAGACAGATAGGAGAAAACAGCCAAAGGGCCACAGCAGTCTGATTGAGGCTGCCAGCTTGAATGTGTTGAAATGTTGTCATTCCTCTTGTAGGCTGTTAACAAGGAGGCACGGGGGACTTCTCTGTGCAGCATCTTCTCAGCTCCATTGCAGGCAGAGAAGGAGAAACAGTTCCATGCTACAGGAAAGGGGGGCCCGAGGTAATGCTCAAGGTCTCCCTTCTCCAAAAAGCAACCTACAACAGGGAGGTGATGCCACCCAGGTTATATATATTGTGAGCACACAACACCCGCAGAAAGAGACAAAAACACTCAAGGACAAAGCAGCCTTGTTCTAACAACCTACTCCAGCATTAGCAGGAGAGACAGAGAGGCACTGCCTGAACACAAACCAGGTTGGAAGTGACACGAGTTCTTTGCTAGAAGCAGCTCACAAAGGGATGTTGGTCTTTGCTTCCCTGTGAGGCTCGCCTCTCCTTAGCATGGCTCCTATTTTGTCTTCTCTTCCCCAGTTCAAAATCACTACATTCGGTCTTGGAGCTTTCCAGGTAGTTTCCGCTCCTTGATTGTAAAACATTGGCAGCTCCAAGTGCATCCCTTGCTGTAACTGCAGGGCCAAGCCTCTATCCTTGCTCCAGGTGCAGCTGCACAAAAACTAACTTTGGGAGCTCCAGGAACAGCTGTGGAGCTGCAGGCAGGATGGCAGATGGAAATAACTGTGATAACAGCAAGAAGAGGAATATTCGCTTTGGCCTTTGTGAGCTTTGCACCAAGGGGTAAATTCAAGTGTTTGTGGAGGATAAGAGAAGAGAAGCGGTCAACTCTCTGTCCCAGCCCTGCTCCCTTCTAAGCTGAGGTTTCACTCTGATGAAAGTGAGATGGGCATGAAACCTGCTTTCCTGAAAGATGATGTTAGCAACCACAGCAACTTTTCAGTGGAGGACTTCTAAGGAGCGGATCTCTGTCTGCCAGTGCTTTCCTCCTTCCCCTTCCCTTTGCAGAATGGGCTCTCAGAGATCATTATTAAAGAGAACAACAACAACAAACCAGCCTCATCAGTTCCTGTGAATTCTGAAGGTCACCAATGCCACCATCAGTTATAATGACACACATCACTCCCTCTTCAGACAAATGGACTTACAACCTATTTAAAGGCAAGCGTCTTTCAGAGCACTTCACCCCTTCTGCTACCTCCTCTCTATACACACACGCTCTCCTCCAGCAGCAGCTGCTGGAAGAAATTATGAATTCCATTATTTTTCATCCAGAACAGCTTTGCAGTATATGAGAGAAGCACTGGAGGCTGCAGGCTCGTTAGCACAGGATTTGTATTGCCGCCTTCCATTTTATTCACAAGCCCAAATTAGGTGAAGCATGCCTGCCCCAAACCTGTGCTTTCTGTTTAATTAAAATGCAGGTGGTGGACTACGCTGAACTCTAGAGCCACGGCACAATCAGACAGCGACAATGACCCGGTAGAATAATGCTCTTGATGTAGGGGCTGCTCTAACAGAGCCTTAATTTCAGTCAAGCTGAACAGCACCTCTGGTAGCAGCTGCATTTAGGGCCAGGATGATGATCAGCACAGCTTCTTTCTGCCTTCCCAATCAAAGCCGGAGTCCCTGACAGCTGAACTGCTCAATGAATTAACCAGGCAAGAAGGGGGCTTGCTGAGGGGCTGCAGCTCCCTTCTCTCCCTTCTCATTGTTGCCAGTGGCAGCTTTCAATTTTTTTTTTGCTGTTTGTCAGGAGATGCACGTGGTTCTCTAATAAGCAGGGCAGAGCTGCAGCCAGATCTAAATAGGCAGTGTTCCGTGGATCTCCTCCATGTAGGAGAGGGATGCAGGCGCTCAAGGCAGGTGAGGGAAGTGCTGGCTCCACTCAGACCCATCAGTGTAGCACAGGGACGGTTGATTCTCCACAACAGAGAGGTTTGCAAACATCCAGACATTAAGACTTTACTGGGCTGCTTCAGTGGATGGGACAAAACTGGTGCAGTGAGAAAAAAGTTTTGCTCCACCTACTACAAAAAATACCAACCAAACCAAACCCAAACCTGCTTGCATCCATCCCCTTAAACCACCTGGCATCTCAATTCTGATACTTGGGCCAGGAATCTCTACTTGCCCTTGGCCCAAGCCCATGAGGCTAAACACTTGGGACGCTGCTTTGGGTACAACTCATTGCCTATTTGAGTTTGTATTGTAAAAATCCAGATACAACGATACGAACGTTTTCAAGTCTCACACGGGAGAGTACAAGAGCAAAGGAAGGGTTTGGGATGCTCATCCTCCTGCGCTATTTATATGGCTGGGCTGTTTGCTGCTCCCATCCCACATGGCACACCAACCATCACTATGATTTCTGGATGCTTCATGCTGTACAAAACAAGGCAGACTGCACAGAAATGGGTATTTCCCCTTAAAAGTTACCTACAGTGTTCTTTTACCTAAAACCACCACGTTCCCACAAAGATGTGTGCTGTATATTCCTTTTTATAACTGCAAGGAATCTTCTTACACCTACTAGAATGACTGAGACCTTTACAGCACAACGAAGCACCATTTAGCAGTACTTGGACATAAATTATCCTTCAGTCCACTTCAGTCACTTTGTGTTCAGTGCTATGCTCACGTTGTCAGGGGTTTTTGTTTACTGCCAAGGTTTTCTCTACTATTTACATGGGTGTCCCATCATCAAAGCTAAGCGGACCCATTTTTTCCAGCTTGCTACTTATCCAACTCTACCAGGGGTAAGAACATCAAGCAAACAATAACAACAAAAACTTGCATTTCCACAGCACACTTCAACTCAAAAGTGTCACAAATCAATTTAAAACCTAAATTGCAGCACCAGCTCCAATCACTTTGCTCACAGTATAAATCACAGCCAGCTCCGGAGGTGGAAGAGGCAGTTATGTAACAAAGCATAATAACTTCACACTACAAGTGTGAAAATCTGCAGGAAGATCCTATGTTCATCACTTCTACTGCATGAACCCAGATTGTCCCTAACCAGAGGTAGAGCCAGGATCTCTAAAAACCATACTGAGTCACGCTACAACCCCAGAAACACCAGCCCTGCCTGTGCAAGAAAGTCTTAGAATAATTAAGGTTGGAAACGACCTCTGAGACCATTGAAGTCCAACTGTTGACCCATCACCACCATGACACAAAACCACGTCCCTCAGTGCCACATCTCAGCTGTTCTTGAACACTCCAGGGACAGTGACCCCACCACTCCCTGGGCAGCCTGGTTTCATCCCAAGTTTGGCCTCCTCCATTGCCCTATTCCCTGTCTGAGCTGCAATAAAGTGCTGTCTGGTTAACATACATGAACACCGGCACCTCCTTCTTTTCCCCAGCTGATTTTCCGTGCTCTGTACATGTGTAGAAATGCAGTTGTTGGCCCAGTTTGCAGCAGGGAGATCTTTTGTTCTGAAACAAAAATCTATTTTGAAGTCTGATACAGTTTGCTCCGCGTGGGGCTTCCTTTGCTGCAGTTACAGAAAGACACTGGAGCAGCAGCAAACTAGAATACATGTACGTATTGCCAGCTGTCTCCAGAACCACACTACCCTGATTAATTTATGACGTTTTCAAAGAAAGATGGTGACTGTTATACGGTATTTGAAATGCAAAGGTTAAGCAGTACTAAGAAAAAAAGTGGGCTTTACTTAGTTTTGAGCAATAGAATCTTCAGTGAATGACAATAAATTGTATTAGCACTGAGTTTGCTAACTTTTACATCTTAGCCTTGAGACAGAAGAACAAAAGTGCAATCAGATCCGCTCCCAGCAGCAGACTGAACAACAGGAGGGAGCGTGTTGCCTATTCTTGTTCTAAGCTTCAAAAGATGTTGCTGCAGAAATTGATACCATAACTAACAGCCATTTCAGTGCCAGCCTCTCTCCAGCTGGGGTCACCGTAAATCCCGCATTGCCACCGGGCTGAGAGGAAGACATCAGCTATTCCAGTCCTCCACTGCTCCTCTGGAGCCTCCAAGAGGAACAGGCTCAGCTGCAGGTTATCTCTGCTCCGCCAAATCACTTGTTTCACAAAGCATTCAGAGGAGTGCCTAGTTAACTCTCTTGTCCTGATGTCTGCCTCCAGCCTTCCAATGGAGGGATTTAAAACTGATCAGCAAGTTACACTTCATAAATACAGCCTGAATTCATGCACCACATCCATAATAAGTGGCAGCATGAGCAGTGGCACTGCAGCATGGCTTCTGCAGAGGCTGATGCAGGGGTAGAAGTCTGCATGTTCTCTAGAGTAGTCTTCATCTGCAGCTCCAGAGCTAGCATTAAACTGGACACAATGTCTTCTTGTCTTCAAGAGCATAAAAATACAGCAAGATGTGGTGCACAGGCAATGTCTCTACACAGACAGCTATAAAATAAAAGAGCCAGCTTCCCAAGTCTCCCTTGTTTTGTAGTTTTGTTTCTTTTCCCTTGTGGCTTTCCTATGCTCTACTTTTTACTTCTTTAACTTGAGTCAATTTTTCCCTCAAGCTAATTTGGTATGAACAGTCATCCTCCTGCAACTCCAAAGAGGATTTTCTCTTTTTTCTTTCAAATGCACCTTCTTCCCTTATTCCTGTAGACCAGCTGGCTTTGAAAAGGCAAGAAGCTATTGGTGCCAACTTATTCCAGGAGAGGAGGCTACAGAAAACTGATAGTGATAATGATCAAGTCCTTTCCCAATATTTGGAGAATATCAGAACTTGTTGACACTAAAAAAGCACATAAACCTGTTTTACCTACCTGCTTCACCCACAAACACTTCCACCGGCGTGCTGGTAGGGCTCTCACCAATGACATTATATGCTGTCATTAACACTTCATATCTCTTGTATTTCTTCAACTCTGAAAATGTAAATTATATTATATATTATTATTTATAGTGTATTACAGTATTGACCTTAGTCTCCATCACTTTTTCATCACCACACCTCTCTCATGAAATACTGCGTTAGAACAGTGCAATGGTGTGGTGTCTACTTCCATCCCTCCTCAACACATTCATCACAGTAGGGTCTACACAATTATGAAAGATCTTTGCTACGAGATGACAGAATTTTCCAGTATTTTCACTGTGTCGCTCCAGTAGGAAGGATCACCCCTGATGATTAACTAGCCAGGGAAATACCTCTGGGTCATTCCTGATGACAGGGAAAAGCTGGGACTTTGAATGCTGAACAGATGAGCTCATTTTGATCTCTACTGGTAGGAATGAACACATTGCTTCAAGCCTTTGCCTAACCCCAGAGGCTTCCATACAGGGGTCATTTGGCAGCTGCACTGCTCGAGATTGTTGCTGCTGCGATAGGATCCAGAGGACAACCTGCAGCAGGGGAGTTGTAGTCCCATTCAAAGTACTGCATGCATACCTTTCTCCCTCAAAGTGAACGTGGTTTAAACATCAGTCACAAAGAGAAAGGAGAATTTGAAGCGTGGGCTCCATTTGACCATCACAAAACCAATTTCTTTGCTGGCATAGAAACTACTCTTACAGATGAGGTAGGAGAATAAAAGCAGTGCGAAAAAAAAGCAAGAAAATCCAATGGTAGGGGGGCAATTAATAGATGTAAATGGGGCTGGAGTAGAACCATGTCAGCATCACTGGGGAGGCAGCAGCTGAGCAGTTTTGGATTTTCCTTTTCTATGATGGAAGAATCAATCCTAACAGAAATATTTATCATCTAAAATATTTAACAGTGAAATTAAAGTAAGAAAGAGATCAATAATATAAATTGCTGTATTTAAATGAGCTCAGAATTGATTAAGACATGCATGGCCAGGGGTGCAAATTTCTCCTTTTGCCAATAATTTTCTCTGTTATCTATGAATCACACTGTACCTTTCTCTCTGAGGCTGACAGAATGCTATCGGTTTGGCTAGGTTCAATAAGTCTAATCATGCTGGTTCTTCAAGTTTTACTTCCATGGAAATATTTACAAGTGCCTTGCTCCTATGTCTGACTCAGAGTTCAGCCTCGTTTCCTATTCTCGGGTATAGTGAAAATGATATCCAATACATCACTAACTTTTTGCCAGTCCATTAATACATAAAAAAAATAATGTAAGATATATAGCTCTTGATTAGAATTTCAGTACTAGGCAGCTGGTACAGAGAAAGTTTAATTGCTGCCATGAAAAGCCACAAGGGAGATTTTAGTGTTAACTGCATGTGGAAGAAAATGGAACATATGAGAGTTCATGCATGCAAGTTTCAGTAGGGATAGGGCTTCTTTTTTTTTTAGCCCAGCACAATCTGTGACTCAAAAGCCTTGGGCAAAACCTATCTAGTGAACCATCATCACCACAAAGCAACTTGCCTTTTAACTCTGTCGAATGCTATTTTATTCATTTCCAATTGAAAACACCTCTGGAGATGCATATAAATTCATTGGGCCCTTTCTAAATTGGCCTCATACTCTAAGGAATGCTTGAGCATTGCAATGCTTGAATCGTAGGGCTAATGATGTGATACTGCTAAACTCAGACGGACTGCAAAATACGTAGCAAGCAAATCAAAATTCATTTAGCATCAGTGATGCTGGATTGTTACAGTCAACAACGTTTTACCTTCCCAGCAGCCACAATTTTACAACCACTACCTACTTGCATCATCAATGTCTATTGATGTAGAGAAAGCAAAGGCTTAAAGAAAAAGGAACTCCGGAAACCAGAATCATTAATTTGTGTTGATTTCTGCCAGATCCGCCGAGGACAACTGGAAGAGTTTGCCTGTACTGTATTTTGAGCCATTACAAAGAGTCTCATCTAAAGGCAATGTGCACTTACGTGTTAATTCATACGTCGTTAATGCAGAGCTGCTGTTCACTGTCTTGAAGCTGCTTTGGGCTATTCAGGGTAAGCAAAGCAGAAAGCTTGTTACAGTGCAAGGAAACAGTTATTGCAAATGATGTACAGCAGAGACAGAGGCAAATGATGCAGCGCACACATACACAGTTTGAGCTTTAGGACTATACCTCGAAGGGCAATAAAACCACATCACTCTTGTAACACATCAAAAGCATCTCACTCACACGGGTTTTTTCATTTCCTCCTCAAACAGAGAATCACGCAAATATGCAACACAGAAATGTTCTGACTCTTAGATTAAACTGAATAAATGAGCGCAAAGGAAACAGTTTCTAGGGGGGAAACTAAACACTGTTTAGCATTCTTATGTCTCAACATGCAAAATTTGAAACATGGAGAGCTGCAGGGTAAAGACTTGGAACACGGGCCACAAAGAGCAAACACTTACAGTAGGAGAGGACCCGTTTCTTTAAATGTATGTTAGATTTCCCACAGTTTCACTTACAGAATTCAACATTCCTGCTGTGAATGAACCGCAATAATATGCTAAGCAGTGTAAAACTGCAGGTCAGTGAGGAACGAGGGCACACTAAGGTGAGAATTGTCATATTATGAGGAGAAAGAGGGATATTTCTCTTATAATACCAGTCTCCAACCTTTTTTTCTCTCCTCTTGCCTCCCTGGAGAAGCAGAGCAAGGTGTTTTCTACTATACAGCTATTAGCAGCATTGCTGCAGGGCCAGCAAGAAGAGGGAAGAGAGGAAACCAGTAGGTATTACAAGCTTCCTGGCTTACAAGACTAGAGAGCATCCAAAGTCATTACTTTATGATGAGATACACAGCTCATCATTCAGCTTTTGCCTGGAAAAAAACCTTGTGCATGCCTGCACCTGGAGGAGCTGTACTTGTCTGCTCTGGTTTAACCTCTGTGCTCCCAGAGCCCTCATTCAGGGCTGACGATGTAAATGGAGTCACAGATGGATGCTGATGCTACATTTAATACATCCACCTTTCCCACATTCACACAAAAATCATTCTTGCTTTTGTAGAAGCCATGTTTATGGGTTCAGAGAAACATGGGAGATGATGTAAGATGTTAAAGTAGACTTAGGCATATTCTGCTGCTCATAGACTCTCATCTTACTCTGAATATTCCACTGACATCAAACAGGACTAAAGTCGGTCCTGCTGTGAGCGCCTCTCATTGCTGGGCTGTATCTGTAGGGTTAGTGAGCACTCACATCTTTACCTCCCATCACCTTATTCTGCCTATTCTTCCGATTTCCTTTCTACCCTTTGTCTAAGCCCTTTTCACTTTTTTCTATTATTCCCTTCCCTCTCCACCTCCCTTTCAAAAAAATCCCAGCAACCACCACAGCAAGCATGCACCTTCCTGCTCATTTTTGCTATTTTCTTCCAAAATAAGGATAAGCACTTCAAAATTTTACAAGCGCTATTTAAGATTTCTCCTCAGCTGCTTTCCTCTACTGCAAAGAGAAAAACAAAATGTCAATTATAAAAACTATTAGAAAATAGCAAAGCCGAGGAAAATGATGTCTCTCTCCTTTTTGTCTGATGGCAGAAAATGTCTGCCGGGGTAATCGTGGAGACGGCAGAAAGGAGGAAATCAGAGGGGACACTGAGGACAGAACATCGATTCAAGCACGCTGGCACAGATTAGAGTGCACCATTACAAGCGATGCTGATCAGACAGAGGTTATTAGCATTTTCCAGCATCTTCACCTTGACTGGGTGAAATCTAAATTATCTCTAGCACTTTGGGCATAATGGTGCGTTCTTTCCATAGGCAGGAGTGCACATAGCGTCTGGTATAAAGACATTCAGGGATATGATAAGCATCCAAAGCACAGGCTTACGTGTGAGCTCAGCTCTTAAAGCTGAGGGGTTCTTGACGGCTTTGGATTCGGTAGCAGAGCCGGCGTCGTAATCCAGCTCCCGGTAGTAGATCCGGTACCCCAACAGCAGCCCGTTCAGACTCTCTGCTTTGGGTGGCTGAAAAATGTTCACGTGAAGAATGTTCTCGTTAGGATGTGCGTGGTAACTAGCACAAATTTGTGGGATTCAGAATATAAATAACAGATTACTGAAAATGCACGTTGATGGTCACCAACACAGCAAACCAGTGTTTCATTTTGGAGATGGCAAAAGTAAATTATTTTGTCACAGACAATGTCCTTAGTGGATGGGTGTTCATAGAGCATTCTTCATTTAATGATGTTTACCTTTAAAGTAACCAAGAGCCATCTGAAAAGTAACGAACCATTCTGCGGTTCGTTAGGATGATGAAAACAGCTGCCAGAGAGGCTTCAGAGAGGAAGCACAGCACGATGAACTCTGGTGTGTTGCACTGGTTGAGGCCCATGGGAAAACCCAGATCTCCTCCATAGCAGCTTGGAGCAGTAGAGGATGTATGGCATTGAGCTGGCCCAAATACATGCTTTGTTCCTCTGTAACATGCTACTACATGCTCAAAGACATCCAGAGGATTCTTCAGCAGCCCCTCACATCTTCCTTCAGATACAGACACACAATCAGTACACTGAAAGGAATTTTCTGTCTGAATGGCTTACTTCAATAAAGACAAGCAAAGGGATTCTTCATGTTTGGGAAAAAATTACTTTCATGAATCTAATGCAGGCTATGAACTGCGGAGAAGAAAAGATGCCCTGAGCCATTTATCTTCTAAAGATTCTTGTACTGAAACTTAAGGGGCTGAAAGGACAAATGAAAAGGATTTTAATGATGACCTTGCCTTTAATCCAGGAAGATTCCTAGCAGTTTTGAGAACTTTACTGCAGAAATCTTCAGTCCATCATTAAAAAATTAACCACTAGTGTGATACCCTGTTACAGCATAAGGTAATATCACATGTAACTCTAATGAAGAAAGTAAGAAGCGTATTTTTTACAAGAAAGGAGGCAGATATTTGGTAATAACTTGACTCTGCTTCCTGAAATGACAAGAATCTTTCATTGCTTCCTTACAAAAGAAGAAAGAAAGAGGGTGGTCCTGGCTCATTGTACGTAAAAGATTTTTCTTTGGGTAAGGACTAAGGAATTAAGTAGAAAGACTGTAGTTCAGGGGAGCCAAAAAAGAAAAGTATGCGATCCAGAGTTTATGAAAACTACCAAGCTACCAAGAAAAGAAGCAGAAACTGCTCCTGGAAGAAGCCTGCTTCTTTTGCAGTTGTCCTGCCTGGAACCTGCTGAAAGCAATCTGAAAATTCCAAGCACCTTGCTCTGTTTCCCCTCCTTCTTCATGATGTTTCATACTCATTACAGTACTCCATCCTTTGCAGAAGCTTTGGCTGCCTTTCACTATTGTTTAGCATTACAGACTGACCTAGGAACACAGGATTGTGAAATTGAGAAGCTTCATGTTGGGCCCTCAGAAAACAACGCAAAGTCCTTTTCACAGTGAAAGCTCCACCAGAAAAGGAGCTATTTTTTCTGCTTCCCAGTATTTCTCTGGAAAGCTACTCCACTACTCGGGTGGTTAGAAACCTTCATTTAATTTCTCATCTAAATAATTCATAGTGAGTCTATAACCATTTGATCCTCTGCTAACATCGCCTTTTGGATTACATTGTTCTTCTCCTTGTGGGGTCTTTACTCCTGGGCTGTATTTTAAGAAGAGCAACTATATCCCCTCTCAGACCCCATCCTACAAGGTAAATAAATCAACCTCTTGTCACAGAATCACAGAAGGGCTTGGGTTGGAAGTGACCTTAAGGATCGTCAAGCTCCAACCCCCCTGCCGCATGCAGGGCCACCAACCTCCATATCTAATACTATACCAGGCTGCCCAGGGCCCCATCTAACCTGGCCTTGAACACCTCCAGGAATGGGGCACCCACAGCCTCTCTGGGCAGCCTGTTCCAGCACCTCACTACTCTCAGCCTTTTCTAGCCACAGGCCAGATCCTTTAAGCAAGGGACAGACCCTTGGAAAAAGGACCCAAGGAAGTGACAGCTTTTTCCGTGGCTGAAAATGTTCTCCTCTGCAAGATGCAGATGAGATATTATTTATTACAATCTTATGTAGCACTTTTTTTATTAAAAAAACCCATGAAAATTGGAAGTGGAAATCTTACAGAGTCTTAAAAGGAAAACACTACTGAAGCTGTTCCTCCTTACGCTGCCACACAGATGCTAGCAGACAGAGCTTCATTCCTCATTGTGGTATAACACTGATTGGTTGATAGTGAGCATTGTTTTCTTACACTTCCATGTGATTCTCCATTTTCCCTCTTCTTCAAATTTAGGAGGAAAGCTCAGAAAATAAATGGCTTGAAATCTGTCTTTCTCCTTGCCATAGAAACGGTGCTTCTCTCCTGAAAAGGGTACTCTGCTAAAAGGTCAGGTCTTCCCCTTCCTATCCGTCTCTCGCGGACAGAACACTGCTTTTGATGTAATGGATTATTTAGGGTTTTGTATGGAGGCCTGAGGGATCTGCTGAAACAGGTAAAACGATTATGAGTGGCAGCCCTTATCACTGTACACAAGTAAGAGAAACAGTTTGCTGCTCTTGGAAGAAGAAAGAAAACAACGTAAGTTTGAATAATTGCTGTCTCTATGGCAGAAGCAGAACATACATAATCCTGATATTAACTATAACATCCTCCAGAACATTTGAAATAGCCCTGCATTATTGATAGAGCAGACCTCAATGGAAATTACTTATTTTCCCCCTACTTTAAATTTAAAAATAATGGACTGATTGGACCAAGCAGCTGAAAGCACAGATAGTGCATCTAGAGTTTGTTCCGTGAATTATTAACAGAGCTCAAAGTTAAAAATTTAGCTTTGCTTGGAAATCTACTCTCCCATTTAGCTTGACTGCTGTTTTCAGTTTACATTATTTCTTAAACACTGCTGTGAAACAACTTCTTAATTGGAGGCTATTGTGGGACTTGAAGATTTTTGTTTATTTGAAAAATACAGTGCGGCTGAATTACCGGGATCTATTAATATACATGTAGTAATGACATATAATCGCCCACAACTCCCTTGAGATGGCTCTGGCACAACAACCCCATTTCATTTTCATGAAATAAAAAGCATCCAATTACCTAAACAACCACCTATTTCACATTAACTACACACCAATAATCAGTCAATTGGGGGAACGTTTATTTCCACGGTACACCGTGCCTCACATCCTCCTTGTTGCCTTTCCCTATACCCTTTCCTTCACCGTGGGCTTTATTTGGAGGTGGGGCAACAGATTTATGTCTCTCCACAACTCCTTTGGTAAAACTGTTCAGCATGTCTTCTATTTGCTCAACATGCTGTAAGCAATGATGTTATGTAGCGCTGAGCTGCGTGAACTTGGGCCAGCATCCCCGCAGTACAGCCAGGCGTATTTTTAAAGTGCTGCTGCATAGCAATGAACAGACCCTCATACATATATTTTTTCCCAACATGCAAGGAGCCCCATCTGTACTGTAAACACGTTAGGCACATTTTTCACTATAATACAATCTGTCCAAAGCTATCTTTACTGTGTGCATGGGACATTGTCTTGGGAGCAGGGTGGGCAGAGGCTTTCCAGAACAGGTTATGGTTAACGTGCAGTACCCCACTGGGTTCCCTCTCTTAATGCTTACTCCACAAAAAGAAGCCTCAGGCAGTGGGTCACAGAATGTTCCGGCATATCCCAGGAGGCCAGTTTTGGGTGGGAAGATAAAGGAAGGCAAAGGAAATGTGTGTATATAATGCAGACTCGGCATGAATACTTTCATATCCAACTTGGAGATATTACAGAGAGCTGAAACTCGCTTTTCTTTTCTCTGAAGAAATCTTAGTTTTTTTAGCTCTCAAAGAGCCAAGAGAGCATGTGGAGCTCCTCAAAGGTATGAACAGGATCTCGGGCACAGCATACACCTCTGATTACTCCGGCAGCTGAAGAAGGCAATGCGCAATGTGAACAACAGAGCTTTTGATTACCTGATCTCTGCCAATGCTACACACCAGTAAATGCTCTCAGTGTAAAGATGCACCTCTATTGATATCAATAAGAGGACGGTGAATCTGTACAAGCTGTAATCTCAGGCATTTTGGCAGAAACTCTTCCCTCTCAAGCTTTCCCTCATGGGGCACAAAGCAAAGGTAACAGCCAGAAATTTCCATCACTGAAATAAATGCGCAGATCAGGAAAACAAGGAAGTAACAGCAGTCCTTCAACTTTACTACACTCCTTCCAGCTCAGAAAAACAGCCATTGCAATGAACTATTAAGGCCAACAAGCCAATGCCAATGAGAAACATCACGATTTTGTATTTTACCTACCTGCCACTGCACAAGGACAGACGAAGTGGTGTGGGGAGTGACCAGAACAGAACTGGGGGGCTCATCTGGAACTGAAGGAGGAAAAGAGGTAACCAAAGCAGTTAGACAACAGGAGAGATGGGAAGTTCATTCAACAAAATCTTCCCTCCCAGTTCCTATGTGGTGGGTCTCAAAAGCCGTGCCAGGGATCTGAATATTGCAACCCAAGCAGAAGCCAGCAGCTTCTCACCCATCCCTGCTCTACTTGTGGCCTTGGCAACTTGAGGAGGAACGTGAGAAAAGCTCAGGGCATAAACCTGGAGAAAGCTGATAATGGCAGCCGCTCATAAGCAGTAGGATACAAACTCACCAGGAAGTTAAACCAGCTGAATGTGTGCTGCAAAGTGTGAGCAAATTGCTCCCAAATTTTCCATGGCATTTGTGGCACAGCTGGGGGAAGCCCACTGCTTTTGGGAGTCTGTGTTATGTATTCACAGATTATTTCAATCAGGACAACTTGATTTACCATGGATTAACCCATTCCTGTGCTTATGGCCTGTAACACATCTGCACACTCTCCAGCAGCTCAAGTACAAAGGAGGGAATGCTTATCAGGAGCTGACAGCCCTCTGCAGCGCAATGCTCTGGTGGCAGCTCCAGGTTTGCTCAGCAGAATAAATGTTCACAGTTTGTTAAGGAGGTGAGAAGCTTTCACAGGGTTTCCCTCCTGCACTGTGAGGAGGCCAAGAACGACTCTGGATTCGCTGTAGCTAAACTCAAAGAGAATTGAAAATGAAATTTTAAATTCCAAAACACTGAGTCAGTATTGCCTCAACAGTACAGGTTACAGCCTGCACCATACAGCAGCTATTGTTTGGGAAGCTGGAGAGCTGAGATGCCTTTAAGAGGCTGCTAGGCACATCTTTTCTTCAAGCACTACACAGGGCCTTGTTTAAACCAGGATACTCCTGAGCTCTGCCCTCTGGTCTTGTAATTTCAAGATCACATTCTTTAAACATTCTTTGGCAAAATTCTTTCCTGTTTTCATACCTCGGAGTCACCTGTCACTCCTTGTGCCATATTAAACACTAATTCTGAGCACTGCATATAGACACGTATCCCAGTATTACCCTATTTCCCAGTCCAAGGGTAAATACAGGTCCTTTGTCACACTTTGCAGAGCTCTTTTTCCCTCTGGTAGTCCCATTCAAGTCATTGGAGCTACTTCTGCATTCAAGCAGTGCCTTTCTACAATCAAGGAATTAGAAGCTGATCTCTAAGGCTAAAAATAAAAGCCTTGTCAATGTCATTCACAGTTTATTAGTCCTGATCTGTGGGATTAAATGCTCATGTTTCCAGGAGCCTGGTGCTCTTTCTTACTTACACCCCAGCAATTTTGCCGTATTGCAGACTGATGTGGATTGTGAGTGAAAACAATTGAAGAAACTTCTTCAAATGTATGCATGGTACTGCATTTATTTTTAATGATCTCTTGTAAATTATTCAATTTCTGCAAAGATAATGGTTAGTGCAGAGTTTGGAAGCCAATCAAACAGTGTTTAATTCCATTTGGAGACTCCTGAAAGTATGATTCATTCAGAGTGCACAGCAGGACACTTAAGGCTGCCTGCTATTAATTCAACCCAATCTCGTTACTACCTGTTATCAATCTCCTAGGAACAAACCGACATTTGATGTTGGATTTTTACTCCGGTCACAGCAGAAAACACACTGCAGTGGATCCAGGGCGACATCCGAGCACCCATCCCATGGCAGTGTCCCCACCCCACGCTCACCATCCTGCAGCGTTGTCACCGCCTCTGTCTCGGCACTGAAGTCGCTGTCCCCGATGTCGTTGGTTGCTTTCACACGCAGCTTGTAAGAGGTGAATGGGTTCAAGCTTTGGGATGGAAAAGCGAGGCCAAGGGGTGAAATCTCCATGCATCGTCATAAACTGCTTCCTAATGAGCCTCTACCTCTACAGATGGGGAGCCTGCCCACTGGTAAAAGAAGCCGTTGGAGCGGCTTCTCTTCCCAACATCACCTTTTCTTTGCAGCCTTCCCAAAGTTCACCATGAAGTGGTGCTGCTTGCACCTTCACTGCCATCAGCATCCTCTCAGATTGACAGAACAGGGGAGGATTGTTTTAAACTAGAAAAGGGGAAATTTAGATCAGATGTAAGGGGGAAATGGTTTACTCAGAGGGTGGTGAGGTGCCGGCACTGCTGCCCAGAGCTGTGGGTACCCTGTCCTTGGAGGTGCCCGAGGCCATGGATGGGCCCTGGGCAGCATGGTGGGGAGCAGTCAGCCCACACAGGGGAGGAGCTGTGGGGCTATAAGGTCCTTTCCACCCCAACCATTCGGGGATTCTCTGATCTTTAAGACTCCTTCCAACTCAACTGTCTAAGGATCTACGACTCACAGCTGAATCCAAAAAAAAACTCAGTAAGGTGCAGCACATAGAGCAACCTCTGACTGCTATGCTGCATGGGGATGCAAAAACTGGCTTTCATGGCAAAGCAAAAGCTTTGCCAGAGACATCCTCCAAACATCCCTGCTGCACAGAGCAGGGGACAGGCACAGAGGAGGTCGGTGACGTGGCCGGGCCAGCGGTGAGTCAGGATGCAGCGGGCTCCAGAATTCACACCACCGCCTTCTGACTAATCCTCTGGAGCACTCTGCATGATCAGTGCATTTTATTCCTCCTGAATCTTAAATTAATGTTATTACCTGGATTATTTAATAAAGTCAGTAACAACAGGTTCCCTGCAGCTCTTTTCATCGATGCAGTGCTTTAAGATATGCAAAGAGCGATTTCCAGCTGACATAACCTTAGCAGAGATCCTTCTGGTGTGGCTTGGCAGGGCTGTGCGGGGGAGGCTGCCTTTAGTTCACAGGGAAAGACTAGAAATGCAGAGCTGTAAGTTATGGGGGATTTATCTGATTAATTGGAAGTGTCTAGCCACCAGCTGGCAGATGTAACACTGACTACAGCCCAAGTAAAGCTACTTGTAAGGAATGATTAAATATCAAGAGATAATGCATTCTGATGGGCAGCACTCTAGCATCACTCACAGAGTACTTTCCTGGACATTCAGGGGAAAATGCTTTTAGCCATAGGGGGAGAGGAACGCTTTCAGCAGTGCCACCCTATTACTTATGGACAGCAACTTCAATGATTTGGATCATCTTTCTTGAAATAGAGATCTTCTCAGTAATGCCAACATCAAGCCTAAAGGACTCGGCTGGTCTCCTTGATTTTAGAGGTTTTGACTGGAAAAATACTGGGTATAATTCAGGGAGGATATGATACTTGCAGGGTTAATGAATCAGGTTTCTATTTATAATACAATTGTCAAGTTTTCTTTTTTTTCTGTGCAGTCAGGCCAAACGATCCCAGTGTATCCGTATCTTTTGGCACATGAGCAGAGAGCAGCCATATGTCACAGCCACTGATGTTTTTATAACAGAGCTGAGAAATCTGAATCTGAATGCTTTGAATAGTGTATTCTGCAAAAGCTCGTGGCCTTTTAGAGATAATCTGATTTGTACTAGCTGGTCAATAGAGTAAATGGACAGCAAAACAAGAACCTCCTCATAGACATTCAATTGCTTTTGTGGATGTTACAAGGACTTTAATTACAACAGCATTGCTGAGGAGATAATGAAGTCTGAATAACAAAGTTTAGACATTCTGATGCTATCTGTAAACTTCAGTATGGAAAGTACAGATAAAAATGTTTCTTATTTCATCTGGAAAAGCTTATACAGAGATAATTGCAATGCAGCACCGAGGGTGGGTTTTAGCATCAGCCACTACTGAAAGGATTTTTCACTAGCTGTGTTTTGCAGAGTACTGCGTAGTTACATTTGGTTTAGCCTGAGTAGTGTTATCTTCCGTGCAGAGCTTTTAGGAAGGGCCTCAGAAAGATGCATTGCAATTCAGCTGTAATTAGATTTATTGCATGACCTTCTGTGGATCTCTCAACTGCTGTTCGTAACACCAACTCCAAAATGGAATCAGTGATGCTCCCTTAACCTGCCTCCCCCCAGAAGACTGAGCCCGAGTGATGCTTGCTTTGGCTTCCTATCTGCTCTAAGTGGAAAGTGCAGGAATTTCTATGCTAGGCTGGGATCATATGGTACCTCTCAATAATGCAGGACGTTGCCTCGTGGCTGATGGAAGAGGAGTAGGTTTGCCAGTCCCCGTTGGGCAGCTCTCGCACTTGGACAGTAAAATACCGTATGGGTGACGATCCATCACTTCCAGGGACCCAATGCAACTGCAGGCTCCGCGATGACACGTCGGACTGGGGGGTGGTCAGCTGCTGGGGGGGGGCCGGGCGCTCTGCAATTGAACCACAGTGCGGTACTGCCTTGAGAGGCTATTCAAGCTAATATAAAACGTGACGGCATAATTGGATTTTCATAGTGGTAATGCCACAGGAGATTGAACTTTTGGATTTGTCCCATGAAGTATAAAAGCCATCTCCATTCCTTTACCTTCTGCTGCAAAGATGAGCAGTAAAACTGATTCTTATTTCCCTGTGTAAAAGGTCATCACTGAACCTACACCCTTCTACCAGCAGATTTCAAACTTGCAAGGATCTTAATCTGGCAGGTTGAGAAGAACTGTTAGGATCATCAGCCAAGCAAACCAGAGAAGTTTTTAATGAAACCCAGGTGTGCTTCCAGCTGCAACTGCTCCTTGGCAGAATTTGCCTGTAAACTGGTTCACTTTTTAACCCCTGCTTACTGCTGGGTACCAGGGGACTGTCCGCTGTGTGCCACATGGCATTCTCTTCCACCAGCTGCTCCCTTGTCAGGGCATGAAGAAGTGAATGAAATGGGCTGGAACAGGCTGGTGTGTGGCAGCGTTCAAGTGCACAACTTATGGCCCATCCCAAACTCCTGCACCAAACCTCTGGTAAGGATCAGGGACCATCAGCAGCTCCTGCTGCCGCTGTTTCTGACCACACTTTGGGGATGAGGCAGAGCTGGAGTTCAAGTACCTCCTTAGTGTGCTTACAGACATCCCCTTTGCTTCCCTTCCCACTCACCGCCCTTGAACCTGCAATGTCAAACCAGGCATTGCCAATGGTGAAGGAGATCTCTCCAGAGCAATTAACAGCACACCTTTCAGACAAGGCAGGGAATGGTAAAGCAGGTGAGAGCATGCCAGCCCCACTGCTTCCATATAGATCTCCTTTCCCGTCACTGTGTCTCTGCACTCCATTGATTTCAATAGAGAAACTCTATAGAGTGAGGAATAATTGTTTAATTGTTTATCATGAAGATTATTGATTCTGATTAAAATATGTGGCATGTAATAAAGCAGAAATTGATTGGAGACACCACAGTGACTTGCTTTTGAGAAGCAATTCAATTCAACTTCATCAGCACTCGTTTCCATATAAGCGCACCCCTGACTGCATGATTCCTCCCAGCTCTGTACTGCGAGCACTTTGTTTCCCTGCCATCCCCCAGAACATTTCCTGCATGTTTTGGCATCTCTCTGCAGCATGCTCTTGCTGACATCAGTGCCAAAAGATCTGTAAGCTATTAGCTGCAGGAATTCCTCGGTGCCAGCAGCCTGCTATCCAGAGCACAATGCAAAAGGTCAACGCCTTACACTGACAGGCTGAGACAGGTATTTGGGGTTATTTTATCAGAGGAAGTGAGTGTCATGTGGGGATTTAATACTGCTGATAAGCTTTAAGCAGTGTGCAGTTTTGGGCAGGTCAGATCTTGCCGCTGGTCTCCAGTGATTGGGTTTCCTTCTGCTGCCAACGGGAGATCTTAAAATCTCCTGTGTTGCAAGATATACTTCCTGACTGTACGTACAAAGCCATTAGTGTGAAGAGTTTATTTATGGGAGTTTAGCCACGAGCAAATGCTCAGGTGAGCTGTTTGTGCAGGAATGTAAGGCTGGGCCATATGACTCAATGGACTCCTTTTAATTTCTTGCTACATTTACATCTTGTGGCTCCGTTCTGCCTGGATCCCTGGTGCTGACTATTCTGAAGGATATCGTTCCATTCTGTAGGCCCAGAGCACTACAGAAGCACCTCTGGAGAATGGAGCTGCCATACAGCTTGGGATCTGTAAATCAGAGGTATCACTGTAAAATGCAAAGATTTCTATTGGCAGTACCCAAGGAATTAAAGGACACAAATGAGGCACCAATTTCAGTGATTTTCAAGGGAATTTTTATGCCTGCTTACCTCAGTATCAAGGACGACAAGGACATTAAATGCATTTTCATTAATGGAAAGTAAATATCTTCTCGCTCTGGAATATTTATTGTTATGTATACAAGTTCCAGGCTTGTTTGTTTATTTACTTGTTACCAGAATAGTTGCACTGGATAAATTTCTTTATCAACCCAGAATACTAATCATGTTGATATAAGATTATATATTCTTCTCTCTGTACTTTACATACGGGATCACTACAGCTAACTCTCAATGCCTTGGGACTCAGCTCCATAGCAAGCACACAGACACAGTAGAGCCATCAATCAAAAAAGAGAAAGAGTTCACTTTATGTTAAGACATGCCTATTCAAGATAACCCTAAAGCACTGATAGCAGCAAGGGATCATTGTTCCTGCAGTGGAGGTGGGAGTTCTGCCTTGAGCCATTGTGTACCAGCAACAGCTCGGGAAATCTGAGCACATCTTATTGAAAAGGAGAGGCTCTGAGCTTTGAGTGTTTACTTTTATTGGGCACGGTAGTTTTTTTTCTGAAACTTGCACATACTGGACTTTAAACTTCCACTTTGACAACATTCAGACAGGGGTGGAAGAAACCTTGAGCTGATAAATCTGCTTGATTGACAGCATCTTTAGTAGAGGCACTTTTTGTGCTCCAGAGGTTCTTTCTCTGAGGACTGCACTGTTATGCACTGGGAAGGCTGCACATGACCTGGAGAGCTGTGCTGGTGGGAATTTTAGCACCAATCACACAGGACAAAAGTAGAAATGCACCCCACTGGTCTTCCCTGTTGGTGGCTGAACATCAGGGCAATGCCTACAATACTGTAGGTAAGTATTAAGGGAGATGTGAGCTAATAGCAAGGGAGATCCTTGCTCTAACACTAAATGATCTGGTAAAGTGTAGAAAAGATTCAAAATGAAAGACCATTTGGTAGTGACTTTTTAACAACTAAAAGTAAATGTTATTTAAAGTATTATAGTGCATGTCTTGGGCAAGAGCCAGGACCAGGCACACATGCACACCCCAACAAAAGCTGAAATAACTCTATGGAGGTTTGTTCTGGCTGTCTGCTGAAGTGTGCTTCTCTCTGAACTGTTTTATAAATCACAGAAGTTGCGTGGCAGTGATTTTTAAGGGTCAAGTTCTCCTGAAGATGAATACAGAGGCAGCACCATGGGTCAGAGTGGCACAAGGCACAGAACGCAGTGGTGCACAAGGGAGTGATGCCGGTACCACTGCCCTGGTAGCTTTGGCTGTCAGCTCAAGAGTCCAGATAAGTGCTTTGCATTGGAACATGGCAAGACCTAAGGAAAGTCTACACTCCTGTTTTTTGCTAACATATCCTCTTTTGGCTCTGAATGAGAAATTAGTGTTCGTGCACAAATAGAAAATGCTTTTTTTTCTGATAGCTCTGGAGACCCATTCTAAGACGAACCAAAGCATTAGAAACATGCAATTATGCAGACCAGATACTTTAATAGCTTGCATATGTCTTTCACATTTTGATACTTTTGGTATCTAAGCATCTACACTAATTCAAGTATATATAAGCTCTTGCTTTCTTCAAGTAGGCTCCCTATAGAACAGAACTTGTTTGAGGATGCAGACTGTGAACAACAATTTTGTGCCTGATACCCGAAGTAGAAAAATCCCAGAGAATCCAGATACAAACATTCTGCTTGAGTATACAGCAACGAATGGCCAGAGGAACTGCTAACGCACTGGGTCAGGACTTAGGTGCAATGGAGGAGCCACGTTAAGAAACTCTGCAAGATCTCCAGCTCTCATTCTGTGTTCCCTAATCAATGCAATTCATCCATCACTTACATTCTTAAGATTGCAATCCTTCTAGAAAATGAGAGAGTTGGGAAAAAAAAAAAGCCAAAAAAAAAAAAAAGAAGCTTTGACTGCAGAAGGAGGCTGCATATGGCCAACACGGCATCTGATGGAAAAATCAATCCCCAACAGCCTGTCTGGTTAGAAGAACTGCCTCTCATAAAAGCCTGCCTTGCTCACCAGGTTTCCAAAATCATGACGTTGCTATGGTTTAGGGCTGGGTTATGGCGTGAGAAGCAGGAGGTGTACAGGCTGCAGCCTGTAATTAAAATTCCTGTGAGTGCAGCACAGACTCAGAGGCATGCAAAGGAAAGCACCCCAACCCGTGGCTGCAAGCTTTACCTCTTTTCTCTGTCGTGATCACTGTGGCTTCCAGAGGCTCTCCCCAGCCCTGCCGGGTCTTGGCAGACGTCCGGAAAATGTACGCTGACTCGGGGGTGAGGTCGGTAGCAGTGAACTGCCGGACTGTTGAGCCCACCTCCACCGTTGTGAACTTGTTGGGGCTGCTGCTGGCCAGCCGATATGCAATCTGATAGCCTGAAGTCACGGCACCGACAGAACAGAGTAGAGGAGGTTAGGATTTTTTCTGGAAGTAGCACCAGAACTATTAGCTTATTGTAATTACTTGTTTAACTGAGACCAGAACTAAGTAATTTGCTTCCTTTAGTGCTATAAAACTCTGCTATATGCCAGCCCTTCGCAGTCAGGCGCAGCACCTTATGGGGAAATTACACACTGCGGTGCACACAAGGGTCTGCTGGATATTAGCTGCAGCAAAACAGATCTCGCTTTCCATCCTTCATCCCAACAAGACACAAAAACATTTAATCTTTCCTGAGCATACTGGTACCTCTTCGGAAAGGTGAAGGTGCAGAGTCCATTACACACAGTGACAGCATTGGTTGGAGCCTGAAGTTTCTCAGCTGCAGAGCAGTTGGATTGCCCCAGCTGTGCAGCCCTCATGCTGCTCAATTTAACCCTTACCCCTGCTTTTTGCATTTGCCTTTCTCTCAGCTCTCCCACTCCCCCATAATTGCACGGTGGATGCCAGGACTGCCAATAAAAGCATCCTCCTGTTCTGCACTGTTGCAGTCCCTGTCTGCAGCCCAAGGAAGAAGCCTGCAAGCTGTGCAGTCTCACTTAAATCCTCCCGCATTCAATAATCAGTGCTGTTGATGCCTGCAAATGATAGCCCCACTCCAACCTGCCTGATGATTACGAGCTTACGGTTTAGCATACATTATTAATGATCTAACCAGGCAAAGGAAGGCTTCCAGAGCTCTCACGCACCACTAGCAACAACTGTCCCCCAAAGAGGGTCTGCCAAATGTTCAAAGCCATTCTGTACACCCAGCAATCGAATCAGGCTCTCACTTTTGGAGCTCCATGTAACTTTCAGTCCAACTGCTAACTTCCAAAATCAATTAATATGGGACTGGTGTGGGGCTTTATTGCCCAAGCTGAATGCACTGTATGATTAAACGCTTCATGAAGCTATGCAGGGCAGAGGGCAGCCAACACATCCAAATCAGAGCAGATGAAAACAAAACAGCCATGACACGATGCTGCCAACTCTCTGCTCATCTTCCAAAAGACAAAGGGGCCCACAGACACCTGAGACCGTCTCTTTCTCTTGAAATTAATATCCCAGCTAACGTTTGAACTCCCACCAAATTCTGGCTGTAACGAGAACAAGAGCCAAACCTGGTGTGCTTCATTCATAAAGGTCAGCGCATGGGAACTGCAGAGTGTATCTTACCTGTGGCTATTAGATAAAATCAATGACATTTATTTTTTACTGGGAACGTGAGGCAATTGCCACATAACTGCTCACAGAAAAGACTCAGAGTTCATATGCTCTCCCCAGTGAATGCCATACTTGTATGGTACATAAGCAGTGAAATTTAATTGGGATACAGATGGTAATAATTTTGGTGTGCTGATTCTCATGGTACTGCGGATGAAGCCCCAGCATTTCTTTGCCTTTTTTTGTTTTCTACAGCTGCTAGCAGATGTGGGGCAGCAGCTGTAGCTGCCTCCATGGAACAAACCTGATTGCACAGCTACTTCTGGGAGCAAACTGACTCTTGGGGCACCAGTATTCCAGCAAGCTATGGGTACAGCTGGGCACAGGGCTGCTTCATGGCAGTGCCCCAGTACACAGTGGCTGCCCGTATTTGAGATCGCACATTTGGAAGGGAAAGCTTCCAGCACAGCACAATTAATTTTTGCCAAGGGTATCCAGCTGTGCGCTGGGCATATTCCTACAGCTTTTCCATGGGTGCATAATGCTGCATTCCTAGGTAAAAAAAGCCTGATTTTCAGAGCTCCTGAAGCATGCTAAGCTGTCATCACAACCTTGGGGTCTTACACTTTGAACATCTCACTTGTTCTCCTGCAAATGACCTCCTTTTACCCACTGCGCCAGCTCTCCCATTGCTGGCCCCATATGCTTCACTGCAGTATTTCTGTATCTTTAATAACATGCGTATTCTGATCTTCTCAGAAAGTCCACAGAAAGACAGATAGCAGTGGGGAGAATAAATGGATACATGATGATCCTCTTTTTTTTGTTGTTTTTACAGATGTGTGGAATGCAGGAGAGCCCTGGTGCAAGATCTCAATAAAGGGGAAAAAATAGTAAAAGAAAAGCTCTGAGGCAATTTCTACAGCAGCAGGGAAGATGAAGGAAGAAGCAACTAAGATGGCTAAAGAAGTTTGATAAAGGGACATAAGACGTAAGGAATAAGACCTGCAGGGAAACCGAGAGTATTAAAAGAATAGGAAACTTGATTTATCTAGTTATTAAAAGATAAGTATGATATCTGGGACATATCATTGTCAAACGATTTTCTCTCTTTTCTAAACCATTGTAAAATATAAAGTGTAGCTAAAATGTAAGGAGGGAATAGAAAGGTAACTATTTACTGCTAAATGGTGGTACCCATGCTGGAAAGCCAATTACAAACACTCACGGATCAGGTAAGGAAGCACACACTTATCTGTGCCTCTATAACAACTTACAGCCATGGATCCCATGACCATAGCTTGCAGCTTTGTGATGTTTTCTCTCATTGACTGACTTGAAGGTGCACATCCAACCTGTGCAACTGAGCTCTTGTTGCTGCCCAGAAACCCCTGAGACGTACTCAGTACCTGAATGCGATCCCCTGCGTCACCTTCCACTGTTGGACAATTGGGCAGCCAAGAGACATTCTGCCATAAGCATCGTTGCTCTTTTTTTTCAGAGTGACACAGAAGATGTAGTATTTAAACGACAGTTTGGATAATAACTTGGGCTAACACAAGATGAAAAAGACGCAATTATGAGGCTGATGATCTTTGGCAACAAGAGAGAGGAGAAGATAGGAAATGTTGGGTGAAATCAAATGAGGCAAATCAACAGAGATAAATGGGAAGTGTTCAAATGAATGTACGCTCGAGGTCTGCTGCATGGATGAAGCTTCCTTCCCCTACTTGATGACAGCAACAAGATGTCACATACACAGTAGATGAAAACAATATCAAAGGTTATGAATGAGAGCAAAATCTTTAAAAAGTGATCAGAGCAAACTTTTCCAGGGTAGGCGTATCTTCCAGAAAGTTCACCAGCTGGATGCTCAGTCAGAAGAATGCACATTCTTCTCTTCATTTTTCTTTTTTCCCCTACGTAGCACTGGGTCCTAAATCTCTTGTTTTGGAGTTGTGCTGATCACCAGCCAAACTGCATAAAAAAGCCTTGAAAGATCATTTCCTCAGCGGTTTATTTATTCATTGAAACAAGGCTTATTTTTGCATTAGCATCTCCTTAAATATTTTTTGCACAACTGCGAGCGGTTTCATGAGCTACGCTTTCTGAACTCAGTAAATGGCAACAGTCTGAACTGCCTGTTAAACGTTAGGTCACTAACGCAGCCACCAGATTCCCCAAAGCAAACAGGCAGGAAGATGACAACACCCCATGAATATAGAAGAGCTCTCAAGCTCATCACCATACAAAGCCCTTCAGAACTGACAGCACCCGCTCATGCAGGCTGCGGTGCAGCAGAGATACAAACACTTATTAATTTGTCACAGAACTTAGGGAGAGCCAAACGATACCGGGAGGTTACGGTCTGCCTAGCGGAGCAGCAATCCAGTTTGTTGATTTTACTGCTTATCTGTTTAAGGGCCAGCGGGTGTGCAAATGCAGCCCAGGATCAAAATATGCATTTGCAAACATGGATTACATCCAATTTCGGTTCTAATTCTCAGTGGAGTTCTTACACTCTTTCGCAGTAAGCTTCAGGTATACGCTAAACGCAAGGATACCGTGAGGAATACTAACCAGCAAGCGTGGCTCAGCTCTTGGTACAGGCAAAGCTCGCTGATAGAACTGCACATACACACATTAATGCATCGTTTTCCTTTAACAGTGTTTGAAGGAGCTACCCTGGGTGCTGCTGAATGGAGCGCCGAAGAGAAGACGGAGTTAAGCCTCATGTTGGTTACTGCAACACTCCCAAAAGGAGAAGCGGAGATATCTAGCAGTCCTCCACAGTAAAATATTTAAACAAACAAACAAGCAGTTTTCCCTCTTGGTGCCTGCCAGTATTTCATCCTGTTAATCTCCCTCTGAAATGCTAGAACATGTTTTGATGTAGATTACAAAAATGTTAGCTGCAAAGGTGCTTGTATACTCAGAGGACAAAGCCAGGAGAGCAGGAACATTAGTTCAAAGGCTGGGAATAGAAGTTGCTCTTGCAGAAAAAAAGTATTTTTTTCTTTGCAGCCCCACTGGTGAATAACAGGCGGCCTGCAAAGTTATGTTAACTTGTTTTTTTCCACTAATTCTACTTCACTGACCTTGGCTGTGGCGGTTACAAAGCTGTTTCAGAAGTTCATTGCAGCAGTAAGATTTGAAAAGTGCACAAGAATGAAAGTAAACACGCAACCTTTAGTTACAACGCCATGCTGGTTTTTTAGCTATTTTTGAAGCACTCCTCACTTCCTCGAAAAGATCACAGAAATAACTCAGCATGAGTAATTTTTACTGTTTCTCTCTGACATTGGCAGTTAACTGCTTCCTCCATGAGCCTCAATTTTTCTGCCACCAAAAAAAAAAAGAGAGGAGGGAGAGCTGTTGAATAAAGACAATGGACCTCAAAGAGGTGGACTGGGGCAACTGGTAGGTAGAGTCCCCTGGGAAGAAATTCTATGGGAAAAAGGAATTCAGGTTAGCTGACAGTTCTAAAAGAGACAAAAATAAAGGTACAACGATCCCAATGCAGACAAAAGATGTTAGGAGCCCAATATATTTGCATTCAGACCTCACTAATGCCTTCAAATTCAAAACTGAATTGTACTAAATGTTGAAACAGAATGGGTTGCTGAAGGGGTGTATAAATAGACAGCACTGGAACATAGGGACAAAGTCAGAGCAGCTACAGTGCAGGTGAGTCTGAACTTAAAGGGGAAAGGCAACGAGAAAGGTTTTAGAAAGATATTCGAAATACAAGAGAGAGAAGGAGAGGTCAGCTATTGGGAATAAAAGATGAGCACAAGACAAGTGACACAGAAGAGCACAAGGCTGACACCTCGGTTGCATCAAAAAAATGTTGATTATTAACTAGATGCTTAACACAAATTAAAACTGACAACAATAGAAGGAGGGATGTAGGCTAGAATACAGAACAGGTTAACAAACATTTAGCTAAGCTAGATGTAATCAAGTCAGAAAGGCCTGATGAAATTTGCCCTGCAGTGCTATATAACTAGCAGGAGCCATCTCTGAATAATCAGTGGTTATATTCAAGAACTTGTTGAGGATAGGTGACATCCCAGAATATTACCGAAGGGCAAACTGAATGCTTTATCTCATAAAATGGAGGAAGAAAGACCAGAGGAATTATGGACAAATCAAGCCAAAGTTTAATACCCGGAAAGACCCTGGAAAAAATATGAGTAAACATATAACCATCCACAGGGATAATAAATTGCCAGAGAACAGCTAATATGTATTTGTCTGGAACAAATAATAAATACCAAATAATCTGTTTTCTTCTTTGACAGTGTAATTGGCCAGGTGGGAAGAGTAGATATGATCTGCATTGACTTTAAGTAAGGCTTTAATATGGTTCCAAGCAGCCCTGTCAGAAACAAGCTGGAGAAACAGAACTTAAGAAAAATACGGCACATTTTGCTGCGATCACTTAAAAGAAAAAGTCAAAATGTTGTTAGCAATAGTTGGCTGAGAAATGGATAGGATATATTAAGTAAGGTCTCACGAGAATAAGTCCCGAGTCTGTTTCTGTTCAATACTTTCATTAATGACCCGGTTGATGGAATTGTCATTCTGCTCGCAAACTTCAAAACTAAAACCAAATTGGGAGCGGTTCTGAGCCCTTTGGAGGGCGAGATGGTAATTTAAAGTGATTCTGATAATGAGGAGAGTTGGTCTGGAATCAGAAAGCTGAAATTCAATGAAAATACATGCAGAGCATTGCGCTTACAGAAATTAAAGAGCTTAATGTACGTGTAAAAGAAGGATTGACCTGGAATTGTACTGCAGAAAAAAGGCAGGAATTAATAGCAGGTCATAAACTTACTTAGTTACAACATCAGTGCTGCAAAAAAGTCAAGGCAGTGCCAGGCACCCTGGGAGGTGTGACTGGGAATGGACTGTGCAGGTCACAGGAGCCTGCAATCTCCATGCTGAGCACTCTTTAAGAGATACCCTTCCACCTTTCCTCCCAGCTCTGCATTTGTATGATTTTATCAGTGTTGTGGCATTGACCACGAATCGAACAAGAAGTGGATGAATTGCACAGGGCACTGTGAGAAGCCCGAATAGAAGAGTTGTTATTCCACAGAACTTGAAACTTCAGCAAAAGATGCTGACCAAGTGCAGCAGGGTGAGATGTCAGAACAGTGGGGGGCAGCTAAATATCTTTAGGACTTTCTCATCATGTGTACCAAGTGATTTTTTTTCCTCCTTAACCACATCCTGTGATTCAAATCCCAACCTCTATGAAGAGCAAGTTTATAGGACACACAGTTCCTTAAAACAAAAGCAACAAATCAACAAGGCAGCCTGGAAGCCAAGCTTCCTTGAGCTCCTTTGGATCCCATCTGATGATTTCTCTGTGTCTCCAGGTGCCAGGATTAACCCACAAGAACTTTTAGAAACTGCACACCTCAGCAAAGGCTCTGAGCTCTTGACTCAAGAGCTACACACAACACCAGACCAGTCCTTTATCTAAAGGGATATTTATAGGGATAATCCTTACTCACCTGCTTAGACTACCACAAAATGTGCTCCACATCAGCACAGAACACAGGCAGAATTGCTGTGTAAATATTACATACATTAACTTAAGAGGCATGAATAGATTCTTGCATTGTAAAAACCTTCAATGCTTTAGAAATACACGGAGCTGCTGGTGTGCTCTGGGTGCAACGGCAACCCAAGAGTTATCAGAGCAGGAAGGTAAGGAGGTTTGTCATGAATTCCTGGCGTGCCTTGCTGCCCCTGTTGCCTTTGATAAAAAGCCAGCTGTGATTAACTCCTTGCAACCTGGCAGACAGTATTGGCTGGAGGAAGCAGCAAAATAGAAGCACTCATGAAAGTGAGAAGTCAGGGATGCACGGCAAGGAGGAGGAAAGGAAAGGAGGGTAATATCCCACTCTGCCCTGCTGCAGCTCAACAGGTTATACATACAAATACAGGCGGACAGATGAGGATTCAAACACAGCATCAGGAATGCAGTGTAATCCTGACTTGGGAAAACACACACCACGGAGCCTGGCAGAACTTCTTCTCACCACAGGACCTATTTTCCTCTCTTTAGCCATGGATTTGCTTAAGCGTAGTTTCTAACCCAAAGTGCAAGCAGAAGGAAAACCCAACAGCCACAGCTCCTCTGCTCCCCACCCTCCCCTCCCGGCTCCTTACCCAGGATGATGCCATTGGGCTCCTCTGGTGGCTGCCAGACGATGCGCACCGACGTCAGCCTCACCTCGGGGAACACCAGCCTGACGGGCGGCCCAGGGGCTGCGGGGGGACAGAGGTGGTGCCCACAGGCACAAAGTGTCAGAGGGGTTACAAGTTCCCCAATCGCTTTGCACAGAAGGCTGCCAAGCTGTAGCTCGCCAATAATAGTTAGGAGCACCCATGTGCATGCAAAACTTATGGATTCAGAGGAATTCGGTCCACACGTGTTGGAATTGAATAATATCTCCTCTCTGTGGCCCCAGTGCTGGCTTTGAACTGCCTTCTGATTTTACATGTGAGTTCTAAACACAGAGGTCTGAGGCAGCGAACCCGATGCACGCTGATGCAGACAGCTGGCAGCTGCAATGGCCATCCCAGGTTTGCGAGGTGAGGAGATGTTAATTCACACATTTGCATCTCCAAAATTTCCCCTTCGGCACAAATTCCACCTGCCTCACCCCTGATGATACATTTAATTAAGCGGAGCCCAGAGGAGACACAACATATTTATGTCAGGAGTACGGAGAAGGAAGAACAATTTGTATCATTTGCCAACAGGCACTTAAGGAGAGAACTGCTATAATGGGGTTATCTAAAACAAACAGCTTTAAATATTTCACATTACAGTCTGATGTGTACAATTCTGTGACTGCTCTTTCATTCCCTGCAGAGTTCTGCTAATATTAACTTATCTTTGTTTCCTTTCAAAGTCACCACACAGGCTGAATGCTGAGAAAATGGCTACAAAAATGCCTGGGAGAGACTGTTCCTGCTCTGTCCCATCCCTGGCCCCATTCAATCCCACCCCTATTGCCACTCCATCCCATCCCTGTCCCTGCACACTGCAGTAAATGCCAAGTTAAGCCAGGAGTCTGAACGTGTTTGCAGCCCATCCAAACAGCTTTAATGAAGATCCTTGTAGATAACATTTTTTATTCCGTTTCTACTGGGAACATTTTGATAAGAAAAGAGATTTTTTTTTTGTTTTTTCTATTTTTCATTCATTGGGACTAACAAGCAGAAGCCTCTCACTCAGACACTATCCATCATTTAATAGTGAAAAGGCAATGAAACTAAAGCAACTTTAGCATCTGCAAAGCCAGAAATATTTTAGGAGTTGAATTAAATTTCTGTCAAACTCCATCAGCAGGAATGCTCTCACCCCAGAGATATGTTCAAACAGGGGTGAGGAAGGGGCTGCTCGGGGTCTCTCAGCACAACAAACTGCACTCTGGAGTCCCTGAGCTCATGGGAAGCACTGCAGGGGGCTACAAGAGGGGCTGCTATGAACCCTTTCCGGCTCAGTCCTTATTCTTTTGGAAAAAAACTGAGAATGGATTACTGAAGCTGCAAATTCCATATCTCTCCTTCAGTCCAAGCAGACCCAGGTTTGTTTATTGCTTCCAATTGCAGCGCTCTACTTTTTGCTTAGAGCATGATTGAACATCAATTGGCATTTATAATTGGGCTCTAAAAATTGTCTTCAGTAGAAATTTTCTACATCGAGCTTCAGAGGACAAATAGTTTTAGATTTTTTCCTCTTCATCAACTGATGGGAAAGAGGAAATGGGCAACTGGTTTTCTGCAAAATTCTCATCCCATGGCCAATGGAGCAGTGCTGTTATGCAGACTAAGGATCGATTCCTTTAAGTTCAAAGTCAAAAAACAATCCAAACAACCTCAGCTCAGCCTTTCTACACTTGCATCACTGCAAGAAAATGGCGTTATCAGCAGGACTAAGTAAGGCCCTTATTCTGGTAACCCATACACTTACCATCATCCTTGGTTCTTTCTACAACAGCAGGAGAGCTGGGGACTCCATCCCCAATGCGAGTGAATGCCAACACCCGGATCTCATAGAGCACATACTTGCGCAGGCCGGACAGCAGGCAGGACTGTGTGTGGTTACCTCTTACTGTTTGGCTCCTTGGTTCAGAGTCTAAATCTTTTGCTTTGTAAAGTATCTGCAGAATAATGCGGAATAAATGTATGTGAATACAGAAAGAAAAAGTTATTACATGAGAATTGAAAAAGGGGCATGCATTTAAAATGTTCCTTTTCACGAGATATGAGATTAAATTCAGCAATCAACCCTTCCAAAACCAGTACGCTTCTGATATCTCATCCTTTTGACTTATGGATGATATTAACATCCCTCAGGTGAGCAATAAATAATAAATAGAAAAATGTAGCCAGGTAGTGCTTTAATAACAAAGTGAACATGAAGCTCCAGCTGCGTACCTTGTAACCCAGGATGAGACCATTTTGCTCTGACTCAGGGACTGCAGACCATGTCAGAAGGATCTGGGTTGAGCTCACGGCTTCAGCAGACACGTTCTCAGGAGGAGCAGAGGGAACTGGAATCACGGAGATGAAATAGGTAAGGCTTTCCAGGTAATGCCGTTCCATCTCCCTGTCTGCTTGGGATTGTTTTGGGATCCCTTGGAAGGGTACCCTAATCCCCACGCACTCACATAGATACACTCCAGACAATGCCTTCTTTCATATTTATTATACACCACCCTTACATTTCAGCTTACTTCTCATTCTTTTACCAGTTCATGTAAGAAACACGATGTTTGTAAAGAGCTTAATACTCACCAGAAAGCACTGTCTACAGGCAGGCATTAAATACAGGTAGACATGAATAAACTTCAGGTTCTTTGTGTTTGCAGTAATTAGAGTTACGTTTAGATTGCTGGACTTCTACAAAGTCTATCTCCTAGGTTTTTCTTTCCCGTGCATTTTATTTCCCTATGCCAAAAGTGAGAAATCTTTATGAATGGGAGTTTATCTTACGGTATGATCTGTTCTAACACGAAGTTTTATGCCACCCTGGCTTTCTATATTATTCAAAAGGAAATTATAGCATCTTGTCTAGAGTTAGCAGTAATTCCAGCCACTGGATTGCACCCAGACCTCCCAGTTCAGTGAGAAGTGCTTTAACCTCGAAGCCTTTTGATTATGTGATGGTGCTTAACATTTGCAATACATCAATTATAGACAGATACATTAAGGCAAGGTGTATTTTCAGGGACTGATACGGTGTAAATGAAAGATATGCCTATTTCATTTATGTTGTAAAATTGGCTCTTATGAAACCAAGATCATTATTAGAACGGATGGCACGGGAACACCGTAATTTTCTGTTACTCGACAGAGAAGCAAACCTGCATTTTCTCATGCCATTAAAACTCAACCCACTGCAGAACCACCACGCAACTGCAAGCTTTTGTGGGCAAGCTCAATAGCTATACAGTGTTATGCAAGCAGAACCAGAGACTATTTTTAAGAGTTCACATTTTATGCTGCCCTTTCCCTTCTTTTTTTTTTCTTGTGGCATTTCCAACATCTGAAGGGTATAATCTTTCCTAAAGCATGATACACCTGTCAGACCTCGAGAGAACATTCACCAAGTTATGTTACATGAGTACTCATGGACAGCAAGGCTTGATTAGGTCCTGAGTACATCGCAAAGCTGAGCACAAATCTCTGCCAAAAAGTAATGCTTCCCTGGCTGTCCGAATGAAAGAACAGATCAGCTGGTTTGAAGGCTAGCTCCCGAATCTCCTAGCAACATGAACAAGATAATGAGTATGACACCAGAATTAATATAAATGGAAAAATAAAATACACCAGCCCCCACCTTTTTGCACTCAAGGTTAACCACAGAGATAGTCATTTCTGAAACAATTTCCCTGTTACCAATTATTTGGGACACGAGAAGCAGGGCACCATCACACGCCATTGCAGCAGACTGAAATCCGATTTTTTTTCCCCTCTAATGCTGAAATGCTCTTTCTTTTTTTTTTTTTTTTTAAATCTCCTAGATTTATCCCCCACAAGGATATAATTATGTTAAAGGAAAATAGATTGCCAGGAGCCATGAATGTCTTTGGATAGCTGCCACAACTTTATCTGTAGATCTTCACAAAGAGTTACTCCCACATGAATCACTTCTGGAGAGAGAAAGGGTGGAGGTGGGTCGCGGGAAACCAGAACACAAAGAGGAAAGAAGCCCTTTCCAGCCACATTTATTTTTATTTTATCTGGTTTGAACTCTTTCAGGAGCAAAAGTTCCTTTATTTTACAAATATTTCTTTTCCCCTTTGATCAGCAGCCACCAGATATCCCAAATTCACAAAAGGTCGGGCTGCGGCCGGCTGCCCCTGTGTGCATGGCTGCTTTGAGGTGTGTGTGCCATCCTGCTGCTGGCAGGGGGATGCTGAAGCTCATAAAGCACAGAATGGCCGATGGGAAGGTTTATTAGCCCACACTCCTCTTAATCCCCAGCGATGGCCAGAACAGCTCAACGTCCCCTCTCGCTGGGGAGGAATCTCAGCCCAGCACCTGAATGGCAGACATCCTTGCATTCATCGTGTATTTCGCTCCACTTTAATTTTCCAGTGCTATTGTCATGTTGGTGTTGAGAATTATGTTTTAATATGGATGTATGAATTCAGGGTGTGCAACTGATATTACAGATTTTATTGTTGCCTGTCTCTTATCAGGCAACACAGTTTGATCGGCCCTTTAAAGAATGAATTGAAATGTAACATCCATTTATCTGACCCCTCTCCTCACTCAGGATATCCTGCTTCAAAGTAATTATGGTTTGCTATGACTGATCAGTGACTTGAGTGAGGCGTATAATCTCTCTTTCCCCTGCAAACTCTGATGCTGTTTCCTTAACCGTTGCAATGAAGACTTTGCTGGAAGCTCCAAAGCAGAGTTCTCATTAGTAACCTGCAAGAACAGAGCAGAAGCCAAGCAACGGTGTCCAAAAAAATCTCAGAGCTTGAAAGAAATGAACTGGAAAGACCGAAACGAAATGATTAGCTAATCCAGCAAAGTGCCAGCTGCACGATGTGCTTTAGAAGATCAAACATAGGAAATTATAGAGTTACTGGTACTTTGCACTGGGACTTCAATAACAACTCAAGTTTTTTAGTTATCTGTGTTGGCATCTAAGATCACGCATCTTCTTTCTACATCTGATAAAACCGTATTTAATATACAGCAAATGATGTTGTTGCATGTCTTTAACTGGGCCCAAAGCAGCCTTCAATAAGCTAATTTGTATTCTGGCATTCTAAGAAAGCTAGATAGTGTGATGATGTGGTTCTCTCCATTTTTTGCAGCTCATTTTAGCTGAATACCCTTAATTGTTTTCTGAAAGTAAAAATTAAGCTGGCATATGGTACATCTGACATCAATTAAGAAGTACAAGTTTGGAGCTAGGTTCATGGCAAAAGCAACATAGCTGCAGCACAGCATGTCAGCATTTTGCCTGTAAAATTAGATATCAGGGGCTCACTCTCAGCTTGTACAAACTGACAAATCCCTGCAGTGACATTGGGCCACATCTGAATTACCCAGCAGTGCTTTATCGCACTGTAACTGCTTCGTGAAGGTCACGCTCTGACAAACCAAGGGACTGATCCTTGCCATGTGCGTGTGCCCATGCTCGTGTAGGAGCTCATTTTGTGAGGTGAGCACACACTCTCGTGTAACTGAATGCCTGAGGATATCAAGGCACTGAGTGAGGTGTGTTTGGGATGAACTGTTTGAAAATAAGAGGGTTTCTATTTAGAACAAATCAGCCCCATCAAAGTTGTTCTACACATTACAAGTCTTCACGCTTTCTTGCTTTCTCTTTATCATACCCGCTATCATTTACGGTGTATAGAGTGGAAACTGAGCTTGTTACTCTGCAGTTAACACTATAATGTTTAGCAGACCTAAAGTACTTTGAGAGCATACGTGCAATTTCTCTCATAATTCAAAAGCCAGTTCTAATGCTTTGACCGCTTTCTCTGGGTATAGGTAACTTTTATCCATATTTTAACCCCATTTGGAGGTGCACACAGGTTAAGTGCAGGTTCCCTCTCACACAGCTCGCTGCTATGCCAGCGCTTTTTGTGTACCGCAAACCTAAAAAGATGCAGCCAGAAGTCTGAGCCTTGACTTGCTCCATTCAAGAAATCAGATGTTAGTATCAAAGAAAGTACATGAAAAAAAAAACACACACAAATGAGTCCTTATGGCCTAGATCACAGCTCTGTATTATTTTGATCCTGGTTTCAGCGTGCCTCCTATAATCAGTTTCAAGTCAACCATCCTTTAATACTGCAAGAGGAAATGCCAAACACACACGTGTAACCTCTGATCTTTAGATGCTGAGCAAGAGCACTGTAATCCTAAGGTTTTATGAAATCGCTTAATCTTAGTATTTACTTCCTTTCAAAAGAAGTGTTTGAAGAGCAGTGGAAAGAAGAAAATGGAGAATGTGGTATCTTTTTATTATGACACAAAACACTTCAAAACTACTTTGTCTAGGTCACTCTATCTCTAACTCCAGTACAAACATGCCCTGTTTAAAATACCTCTGGCAATAGCTTTCCAATTACTCCTTCCCAAAAAGCACCACTTTAATGGAGTGGGATGACTTTGTCTAGCCTTCGTCTCAGCAGTTCAAAGGACTGTTACGTGAGGCAGCAGAGCAAATTGTGCACTCTGCACAGCACTCACGCTTCATGCCAAATGATGCTGCATGGCGCAGAGTGCACACGCATGCACATATGTATCTATCAAGGTGGGGCATGGATATAATTGAATTCCAAAACATTCTCATGAAGAAAAACAGAAAAAAAAATAGTAAGAAAAAATATCAGCACTGGGCTTTGCATAAATACAAGTCACAAAGAGCTTTTAGTAATTAACTTTTAAACCGCATGTGTCATCTATTCTTTTATTCATCTATAACATAAATTTTAATTTATCAAGGGCAGGTTTGGGAATAGGTGATGTGGAAGCTAACAGCCAGAGAGCAGCTTTTCAAGATCTGTCTTTACTGTTGCTGCTGTGCTAACAATAATTTACTGCTGCCCAAAGTTGTGAGTTTGCTGACACTGTTTGAAGTCTCTATGCTAGTATGGATGAATCAGACAACACAGTACCTGTGCTCTATGTCTATGTGAAGGTTATGTCTACATAAAGGTTACGTCTACATGAAGGTTATGTCTATATAACCTTCTGTACACAGTTTTAGAAGGTAGTTTTGAAAATGTGTCATCAAAAGCTCAAATAATTATCTCACTTCCATGTGGCTCATTGGCCCTCTAAAATAATTTGTGCCCTTTTAGAAATACGTAGTGCTTGAAATTAAATTTCAGATAACCACGACTTCCAGAAAACCTGCCTCAGGCCAGGAGTGGATGGGGGAAGGGGAGGATGAGGGGAAGTGAAACTGCTAAGGAGGAAGAAGAGGCAGAGAAGGATGGACACGAGCTCCTTGTTGTGCTGCCTGCGATGCTGCCAAACTGTGGCAGGAGCAGGAAGAGGTTGTTTTATTTGCTTTAAATAAACAAGGTTTAAACAAACCTTTCATGCAGGTTTATAGGTTTATGCATGAGAACGTGAGAGGAGTAAAATAACTAAATATATAAGTAAGCAAGCTCCCTCAAATGTCTCTGTATCTTTTTGCCTTCAGCGCACCCAGAGATCATTCGTTTTCCTTCTGTTTTTGATTTAATGGGTCAACAAGAAAAAAAAAACAGAACCAAAAAAGGCATCACATGCTGACAATTCTCTGGCATGTCCTTCCCAGCCAACGCAGGGCTCTGACTCACCGGACTCCCGCGTGCGACCTCGCACCACTTCACTCCACGGTCCCGCCCCGATGGCGTTGAAGGCCTGGATCTGCAGCTCGTATTCTGTCCACTCCTCCAGGTCCTCGATGGTGCACTCCCTTTCCAGCCGGTCGCTGATGACCTTCAGCAGGGCAGAAGGCTGCAGATCCACGCGCCAGAACTTGATGCGGTACCCCACGGACTCTGGGTTGCCATTGTACTGCGTGTCGGGCAGGGGCTGGGGGAGAAAGCCAAAGAAAAGCCCAATATTACTGCGCAGAGCACGCTGCCAGAGCTCTGCAAATGGCGTGCCAGGGCGGTCTGAACTCGTGTAAGGCCACAGGAAGGCAAAAGAGATGGAGGAGCTGATTTACATTTCATGGCCTCTAATTTCTGAGTTGTTTGAGATTTCAATTTTAACTTTAATTTTGTGCCACATTGATACGCAGACAGAACTATGCCACTTGCTGTGGGTGCATCAACAGAGATGATACCAATGCAGTGTATTCAGGACTTTGTGATTAAATATGGAAATGAATGATAAATTGCTGAAGCATGTGACAAATTCATTTATCGTACTTTTTTTTAAAATATATTTTTTTTTACTGACTCTCTCCCTGCTCATTTATCAGCAGAGATTTATTCCAGTATTCCAACTCCCCAAGCAATTTCAGAGATTAAAATATGAAATAATTAGCCTACTTCGTGAAGTTTCAAGTTTTTCCTCATAAAACTAACTACACGATGCTGCAGATGGCTGAGATTCAGTTCTGACTCACTGGCAAAGTTTGATATCCATTAACATTTCACAGCGCAGAAGACTATACCCTGCAGGCAAGCAGCGCTAAAAATGTGACCCCTGTTCTGTTGGAAGGAAGGAATTCCCAGCTCCCAGAGGGACACAGATTCACCTGTAGGTCTTGAGAAAGAGAGATTAAATGCTTTCAAATGCTGATGTTATCAAGCATGAAAAAGGTACACTGCAGCATTTTTAGCTGTGCTGTTGACTCCTCCTGAACCCTGCACAGTTGGACTCATGAAAACCAGGCTCCCAGATAGTACAGCAAGGAAACACAAGCCTACAAGTTTTTAAGTTTTGAAAACAACTTGGAGTTGATTTTGATGTAAGATATGTGGCCATAGTACCAAAGATCTAAAAATGTGGGCATGGTAAAGCCATGACTGAGTTATGTGGGTCCTACCAGGTAACTGCCAAAGCTCTCCTGTAGACACCGCTGTTCATTTGGTGGGACCCTGAGACATTTCATGGGCACTGAGTGCCTACACGTCAGATCTGTCGGTCTTTCAGGGTTCAGAACTCAGTCCTGCCCCTCAATAGCAAACTGGAATTATTCCCCACTGATGGGAGCGACCCTCTCTTGTTTCTATAGCCAGATTTTGTCTCCGAGCTGTGATGAATTTATGCATGGAAAAGCTAACGTATGGGCAAAAGGAAACCTGTGCTTCATCAGCTTCACAGCACAGTAACCCCAGCAGAAAATCCTACCCACCAGGGAGAAAGAAAACCATTCTGGAGCAAGCTGATTGCAAACAAGTCGTGGTGTGCGGTAAGTGAGACAGTCAAAGGGGCACAACGGTGTCACCAACCACTGCATCTTTGTAATTAATTCTTTGTTTCTAGATTTTATCACATAACCCCACAGCCTTTCCCATATCTATCTTCCTACAGGAGTGTAATGTGCAAACTTTGCCATCTTTGAACCACTCAGTACCTGCAGAATGGCTGTCAATGGCCCCTGTGTACCTCCTGGGGACAGTTTTACTCAGCACAAACAACTGAGCCCCGGGAAACTGCAAATTGGCTCCAGCATTATATTTCTGTCCCACACGTTGACCCAGACGGTGGAACTGGAGTCTCAGAAGCCAAGGTTTTACACACAGGCATATATTCCCCTGATGAAGTGGCAGAGGCAGTGGCAGTAGGCAATTTAAGTGATTAATAAGGCACTTAAGGTAAGTCTCAGATTTCCGACTATTCTGAAAAAAGGAAATAATTTTGCCGTCAGCCTCATGCTGAACACAAGGGAAAAGCATTTCCAAGCTGCAGGCAGCTCCTAGGGACTGAGCTGCACCCCACCTGCCAGCACCCCACCCCTGCACCCATCCATCCCCATCTCACCACCCAGCGCATCCGCAGGCTGCTCTCGCTGGCCGTGCGCACGCTCACGCTGCCAGGGGCCACATCTGGAGGGGCTTGCAGGGTCTGGATGACGCGTGAGGGCTGGCTCAGTGGGCTGGCACCCACCACGTTCACCTGCCGCATCCGGAACCTGCGGTGGAAGGGAGAGGCAGAGTGTGGGACCACCCTGAGAGCCCCCCCAGAGCGGGAGGGATGGGGAGCTACAAGGCAGGTATAACTCAACAGCCTGCAAAGGTCGTCGTGTGCAGGTCCCCTTTGTACTCACGGCTGAATGGTTTGTGGTAACTGTGTTCAGATCCTCTCAGGTATTAGAAAAAATGAAAATGAAAATGAGATTAGCTTAGGGTCGATTAGAAACTTAGGTATTTGTGTGAGAAATTTATGTTAATTATGCCAAGTCTGATGAGCTTACGCTGGCAGTAAGTGATTTTCTTTTGCAGTGTTTATACAATACATCCAGAAAGGTATTAAAATATCAAACCTCAGATATTCTCATTCCCTGTCAATATAAAAAATATACTATTGATAACATTTCCCCTCAATTACTGGTTGAAAGAAGCTGATTTATCCTCGCGCTGCGTTTTCAGCCTTCCTGCACAAGAAAGATTAAGTTATTTAATATGGATATGGCTCTTTAAAAAATAACCTGTCTGCTTGAAACCATCTCTTCCACGATAGAAATCCCCATTGGGTCACAGGAGACTCAGAGAAATCTTTTTGCAGGAAGCACCAAATAATTAAGACATGCTGTTCATTTCAGATGCTCTCACCCTTCGTGGGCACGAGTACGGCCATTAGAGGTCCCCAGCACATGACCTGCTCATATGAAACACTGCATTTTTGGACCTAATGGCTGAGTTTGGGATAAGGGTGAGCTAGTCAACATGGCTGTGTTTGTTTATCTGCTCTGATCAACCCTAGAAAAGGCACTACAGGAAACACACTGAACAAATACATTGAACAAATATTGTCCTTGATTCTACTCTCAAAGCGTTGGCACAAAATGTAGAAAAGAAGCTGGCCAATAAAGATGGGGTCTGATAATTAGCTCTCATTATTTATTTCCTCGATGTGTAATGATCAAAGCTGATTATAGAACAATAAATACATTTGGCACTAACCATCTGGATTTCCAAAAACGAAATAAAATTGTTCTATGTAAACAAAACTCAAAAGCTCATCCCTGTGTTGGTGCATGCCTGAGAGGAAACAGCCAGCCAAAATTCAAGGAACTGCATCAGCTTGTGAATGATGATGAAAAATTCAGAGTGGGTCACTCCAGTACTCAGTAGGTACACAAGGAAAACGAGCATGATACTCCAGAGAGACAAATGTAGCAGTCAAACAAACCAAAAAGTTCAATGTTTACAAAATAAATCCCAAACTCATCATATACTTCCTTATTGTTTGTTATCCCTAAGGCGTTTCTCCATCCAGATGCTAGGTGTGCAAGTGATGCTTACTTTACATGGACACTGAACACTGAGCTGTGGTACAACCTGCACTTCATTTATGACTCTCTCCATCTTCAAGGATCGGCTTCTTTGTAGAGATTCCAGCAAGCTCTTTTATAAAGCATTTTTCTGTTAGGACTGAATATCTCAAATTCTCAGATCTTGCCTGCGCTGAATCAACACATCATTTGCATTGCACTGATTTTAAAAATCCATCTCATTTAACTGGGGTGCACCCATCACGTAGATTCACTTCAATCAGCCTAAACCTTGCATATATCTATTAAGTTTGATTTGGGAGATTCTTATAAACAAAGGTTTCATCTAATTGATGTTACCAAATTAGGCTAAATCAATAAAAGTTTAAGCTGGTGTAAATATGTAATTACAAGTTTGCACCAGTTCAACTACAATTGATTTGTCACTGATTGATGTTATAGTGGTGCACTCTTCAGATGAGGGAAGTCACAGGATATCAGTAACCCATAATACCTCCTCACTGTGCACTTGGCTTCCCTTTTAACGTTAGGAACTGTATTGCATGTAAATTACAATTAACAGTATCAGGCAAGTAATTTTAAGTATAAGCTGTGGAAACAGTGAACCTTCTCCCTTTTGTTCAGATAACAAAATACAACCAGCTGTTCCTGATTAGGAAAGCTGTTCCATGCTGCAACTTGCTATTTATTTTAAATTATGCTGCAGCTAATTACCTGCTGTTCTTACCTGTAATGAGTGTAAGGAGTAAGGTTTGGTACCTCCAGCATCTGAGCATCGGGTTCATTGTCCACCTCATGGAGACTCACCCACTCCTCTTCATCACCCAGTACGCCCACCTACATGGGAAAGGTCAATTCAAACACAAGTATGTGTGTACTTATGCATATATATGTAGATAATTACATACACTCATTTTTTACAACGTGTGCCTCCACTAGGGAGGAACAAAAATACTTCTGAACACACAACATCCAGTTAATATTTATTTTCATGTGAAAAAGCCCTAGTAAGAGCATGTCCACATTAGCCAATTTTCCTTGTACTGCTGGGTCTTCACTGGGATTCTCTGAGAGGATCTATTCCAGAAGAACACCATGGGAGAGCTATTACCCAATTCAATCTCACTGCAACAATACGAAAGTATCAAGGAGTAATATAACAAAATGAAGAATAGCCTTGATAATAACTCACATGAACTGATGCATACTAAGTAAGTCTCAATGGAGACAAATGCCACAGAAATGAAGACAGAGAAACAGGAACAAAGTCAAAGTACAGAAGTGTTTTAACCTCAGCTGCTGGGCTACACTTAGACCAGGCTCCTCCACATGCAGTGCTTTTAATCCCAGCACTCTGCTGAATGTCAGCCCAACACAGTCCCTCGGCCACAGCACTGTTAGAAGGGACAAAAGGGTGATGGGAACTGAGAGCACTGCTTTCCATATAGATTGCTGGAGATGCAATGGAGTTGAACGAGGGCTTAAGGAGGAAGCCAACAAGGCGTGAGAGGAAGGCCAGTGAGACGCAGACCCTGGGAGACAGCAGCACTGGCAGGCAGGGCTGTGTGCTGAACAGCGTGGAAAGGGAGATGGATGAGAGCTGGTGAATGGCTGAGTTTCACTTTGGGTTGTCACAAGAGCAGAGAGACGGGATCTTAGACAAGGCTCCCTGCTTTAATTCCCTCGCACCATGCACTTTTACTCCAGTGCTTCAAACCTGCCATAAAGAAAGAGGGTCGGTGCTTCAATGAAGTGTTGCTATCACTCTGTTCTTTCACTGCAGCTCTGGAAAGATCCCGCTTCATCAAATAACCCTCAGGGTTGGACAAACATTCCAGTCAGCTGGCATTCCAGCTCCAACAACAGCAAATACCATTTGGTGAGAGCCATGAGCCTGGCCATACCTGGAGTCAGTTCCCTCACCCTACCTTGGTATCCACAGTCCTGTATTAAGGGATATTGGAGGTACTAAAGCAGCTATTCCCTTCAGCATCTATTTACAGACTTGATGTCCATGAAGGTGACTAATCCTTTTTAACCTACTAACACTACCTACTTCCACACACTGCTCTGGCAACAAATTTCAGAAGCTCACAACCTACTGTGAGAAGAGTTACCTTCTTGGATCTTTTTAAAATAGATCTCTTACGACTTCTGCATACTAGTTACAGCCATAGACATTATCAAGGCAGTTGATAGGCAATGCAGCCCAAACTATCTAGCAAACCCCAAGTATTTCAAACAGAAAATTAGGTTTCATTCACTTTCTTTTTTTCCCTCCAGGAGAAGCAGCCTGATTTATTTATAGATGTTTTAGTTCTTTACTCACTCAGGAGTCAATGTGCTGCATATTTATGTTTGTGCATGAAGAAACGACACCAGGAAAATTAGGCCAAAGAAATAAGTTCTGCACTGCATAGTGAGAGGAAGCCTCGGTGATCCTGCTAGCAGAGGACTGCTTCCATGGAGGAAGGTGCTTGCAAAGGCTCTAATGGTCTTTGAGTACTGATGGGAATCAAAGATCTTATTAAAAAGATGTCAGTGTAAATTATGGACCTTTTAAAATTCTCAGACCCAACAGTGCTCCAGAAATGTTGGTAAAGTTCCTAGATAGAGAAGCTTAATGAAGCAGCTCAATGCAGGTCTGCCTGGGAACACAGAACTGCCCTAAAACGAAAGAACAAAGAGATGCTATAGATACAGATGATATAAATGTCCTTTATAAAATACTACATGAGGAAAGAAAGAAGGAGAGGATTGATTTCAGTCACAGAAACACAGAAAACTTTTAATAAAAGGTTTGTGATTAATTCAGTAGAAAACACTTTGTAGAATGCTTATTTTAACGAAATTCCTTGCTCTTAACAGCATCAATTCAAAGAGCTGCAGTAATTGTACAGCAACAATCCACAGTGTTTTGGAGGCTGCAAATAATCTCCAGGAGTGCATTAGAGTCTTCTTTTTATATTCTAAGAACAATAAACCCTTGTAAAAATATTACTTGCATAGGAAAAAGAAAAAAAAAGACTGCAGGTTTCAATCGTTATGCAGCAGCAGGCAGGTCATTAATCCACATTAAGGACCACATGGTTCAGACCCATAGGCCCAAAGGGCTGTAAACAATGAGCACTGACTCAAGCTTGAGAGGTGTCCAAAACCTCTGCCTGTTCTGCAGACGTGCTTTTACCAGCTGGCTGCAAAGGGGGAAATATTAAGGATCTTTTACTGATTGAGAGCTGGTGAAAGCTCTTATGTGCCCAGGACTAAGGCAAGCCCCTCAGAAGCCATCCCAGCACACAGCTTTCTAATTTTAAATGCATTCCCTGCTAGGAATGATGGGTACATCCTATATGGAAATGGAAAGTGCCAACCAAGCCACTTCTACTGGCTGCCCTCAGGCTCAGGAGCCAGCAGGTGGCTGCTACCTGGTTCAGGAGTGGGGGGACCTGGGGCACAGACAGCCCCAGTACACCTCTTTCAGGCTCATTCTCTGCTGAAAGGCTGTGATGGAGAAGTAGTAGAAGATATCAAGCACAGGCAGAGTTCTGTAATTCAGTAAAACTTTTTACAACAAATAGATGAGGAACTTGCTTTAGTTAGAATAATACCTTGCAACGTGCCAGGATCTGGTGCCAGCACCTGAGCAACTTCAAGGGTTTGATCTGCTGCTGCAGTCAGTAGCACATTTAAGAGTGTGCTGCCTTTGTGGGGAGCTTTTCCAAAGCAGGAGGGCACTCAGCTCGAGGGTAGCATGGTAAGCAGCATGTGGACTGCTGCGTGACTTCTGATTGTGTAGCCAAGCAATTCTAGGTGACTGTTACTCAGTACAAGTTTCACTTATTTAGCAATTATCTCAGAAATGAGTTTTGGAAGAGAATCTTCACTGATGGGCTCCTATATTTTTAACTTCTGCGAGGCATTTAGCAGGTTCCAAGTTTCAGGCTCTTGAAGGAAAAAGAAACAATTTTTTGCTGAAGAACTCTGATGTTAGATCAGAGGAAACATTTCTGTTTCAAAAATCGGAGTACAAAGGGATTCCCACAAGGCAAAAAAGAACTATGGGCAGTGGTTAGGATAAGAGAGTCCTATGGGGGGCCGCAGAGTCCCCTGCGAGCCAGTCTGCATTAAATAAAGTTAATTTGCAGGCTTATTTCTTATTGTTGGTTTTTGGATAGCAGTATCCTCCAACTACAGAAAAGGATTATGCTTGTGACAGATGCACACGTACTCATGTGTGCATTGTTTTAGGAGGCAGATGAGAACACCAACTGTTTTGCTGTTGCCATCGGCATAAAAACTCTTTAAGAAATGCACTCTGCATCTTAACGGCTCTCAGTACAACAGGGCCACGAGCCCCAGGAGATCAGCAGGAACTGCCACAATTAAAATACCTACGTCCACCGCATCGCTTCATATGATTCCCCATAACTATCAGCCACATACGCATCCCCATCTCTAGGCTGTTACCAAGGCATTACGTTCCATAAAAGATTCGTTTATTATTACAGAAATGAGATGGTATAAAGCAATACTGGAAATGATGTCAGAACCTTTTACTTCTCTATGGACTAGTTTCTCCATTTCTAAAACTGATAGTTTTACAAATTTTATCAATTGACTTAACATTGTCTGATGGAATGCACTATGTAAGGTAAGTGAAGCTGCAGAATTGCCACTTGAAAAAAATCTCAACAAAAAAAATTAAGCTTTGGAATGTGAAATCATTTGCTGCAATTTTTCTTTCGAGACAGTAATGCTTCCAAAATTGTGAGCAGTTATTAAGCACTAACAGCAGGACAGGGAAACACGATGTTTCTGCGCATTACAGAAGTACCCTGTGTTCTGCTATAGTTCAAGATATGTCAGAGTTTTCATTATAGGGGTCTATAACTCAGGCATTTGAAATCGCTTTGGGAGAAATTTGGTTCACAGGATGTCAGCCTGGGTGCCATTTTTTTCCTACAAAATCCTTAAATCGATTCACCCATTTTTGATTTAAAGATTGGCAAAGTCATAATATTGTCAGGGCTTCAGACACTTTATTTACCAGCTCTGAAGTGAAAATGACACCAAGAGAATCACCTCATACAATGGATGAATCCTATCTGGGTCACTGACTTAACCTACAGAAGCCAACAAATTCATGGCGAAAGTTAAGTCCGGCCCAACCCACAGCTTTACAAGAGAACACAGTGAGGATGCTTTCAAGGTTTTTGTACTTCGAAACTCCCTTTTCCAATTCTGCTGTTGCTCATGATAATATTATAAGGAGATCTCTCCTAAAACAGCAGAAAGGCATTAAGAAAATCCTCTACGTGAGCCCACGTACTCATGGCTCTCTGACCCGTGTAACACCTGAATGCCACTTGTGAAGAGGTGCTGCAAATCTTCTGCTGTCTGCACAATAATATTAATCCCCACCTAAAAGAAATTAGGCACAACAGAGGTCAACCCAGCTTCTCTAATCAGCCCATGGAAAGCTCAATGTTGTGGACTGTACTCATATCAAGGAACAGCCATGACACTGCCATTTATGTTCTTCTCCCAACAAAACCTCAAGAAAAATAAGAGCAAAATAAACTGAATCTGCTGCAGCAAAGAGAGGGTGCAAACACGAAACCGTATTAAGGGATTCATAGTCATTCGTCATCGCAAATTGCCAGAAAAATATGTCTGCAATGTATACTCTGCATCTGAGAGTACAGGATGATTGGTGGTAATAGGAAGGATTTACTGAAACTCTTTGGGGATGAACATGTAGTCTGAGTGTCAATGCCACAAGACCATTACTTTTGGACCTTCTGAACAAGTGTCTGCAAAACCTTTACATCACATTCGACTCTCTTCTCTTTAGATTATACTGCATGTAATGGAAAAGCAATTTTAGAAATACTTTTTAAATGGCATTGGTACTTTTTTGCAGCTTTTGGTTTGGAAATCCAGTTTTCTCCAGTCCTCTCAGTCTAGATGTGACGACAGAAGAGAAACTGCCGAAAAAAGATTTAAGAAATCCTTTCAGAAGTACAGAAAGTGGCTTTACTAGAAACATAGAAATGGGATTTTCAACGCTTGATATTTCAGTATCTACCAGCACTAACATCTTAAAGACCTGAGTCTCCTCTCATGTTCACTGACATAATTGAGAATTAGTTCCACAGTGGATCCCGTCAATTTACATCCCAGCACAAAAAGCAGAAGCCAAGGCCAGATGTAAAAAATTTCACATAAACTGGAATTCCCAGCTGTGTTTTCATTCAAACTGTTCATGAAGTATCAGACTTCAAAAATGGCACTTGGCCAAAATGGAACGCTTGGAAGATTTTCTAGACCTGCCCTCATCAATAAAGTTTTGTGCCACATAAAGGAAGAAGGAAGAAAAACACTTTGGGGGCAGGCATCTAAAAACAGCTGAAGTTTGTGAGGACTCAGAAATCTAGAGAAAGGCTTTAGCCCCAAGAGAGATGAATGATACAATATAAATGGGGTGTCCAGTGCAAAACTACCACCTTGCTCTACAGAGGGGAGCACGGACTGACATACAGGACTGTTCTTCATTATTGCATAACTTTTTTGTGAAAGCTTGTACATCTTGGACAAGTAGACATAAAACCCATGGAGCCCAGCGGGGCAGGTCCAGGGCAGCTTAGCTCCAAGCCAGGAGGTAGACATTCCTGCCCTCAAGTCCTGCTCCCATCACCATGTTCTCATCTCCTGCCCTGCAGTGTGGCTCTTCTGATTGCACACAGCTTGTACAGAGACTTGATCTGTCTGAAACCCATTTGTTCTTGGCTGAGTCAAGCCCTACAGCAGCTCCAGGTATGACAGCAGAGAGAAGCTAGGAGCAAGAAAGTCTTGCTGGGAGTGTTGGGGACGAAGAGAGGGAATAGGACAATCTGACCTCCTGGTTTAGTCTGGATAAAGGCGCTGTGAGACTGCACTTCAAGAGAGCAAAAAGTTTGAATAAAGTGCTTGCAGAAAGGGTCTGTGAACAAAGGATTATAGGCAGCTGTCATCCTGGAAACAGGATTTACTAAATCAGTAAGGAATCATCAATTTCTTTGCATAACTGAAAAGATTTCTTGTTAAACACGTGAGCTAGAAATTTTTTTCCAAGTATTAAATCCATTTGGAATAATGTTTCTTGCTGTGCCAAAGCTGAACAGTGTGTTGTGGTGTAAAGAAATGCTCAGACTCAGCATGACAGATTCTGCTGTAATTTTGGCTGTTGGAGCAAATATTGGCAGATCCAGGAACTACCAGAACCATCAGTCCCTTGACTTTACCAGCAGAGCATAAGATGCTGACAGGTGTTTGTGAACACCCATCTCTCCCTTCCCTCTCTGCACAGCAAGAACCCTCCAATCACTATTGGTACCCAGGGCTCTTCAAGGATGTGGATGAACACAATGGCAATAATCACTGCCATTTTAAAGCATTCAAATTTGTTTAATTTCAGTGGCTTTTTGTAATTCTCGATTACAGAACTGAATTCCTACCAATACCAATGCGGTGCTCCAACACACGATTCTCAAAGTGTGCCAAGCCACCATATTATAAAACTTCAGCGTTTAATTCTGCAATATGTAGTAATGTGTATGTAAATTGTACAAAATGTACCAACTTGTTCACAACAGTCTCGTTATCAAGTGAAGTGATTGTATCAACATGTCTAAGTGGTGACGGTGATTTAAGAAGTCCAACATTTGGTCTTAAAAACAGACTACATTATTTATAAAGATCTGTGGGTGGAAAGGAAGAAGCAAAGCTCGTCTGTCAGAAAAACAAATGAGGAATATGTAAGTCCTCCAAGGCATAATGGCAGCAGAAAGAGGGATACTGTTTAAGGCTGATGAAGATGAGAATTCAGCCTATTCAAATCTAGAAGCCTGGACAGAAAACCTCAAGATATTCCTTTAAAAGATGGCACAAATACACCCAGTTCATAAATAACGGCATCTTAACCGTTCACTGCAATTCTCCCTGTACTTCTGCTCCATGAGATAATTTCAGGTTAGCACCTGGTCTGAATATGAACCTATCAGGACACAAACTCAGGTTTGAAACCATTTCTAAAATAAATGGACCAAACTCTGGTGAATGAGTTGCTTATGATGATCCTTTTTCGACTCAGTGAGAGCTCTCTGTCAGGGCCATACCTGGCCTTCCACTATCCACTTGCAGATGGAGGTCTTGCCGTCATACCCCGGCCGGAACTGAAGCGTGGCGGAGCGAGGGCTGATGTTGGAGATCACCAGGTTGGACGGAGCGCCTGGAAGTTCTGCAGAAAGAGAAACACACCTGAGAGGTGGAAATGCTGCTGGTAGAAGGCACTGAAGCACAGGTTGGCAGCATTTCAGCGTAGAAAACACCGTTATAACAATTACTATAGAGGAAATAGCCTTGGTTTTGTTGTTGGGATTTTTTCTGGCAGAGTATTAAATACAACGTCACAATTTCTGCTGCTCTGAGCATGCACTGCATTTTACAGATCAAATATGAAGAGAGCCCCTCTACAGAACTGCAGCTACAATTCTGGGGAGGTGGAGTAACAGACAAAGCATGGCGGCTGGGGGAAGGCACTTCCCAAGGCACCTAGTTCTGCTGCACTGCTTTTTCTCTAGAATTATAATTACTTTACTTCTTGCAGTATATACAGCTTTAATATATTAACAGTGGAAAAAGACTCCCAGGTTTTTGGGTAGTGGAAGGGTTTTATGCTTCTCATATTGATCTACAATAGATGGGTTTTATAAGCCATTTCTGATGGCTGCATAAAGCAAAATGATTTTTTTTTAATTTCTGCTGTAAATAAAGAGGGTGACCTTCTATGGGGAAAAATCTGTAGCTCCAATCAGATCGTTGCCTCACATCAGTCAAGCTTAGAGCGGCATTTACATTTTTAATACTGCCTGAATTATCAACAAAAACAAGCCCAGGAAAGGGATTAAATATAGATTGTTCAGAATAAATTTCCAATAGTACCTGCATTCATAAGCAATGGAAATTAGTACAATAATCAGTAATCATTTGTAATGTTATACTATGTGCAAATGCAGCAGGCAAAAATGGGCAGATTTTTGGCATGTATTTTTGAGTATGCATGAATACACAATATTTCTTGATTTTTACTTCACATTTGTGGGAGCTATGATCGATAAACTAACTCTGACCGAACAGGATAACGCTGTTATCTGTGTAACGACAGGCAGCATGGCATTGATCCAGCCTGCAACTTGTCACAATTACCTGTGATTAGGGGAAAGAAAAGCAAGACATACAGAAAAGTTCAAAAACACCGGAAAAGGGAAAAAAAATGGATTACCATCAGTGATGTACATTAACTGCTCCACTTTGGAAAGTTCTACTTGTACAGCCTATAAATTAACAGAAACTGCTGGTTGGAGGTTTGAAACGGTGTTTTAGTTTGCTTTGTGTACAGGATGAAGGAGAGTGCTGAGTTTTAAAATCCAAATGCAAAAATACTAAATCAAATAATGCACAGGGGCCCAAGCGGAAAGTCAGACAATGCAGCAGAGGACTACTTTCCAAATCTTTCTTAGGCCACAGCTGCCAAATCTCGCAAATAATATTTCAGTTTCATTATGCAAATGTCCTCTCACAGGTGACATAAGTTATACTACTTAAAATAGAAAAACCTTTCTCATTTAACAGCATCCAAACTCTACTTTTCCCAAAAAGCACCGATTTTTATTTAATTCAGGCTTGCTTCTTATGTTACTTTGTAAATATCAAGAGCTTCCTTATTTCATCCGCCTTATTGCTTTGTCTGTTCCTTCTGCAATCTCTACAACTTTTGTTTTTTTAAGCTTCTATCACAAAAACCAGCTTTCTGGTAATTTCAAATCGCAAGCATCTTCATTTTAACATTTTAATGCCTTCTAAGAATTAGCTTTAAGTTATGCGGTAAAGACTTCTGATGCTGCATAAACAAACCCATCTTTATTATAACTGAATCAAAGTCCCTTGTGCGCATGTAAATCAGCCCATTTTAACCCCTTCCGTGAAGTTTCACCAACCTGGAGGCACCCCAGAAGAGATGGTGGAGGACGTGACCCACCCGCTCCCTTTCGCAGTCACAGCTGCCACCTCGATGGTGTACGTGGTGAGAGAAGACAGCCCCGTGATCTTGTACTCCAGCGTTGTGTTGGTGAGCGTGCGGGCGAGCCGGGATTCGTTCCTGCCATACACCTCCCAGGAGAGCTGGTAGCCTGGAAAGCAATGACACAGCAGTCAGGGGCTGTTGCAGCTGTGGGGTCTGGCTTTTCTCCTAAAGCACTGTTATGCATTAACTCAGAGACTGGCAAATGAATGCCTCTGTAAGGCATGCTTTTGTCACTGGTGCTATGGTTGGCCGGTTATGGAATGGTACTACGGATGGTTGGACTAGATGATCTTAGCGGTCTTTTCTAACCTGGAATAGGCTCCCCAGGAAGGTGGTTGAGTCACCATCCCTGGATGTGTTTAAAAACCATTTGGATGTGGTGCTCAGGGACATGATTTAGTGGAGGGTTGTTAAGGTAGTATGGTTAGGTTGTGGTTGGACTTGATGATCTTTAAGGTCTTCTCCAACCTGAGCAATTCTATGATTCTATGATTCTGTGATTATGGAAACCTTTTATCATCAGGAAAAAAAAGTAAAAAAAAAAAAAAAAAAAAAAAAAAAAAAAAGTTAAAATAAACATTGACTTAAATAACCAAGTATTCTGTAATACTGTTATTTCTGATAAGCACTGCCCATCAGATTACAGATGGGGGCATGGAGTCGCAATGGAGTCTCTCCGTTTCTCTATGAATGTACAGTGCTTGCTGTGCAATGATTAGGAAACCCGAGGATAATCTCACAGAAAGGCAGACTTTCATTCTTTGAGCTCTGCACAATGAATAGGAAGAAACACTGGAAAATAAAACATTTTCTCACCATCTAGAACACCTCATTAAAAATCTATACACACTGAGTAGGGCCTCTTCTTTTCCAGGCTGAAGCCACCTTCGCTGCTGTGTATCTGGAAATACTTACAAATCTAACAATGACGATCATGAAGAAACATGGTGGGAATCCTCTAGGAACCAGAGAAACCCCTACTCCCCACTGCTTGTTCCTCGCACAAATCCTTTAGCAGGGTGAATCATTATCCTTTCTTTCAGAACCATAGCGTAGCCAATCTATTGTCCAGGACTGCACTCACCTGACCCCCACATTATTCTTATATCATAACCGGGCTCTAAATCTCATTTCTTTTTATCGCTTTTATAACCATTTGCCTTCCAAGAATTTTTGAAACTTTCTACTGTCTGATTTGCTCAATTTTATCTCCAAATCTGCTTGTCCTCCTCCTGCCCAGTCCCACTTTATTCTCAGTTGAACCCATTTGAACCTTGCAGCACCAGTCTCCAGAGAGCGTCTGAAAAGTTTGCTTGATTGCAGCTTTCTTTGTGATTTGACTCAGGGGAAAAAAAGGAAAAAAAATACCCAGAGCTCTTGAATGCCTGTGAAATGGAAGTGAATGAAAAGGGCTAACAGAAAGGAACCCCGCTGAGAGAACCATGCATGAGGCAAGCTGCACAGAGAAACTCCCCACTGGGTTCCTGTTCCCATCAGATAAGATGAGGAATTCAGACCAGTTGGGATCGTTGGCTTTTTATTTTTCAGTTTTTATTTTTTTAAACCTAAGCTGATTAACACATTGAAGTAGCAAAATACCTTATGGTTTTGATCAACAAGGAAGCATCATCTCATGAACTACAAGCATGGTAAGACACTCATTTGTGAGAGAGTTTGAAAGGTGTGAGATGTTATCATCCCTCGGGTGCTAGCTGCCATCACTGACAGAATTTCACATTAACATATTTGTATGAAAATGGACTCAGACTACTCACATCGTCACTAATTATGTGTCAGGTGAAAGGGCAGTGATAAACAGCAGAGAGGTAACACTTCAACCAATGGAGCTACATTGCAACCACCTGTCCGACAACACACTACCTGGGGGAAGGAGGAAAACTCCTGAAAGCTCACCTGGAGCAAGCTTTAAGCAAGTGTCTGAAATGTCCCATCTGTTAAATGGGATCCAACTAAGTCAGTAATTTACCAGTATCTCAGAGACACTAGAATGATTTCATGCCCTTAGCTCAAGAATCATTCGCAGTGATCAGAATGTATGTAGTACGGGCAAGATTATAATGTGCATGAGGATTTCGACAAATCTGAAGGACTCTGTTGACTTTATATGCTGCCTGTGTTGAACCCTGAACATGGGCCGGCAGAGGGAATCAAGGGGTACCACCCTAGAATAAAGCAGAATGCATTTCTCAAAGAAAGAAACAGAATAAACAATGAGCAGGGGGCTTCTCATGCTCTCCCCATCCATTTGTTGCTTACATGCAGCAGGAAGTTTCCTGCACCACACACAAGGCAGTCATGAATGATTGAGACATCTTCCCTCCCATCTCGATGAACTTTGCATATACATCAAATGTTGGTGATTATTCTGTGAACATTTTGTTTTCTCCCCTGTGACTGCAAGGATGAGCCCCAGCTTTCCTGCCCATTAGGCACATAGTCTCTATGTATTTATTTACTGAAAAAATGTTCGCCGGGAAATATTCTTCAGCTCACATGCAAATTGAAGAGAAGACAAAGAGGCAGCATTTACTGTGGATATTTCAGTCCTGAAGTATAGATAAATTCTAGTTGTATAAAAACAGAAAATACATACATATATACCGAGCTGACACAAAGCCAGATGTAATCATGCATAACTAAAACAGATGAAACAACGCTGAAGGAAAGGAACAACATCGAGCATCCCCCCAAGTAGCACTTAAGCCACGATGACTGACAGATGGGCAGAACTTTGGGACATGTGGTCGGTAACAACGTGCTCTCTGTTCTCCTCCCAGCAGTGTGCACTGGGAGCCCAGCGCTTCCCCTGGTGCCCACACACCAGGAGGTGCACGGTGCCATGGAGCTGCCCTGCACTGTGGTACCACACCCATCAAAGCCATAAAACGCTGCCTAACAGAAACTAATGGCCGGAGGAGTTTCAGAAATAATTTTCCGTTGATCTGGAGTAAATTCTCTACGAGTGAGCAGTACACCCAATCACAAACTGTCCGTCTGCATCCAGGTCCTCATAAATCAGGGTTTGCTGAGGGAAAGGGGAAGATACTGAAATTTACAGCAAGAGTAATGGGCAATTTCCCAGAGCATGGTGGCTGCCAGCCCCCTCCTCTGTGCGCTCCTTCTCCCAGCGCTGGTGCACGCAACAAGAAGTGCCCGTAAAGGTCTCAATGAGTAGAAATGAAGAGGGCTCGGGGCCATGAACACTTCTGCTGCTTTTCCAGTCTAAATGCAGTTTGTGACATTAAGGACATTTCTGTTTCCGTATAAACTTTGCTGGGCATTTTTACGTCAGCATTTCTTTGTGAACTCTTCTTGAGTTCCTTCTTTTTAAAAGAATTTGCCCCAAGTATAATGCAGACCATCATTTTGCTCCACCAAGTTTCAACCCATTCTGGTTGCAGATCATTTCTAGGAGCACAGTTCGGCAGCACTACATGGATGAATATTACACCGTATTGCTTAGATAACTAGATTTGGATTTAGGTACCTAAATTTAAGCACTCGGGCTTGAAGACTTTGGACATCCTCACTGAATCAATACTGCTCTGCTTTCAGAAGTTATTAGTTTTTGATCCTGAACCACTTAAATCAATGCATATTTCAGGAAGGCTACTGAGCAATAAGGTATAAGAGTATGTGCATAAAAAACTCACGGATAATGTAAACATCATGGAAGTAACATATATAAACAGTGCCTTAGAGATTCACAGAGTGAACGCTGACAGAAGCCAGTCCAATCCAAATAACCAGCTCTGCTAAAGTGAAAATGTTTCATGAAATTGGGCTGATACAACATTTCAATGGACCAATATTAAAATTTTTAATTAAATGTTTTTTTTTTTAATTTTTAATTAAAATTAAAAACTAAATGTCAATTCTGTCAAAACAGAATGTTTGGATCCATGCAAAGTGATCCCTTCCCAACTATGATTTTAGCTGATTTAAAATCTGACAGTTTTCTTGCAATTCACAACCTTGAAATCCTTTGTTAGATGGAATGTCCATCCTGTGCAGAAGTAATAGTTTTGCATTTGAAAACAATATTGCCTCTCTTGATAACAGCTAGAGATTTTCTCCACTATTAATAGCTGCCTTTATGAAAAATAATGAAGTTGCTGATGTTACATCTACTTTGGCATGCAATAAATAGATAAATAGCAGGGAGCAGTCAGATGGCCAGCTCATCAAAGAAACAAGAATTCTGAACTGCTGTGATGGTTTATACAAAATTAAGTCATGACATGCAAATTCTGTCCTGCAGTCCGCAGCCAGGCCACGTGATCACAGATGAAGGATACTGCTGATTTCAGGGTTGGTCTCGATTGCAAATCTTAGCAATGCCAATTCGGGTTTTGCAGCTGTAAATTCAGTGTAGGAAACCCCAACTCGCAAAGTTTCAGACTTTAAAGTGGCAGAGGTGGAGGTCACAGAAGATTTAACAAGACCATCGACTCCATGGGGAGCTGATTTCTAATAAAGACTGCCTTTTCAGTGACCACAATCATGAGCTGCCAGTAATTGGACCCGTACTTTCTATAATGTGCCCTAGCTGACATTTCAATTACCCAAAAGATGAACCAGGAAACCAGTACTCGCAGCAGCCAGTTCTCCCTAAATGTTCTATTATGCAAACATTTTCTCATTGCGGTGATACATTCTGCCCCACACACCGGAGGAAAAAAAAAAAAAGGAAAAAAAAAAGTAGCAGCTGATACTTGCCTGTAATGATGCCATTTTTCTCTACAGGTTCTTGCCAGCTGACCTTGAGAGACGTGTCCAGAATCTCAGTGAAACTCAGGTGTCCCACAGCTCCCGGCTCTGGCAATCAGAAAAGGAAATCTGTTAACACGAGAAGCCCACTTACTTCTGATGTGATTCATGTGGCAAGGTTAGGGCTGGAGGACTGCAACATGGAGCCAGGGCCAAGGGAAGCCTGCTGGAAACATCAGTGAGAGCTGCAGGGGAGAGGGGAGGATGGAAGGTGTTAAGAAGCACTCTAGCTATCATCACATAAATTATTTTATCTAGTCATCATCCCAACTGTGCAGAGAACTGAAGAGAGCAGCAGCGGGGGACCTGCACGCAATGTGTTCTCTGTCTTTCTTCTTGATCTAATCTAATTAGAACAATCAAGCTGGCAATGTTGGAAGTGATTGTGTTTGTTGTTTCCCAACCGACGACAGCATGTGGGTACCCGTGCTGCTCCGTGCGGCTTCCTTGGGGCTGTGCTCCCTTTGCCTGCACGGAGCCTCCTGCAGGTGAAGGTCAGAGCAAGGGCAGCCTCAGCACTTGGACAGAGTCTCTCAAAACATCTCTAAAAATGTCCAGCATAATGGCAACTATCTTCTGCAAAATGAATACAAGTGTGTGAAACTTTTAAAGGATTTTTATGATGTAGCTCAAGAGCTCTTAAAAATTTCAGCTCCCTAGTGTGCAATGAAAGAGCATAAAATGGAATGACTGTCAAGAATATGCCATCCTCCCTCAATTTTGATCTTCAAGGAAGACATCCTGACTGATTTTTGATCCAACTGCTGTTCTGCCTTCAATCGATGTACTGGAAAAAGGAGTTTTTGTTCACTTTATATTCTCTCTGCTTCTGTCATTGGATCCCTGCCCGAGTATCCTCCAGCTCCGCTGACATCAGTTGGCAATTTCTCGTCCTCAATTTCATATTTTGTTTCCTCTGTGCTTTAGTCCAGTTTCTCATTCCCCTCCAGCTACGATAAAGAAAGAAGCCTGCCAGGTCGGCTGCGACCACATTTGCAATTCTGCAATCCTAGGGAGGAAAATTTCCAAATCCATTCTGCGATGTGTAGTAGTCAAAGCAGTACAGAAAAGTGCTGATCTGGTAGCGATCTCGGGAATACCCGACGAGAGCACAGCAATTATGTGCTATTCAGGAACACAGAACTGCACACATGCAAGCCACATACTCACAAAGCTGTACTCCAATTAGCTCCTGCCATCGCGTTCCAGTTTTAATGTCATAATGAAAAGCAGGTGCAGGTTACACCGAGCCAGGACGCATCACTTCTGACTGGATGTCACATTTTATTTGACCTACAGTTCATCAGCAAACAGATTTACTTGCGCTGTTTTTTAAAGGATTGCCTAACTTGGCTTTACAGAAAGACAGAAAATGATCACCTGAGACCATGAATGACAGTCCTTTCAAACCTTTTTACCCACCACATAAATCCTGTTTAGTTGGATTCAACGACTTCTCCACAAAGATGCATTACACCTCACTACACTGAAGTTCTCAGTCATCACGAAAACATTTCTGAAGGACTCAGAGTCAAAAAATGCTGCTCATCTCTAGTGCAGAAGCTCTGTGCAGTGCATATACAACAAATATACAACCAGTTTTTCTGTCGTTTCATGTTTCATGATGGAAATTTCTGGTGTTTAAAATGGCACATGATCCTAGAACCTCCCTGAGATATTCCCAGTGTCTGACTGTGCCCTTCTCGTAATTTCACAGAGTCTCTAGGGCTCATTTCTCCTTTAGCAGAAATATTAATTGTTTCTTTCCTCTTCCCAGCTGCTTAATTCTCATGAAATCTTTGGAGCCACCCATTTTTGGCTTCCTGCAATTAGCCATGGGAATCCAAATGTTTTTGGAGGCAGAAAGACAGATGGATCTGAGACAGACAACCAACACATTAACACTGCCAAGAGCCTCATTTCCTTAAGAAAACAGGCAAAATGTTCATACTACACATAAGAGCCTAACACATGTTTTTCTTTCCTCCATGCCTTTTGCTTTGACTCCAGTTAAACATGTATCGGTTTATATTAATAGCTCATAAGATTTCTGGTTGTTGTGCTGCTATCTGTGAGACCTTCTAACAAGCAAAGGCTTCAGTCTAGGATCTGTTCCTGGGGCATATGGAGGAGGTGAACCACAAAATCAAAATCCATAGGAAAGCACTTAATTTTCTTCATATACTTTCAAGAGTGTTTCATGAAAAAATGGATTAGCACTCTGAGCCTCACTTCTGTGAATGCTGCTGTTAATCAGATATTTCTTTACGGGAACACTGACTAACCTAAAAGATCCCTGTTAAGGAGAAGTAGTATTTCTAAAAACAACATCTTAATGGCTGTGGTAGACATTTTTTAATTCTTATTTGGATCTGTAAATGTGCAGCAGTGTTTGAGATGCTCTGTGAGAAGAAGCCCTGGCCAGAACCAAGATCACTGTGGACAAACAGCTGGCTGTGAGTGCCACTGCAACTCAGCTGTCATCTGAACAGACGTGCTGGATGTGTTAGCCCCAGACATGTCTTGAGCAAACAATTCCAGGAAGCCACAGAGGCCAAAATATTTTCTGATGCAGGGAACAATCTATATGCAAAACTATTTAGCTTGTTTTATTTCACTCCATGGATGCGACTTTAGTTTGCAGAGTAGAAGCTACTGAATCATCATCATGCTGGTTGTTTTACTTTATACAAATACTTGCAATATAGTATAGATATAGACATTTTCAATATACTGAATAGCAGAAGGAAACAAACTTAAATTAATCATTGATTTCCACAGAAAGGCCGGGTGCTCAATTCCTCAGATCAATTCATATTTATCTGGATACCTGAACATGGATTTAAGAGCATAAGGGTTCACAGACAAACGATGTATTGTGTTAGCTGAACCACACCACGGAGATTTCAGCTTCAGCCTTTCATTTCCCAGCAGCGAAAAGAACACACGTGGACAACCAGCTGAGGTCATTGTCTGATGGAGAGTAACTTAACAAGAGACTACAAACCGCTTTGTCAACTTGAGGCCTGATTTTAAGCACCCAGATGTGACAATTCTTGCTTTTCTCTCCAACCAACCCAAACCTTAGCGCTGGGATTCTCTACCAGTGCTGACTACTTACTGTCTTCCAGTGTGCGCAGGAGCTGCGGTGCGCTGCGCGGCCCATCGCCAGGGGTGGTGAAGCACAGAACCGATGTGTAGTAAGTGGTGAACTTCTTCAGGTTGGTAATGCAGCCACTGTGAACACCGTGGAAATCCGGAGCAATTGTGACCACCGTCACAGTCCCTGGAGCATCTACTGGCCACGCTAGGAGCTAGAGAACGTAAACGTGGATGAGCTCTCATTAGAAGATGTGTCCATTCAGAACTAGAGAACTAGAGCATGCTAGGCTGCCAAAACCATCTTAATCTGATTGTAAAAAACAAGCAATGCTGTTCAACTACTGTCAGCTCTGACGCTGAACAGATGGACAGAACACTGTTACCATGATAACTGGAGGGATGTGTGTAATGCTTACTAGCGATAGGGGACATATCGATACTACAGAGGTATTACAGCTCTCAATTTCTGCTACTGAACAAGGCCAAAATTATTGCAAGTGCCTGTTTGTATGGCATGAGTCTTTTTTGTCCCTCTGAGCTGGACAATCCCTGCTGCTGAAAGGAAGATGCAGTAAAAACGGGAACTTCAGTGCTTCTCTGAGATAAAAGCTTCATCTTATCATGGGGTTCCTTGAAAGATCCCACTGGGGGGAGAAATCCTCCTTCCTCTCCCACAGCCTTCAGCATCCCATAGACCAGCATTGCTAAGAGGCAAATAATGTTTCAGTGCCTGATGATATGGGGACAGCCACAAAAAGTTTTGGAACTACAGAAAGAATAGAACATGGCTGTAAGAAGGATTAGTACAGTTTTCAGCACCTAGGTCCCAAAAGTGAGACTCCTGATGAAATTTCTATGCATTTAAAGTAACGTGCTTGGCAAGCCATAGTTCTTCCAGGTTTCAGTCATCTCAGCGGCCCTGCTGGGTGATCAGTGTTTCTTAGGGTAGAATACCTTATCTGTAAGTTCCTAAATGAGGACTTCAGAAGTTCATTTTTTGCAAATGACTTCGAAATGTTAAAACAATTTTTGAAATCACCTTAACAACTTAAGGGCCTAAAGCTTTAAAGTGCTTCAGAAATTTCTATTATGTCCAAAAATCCTTATCTTGTGGCTTATATAAGCATGCTAAAATTCTATGCCTTACTCAGTATCTGTGTAAATCATGCTACTTGTATTGATTTCAGGCTCATAAACATGAATAGATGCCTGAAATTATTGAGCCATATTTAACACATTTCGCCAGTGTCTATTGGCTGATAATGAGACTATACTCCTTATAGTCAGAAAGCACAGTTAAAGCACTATAAGGAGTCATTTTGTTAGGAATATTTCATATTTGAAAGGTGCACTTTACTACTTCTTGAAATGCAAATAAATTTCAGAGAAAAGATAAAAACTGAATAATGGTTGATGGAATAGTAAGTTTTATTTTCTTTTCTAAATCACCTTCGTGGATTACAATTGGCATTAATAACTTTGAGGGACTGAACATTAGAGTGAATATCATTGCACATTCTATAGAAAACATGTGCAGGAAATAAAAGTGAACAATTTTGTCCGTTTAAGGATAAAATGGGTTTAACCCTGAGGAAAAGCAAAGGCCTCGCTTTGGTACTGGTATGTATAAATCATACAAAATAAACTATGCAGTAAAGTAACTGTCACAGAACTTTTCTCACAGTCTTTGTGCTGCAATTCACAAACCCCGTGAGAATTTATAAAGCTGTTGCAATTTAATGCAATCAAAGAACTCCGATTAAAGAGAAATTGTGATAATCTCAGAAGTTTTTACTGAACGCTGACAGATACTAATTGTGATTTTGGTTATTTTATAAAACTGATAATTAATTCGAAATTTAAATTAGAGGTACTCGGGCGATGAGATTAAGGCTCTTCGCACTGAAGATGTGTTTGAAAAAAACAAAGAATAAAAATCTGAAAGATGGCTTCTCCAAATCTGACTGAGCTCACCACGTTGGATTGGCACCAGATAATTACAGGGTGCTGCAGCCCACCGAGCCCCAAAGTGCGTTCATTCTTTCTCTATGGCCCAAGCAGAAGCCAGCTGCTTCTATTTCAGGAAATACTTCTGTAGCCTAAATTCCCTGCCAGTAACCTAGTCCTGAGAGCTGATGCTTCCTCAGGGAAAAAGACATACACTTTTACACACACACATGCTGCTTCAACTGGGGATTGTGCAACCATCGCTGTTCTCTATGAGAAATAATTTCCTTATGAGAAATGGGGGAAAAAGTGCTAAAACACACCTGCGTACATCTACCTCAGTTTCTCCATCACTTTGAGACATCTCAGAGAAGGATCAAGTCTTCTCAGGCTGCCCAAAGAGGCTGTGGATGCCCCATCCCTGGAGGTGTTCAAGGCCAGGTTGGATGGGGTCCTGGGCAGCCTGGTCTAGTATTAGATATGGAGATTGGTGGCCCTGCATTTGTGGCGGGGTTGGAGCTTCACGATCCTTGAGGTCCCTTCCAACCCAAGCCATTCTATGGTTCTATGATTCTATGATTCTTAAACTCCTAAAATCCACCCACGGTTCACAGCCTATCTTCTGAACTGCACATCCTCCTCAGCTCGGCCAACATTCCCTCACCCAATAGCTACTCCAAGCTTCCTCCTCCTGCTAACAAAACGTGCCCATCTTCCCTCGTCCTGCTCTGCGATCACTGCAAGATTTCTCTTTGTTCTTTCTAAGAATGTTTTTAAACGCTTCCTAAATTATATTCCCGCTGCTGAACTGCTGGAGGAGTTTCTATTAAGCAGTCCTTCCTGAGAGACAGAAATAAAGCACTCAGCTCCCTCCTTAGCAAACACTCCACTGGTGAAAGGACCCACAAGTGCTCCGTGAAGCACTCTCTGCTCTACGCGCTGTTAATAGATATTGCCAGCTGCCCCATCAACAAGGACGTGCCGCGTCAACGCCGCTCCATCAAGCGCGATTAAAAACTTTACATTTTCACATCTCCAAAATCATCACAGTGGGAAAGTTAAGACAAATATTTGGTGTGACATCTTGGTTCCTAATTAAATGAATGGGAGTTTCGCATTAGAGTAGATAGGAATCTCAGGGCTGATTTTCAGTGGCACAGCGACGTGCCTCCTGTGCTGTTTGACATCAAACTGCTTTTCGGCTTTGGAAATTCTCCAGGTAAATGACAAATGTATTAGAACGTCCAGCCTACGACATACTTCCTTCTCAGAACTCACATAAACCAGTGGAAGTTATATTAGGAGAAACAACTGCTCAGTTCTCTCTTCGTTTTGCTTCTGTAAGATATCCCTTAATATATACCGTCATCTAGGACATTCATAGACGATTGGATTCAATTTCTGATTGTTATATACCACAACTGTTAAAGCAAACAAAGTTAAAGAAATCTCCTTTCTATTTACCTTGTATCCTTGGTTAATACCATTGATGAACTGCTGGGGTGGAGGGCTCCAGAGGAACTGGATGGTGGTGGAGTTCACGGCTTCCACCTGCACGTTCTGCGGCGGAGCTGTCGGCACTGCTCCCATCAGCAGAGAGGAAAAGCAAATCAAACAGAATGGCAGAGGGGTGAGGGAGCAAAAGAGAAAGACAAGCACAGAACCTATTCACTGCCACTTACGAGTCACAAAGTAATAACAACCTAGAGAAAAGGATGCACTTCTTGTGATAGGGCAACCAGCAATTATTTGGAAAGAGTGGTAATTGAGTTATTTCTCATGTTCTCTCAGAAATTCTTTCAAGGGGAGGGGTTGAAATGATTTCTAAGCTTATTACTCCACAATGAGTTTCGCATAAAAACTTGAGACAGAAGCTAGGTAATGATAGGTGAACATCTCTCTTTCAATTATCCATGACTGCACAGCGAAATGAAGCTTCACCAAGAAATTTCTTGAGTCTTTTAATATCATGCAGTTCCCAGGCTCAAAATAGCAAACATGGGATCAGCACAATCAAAATTCTTAATTCTGAATTATAATCTGGTGATAGGATCTGTTTATTTTTTATTGCTGCTTAAAAAATTAAGATGAGTCATATCACATGCAACAAAGATTTTTCTTGGGAACTGATGATGTTTTCATTTTATCTTGGTAAGATAATCACTCATTTATATTGAATTTATTACATATAATCTGAACCCGTGCAGCCTCAAATCTGCTAAAAGTTGTGTAAACATTTCATGTCAAGTGTTTAATGAGCACGTCTCTCCAACACAAAACAAAAAGCATGGAACATAGAGGCATACTGTCTTCAAAAAAACCCACAACAACCCCACCATATAATTTGCCACTTAACACAGCGTCTCTTTAAATACCTTCCAGCCTATTCCTTCAACTCCTTACTTTATGATGCCATCTCTGTAGCTCTCAGAGGAAGGAATACTAAGTCGGGACTATTTTTCTGAAACTATCAAGCTTGTAGTAAGTTTAATAAGAAAGCTGCTATTTGAGTATAAAAAAAATATCCTTAGTATCCTCTGAATCCTGAAAGAATAAGTTTAATAAAGCTTCAAAAACATGGATATTGACAGCCATGTACATTTGTATTCTATGAAAGAGGAACTATCCACAAGTGGTTTTGAAGCTTGAAAACTTTGTTCCTTTTGCTTCCAAGGGAAAATTTCTACTAAAGCCCAATGACCCATGCTTCTCAAAAGCATCCATAATTCCCACTGAGAAATGCTAGTTTGCTCCATACTTCTCAAAAACAGGTCACAAACTTTTAAAGCTTCAAAGTACTTTTGGAAGACGTGTCTTTGTATGGAGGAGAAATGAAGACATTAACTTCAAAAATGTAAAAATGTCCCTTTGTCCACCAAAAGCTATACTTGTTTGAAGGAGATATAAAGGACCGTTATTCTTAACTGGTGTACAAGGTATAGCAAGGCTGCAGCCAACAGAGCTGGGACAGTGTACAACTATCAAAGACATCCACAGCTTAGAAATATCAACTCAGAAACCTGGAGACATCCTTGAAGATGTCAGGTTTGAAAGAAGCCAAGAACATCCACTTCCATGCCCTGTGATGCTAAAACTCCCTGATGACAACTGGTTTGAAAATTTAGCCTCAGAAATGGAATATTATTTGGAATTGTCTTGCCCTACTTTAAAGCTTGATGTCACAATTTATGAACTATGCTTAATTATTGAGCTCTAAAAAACAAATTGATCTGATACACTCTAGTTTTTCATTAAAATGCAGGCCTATTCCTGCCACGTGTTATAATTCCTTATATGCCTTTCGAAGGTTATAATAATCTTATCAACCCATGGATATCATAAAGTTTTTGTACTTAAAGAGATTCACCAAATCATCCTGAAATACAGCCATCTATATTAAAGTCAATGTACAGTCTTAGTGAGTTGCTTTGGCTTCATTCTCCTACTAACGTATTTTCACTTATTCATGCTCTTTGATGAACCTGTTTATTATGACAGCCACTAAATGTGCTTCAATTTGCTCATACTCAATACTTTCTATAATTGATAGCGTAAGAATTTTTTAAATCAAAATTCATTCTTTCCTACATATTGGAATATTCTGATTCTGTAGAGATTTGTTATTGAAGAAGAAAATTGTATAAGAAACCTCTGAGTTAGCTTGTTATCAGAAAGTCACCAGGATATCATTGCTAATTTCATCTCCTTCTGTCCTGAAGGGTAAATCAGCTGAGGATTCTCCCCTCCACTCACTCCTCTTCCTTCTGTTGAACATGACCACTCTATTTGGCTATGCTGATCTTGTGATATAGGAAAACTGTAATTTATACCTCACCCCATAAGCTGTTAACCAACTGCCCCACTCAAAGAAATACAGAACTTGGCAGTGGGAGGAAGATTCACTGATAGCCCTTACTGTAGCACACCATGCAAAAAGCCAGGTAAGCACCTTAGGATAGGTTTACTACACTCTTGGAAATGTGGATAACCACATGTGTTAATTATTTCTTTTAATGAGTGAAATATTTTTCTTTCAATACGAGGAAATTCTCTGAAATGAGAATAAATCATCACAGCACAAAGAGAACCTGCTATGATAAGAGAAAGGGTAAAAATCATGAGCAGAAAACCTGAACTCTTCAGAATGCTGGAAACCATGATTTATATTACAATTCATCTTCAGAATCTTTATTGAAGTATCAACATCTGCATCACAATGAACATATTTAAAAGATGGAAAGAACATGGTCTATCTAATATGCATAAGCTTAATTATACTGCAGATTTGATATAATACATTTTTATATTTTAATCAGTAAAATACTGGCATTGTGACCTCAAATTTACTTCAAAGTGACAGTATAAAGTTCTCCTTTTATGTTCTGATCTTAAAGGCTTCCTTGGGTATCTGAACAGTTTTGCATTAAAAAAGGAAAAAGTTTGAGAGAAGCTAAACCAGAGCCGACCTTCCGATCAGTTCAGAACTCAGATACCTTTCCCAGGTCACAGCTGGCACCTTGCTGAAGCTGCAGCTGTCCCCATAAAACACTTCCTAACTTGGCGTGGATAGCTATCCTTTTCCTACAAGTTTCTTGTTGTCAAGCAGAACAGGAGCTACTGATGTCAAATAGCTGTTTCAAAAGTAATCCCCAAGCATTTACGTGCTCGGTTTTTAAATCTGTCCTTCATGATTTTTTGCAAGCCTAAACCATCCTAAACCATCTCACACCGGAGACCCATCTGGGAGTCATCTTGGAACTGCAGATCAAATTGGTCAGACAAAACCAACTGTTACTTTCTTCCCTATAAAGTTCATACTGTTGGAAATCTGTTAAGAGCTCAGCTCCGGGGACTGCAAGTTAATGTGTAGCATTCTAAGCAGAAAAGGTCACGGAAGCACTCTAGATAAAAGCCATTAAAAGGGTTTGGCTGATGGGATAATTGAGAGAAGAGAAGGCAATCAGGTTAAGCATGTGTACATGTAATTATTCTGTCTGTAGCTATGTGCAAGTAGCATGTAAACCCCGCACAGATTCCCACAGCCAGACTGCAGGTCTTAAATACAGATCTCTGACAAAGGCCTGGAGAAGTCTCCTGCTCCTCCCAACCTCCCGAACTCTGGGCTGGCAGCTTCCATGTCTCAGCATGGCAGGCTCAGGGAGCTGCAGGTTTTCTCTGTGTGAGGATTTGGCTCTTTCAGTGCACTTGGAGCTGTGGGGAGAGCTCTTCCTGCAAAGCTTCTTCCTCTGCACACCTGCCACCAAGCCGTGCTGTGTTCTGAGCAGCAGCAGGTGCATGGACACAGGGGTCTCTGCTTTTCTACACGTGCCAACGTGTGAAATTCAGAAGTACAAGGTTTGGCACTAACTGCTGAGTTCTGCTTCCTGCAGCTGGAAAATGCCTCTGTTCCTTCCTCACAAGGACAAAATGTCACTTCTTTATTAAGAACTGGGAGTGAGGGCCCTCACCGAAGACAACCGCTGGTTTCATGGCCTTTGTAAAGCCATTAAAAGCAATGCAAAGGAGGAGATGGCAAACGACACCTAACAGTGATAAAACTAGAGCTACAAAATCCTGATGCTACAGCTCCAACCTCCTGCACAGCAGCAGCCAGACCCAAACCAGCATCCAAAGATGCTTCATGGCTGTTGGTGAGGAAAGTTCGTCACATAAAGGCTTTTGGTGAGAAAGCCTAAGGGAAAACTAAGGGAAAACTTATGGAAAAGTCTATTATCTTTTGCTGAGACTTTCCTGGCCTTTCAAGGTGTTCATGCACAGCACAGTACCGACATAAAGCAATGTCAAATGACACATTAAGACTTNCTAGAGCTACAAAATCCTGATGCTACAGCTCCAACCTCCTGCACAGCAGCAGCCAGACCCAAACCAGGATCCAAAGATGCTTCATGGCTGTTGGTGAGGTAAGTTCGTCACATAAAGGCTTTTGGTGAGAAAGCCTAAGGGAAAACTAAGGGAAAACTTATGGAAAAGTCTATTATCTTTTGCTGAGACTTTCCTGGCCTTTCAAGGTGTTCATGCACAGCACAGTACCGACATAAAGCAATGTCAAATGACACATTAAGACTTCTGAACATAATAAGGACATAAGTCTGGCTTTGGGATATGCATCAACAGAAAAATGTATCAGCTAAAGTGGACAAAAAAAGAAGGTTAATTCCAATGCAATGAGTCTAATGAAAGCTCTAATTACACACCTTGCCTTGGCTAAATCTGAGAGAGATTTTCATGGAGAGAGAAGCTCAAAAGTATTCATGCCTGTGAGATAAAAGTGATAGCCCCAAAGTAAAAGATGGAAGATTGCTTTCTCAAATCAGCCTTTAGAAAATGCTAAACAGGGCCATCAGTACTGAGCAGAAACAACATCACTGCCATACAGAAAGACATTTGTACACCTCACAAAGCCACTCATATGAAAAGATATTGGAAAACTTCAGTTTTTCATACGGCAATGAAAAGTCCTGCGGGACACTGTTTAAATAAGTAAAATTTGCCCTATGCGGAAGGCTGGCCCAAATCCCTGTGAAAAGTAACATCAAAGTAAGGAACAGCTGGAGAAGCTCTGATGAAGGAAGACCTATATACACAGAGCATCAAAGGATTACGCTGAATATCACTCTGAAAAGACTTCTAAGATTTAGAGACAGTCAAACTGCCTGACCCCGGTGCTCGGCAGTTCAGTGCTTTGGCAGTAAGTCTTGCTGACATTTTATCTAGCTGACATTACGTGCCCGTCTCACTACAAGTTTAGATCATCTTTCAGCATCTTGCAAGTTTGGCTGCATTGCAGAGGCTGCAAATGTTTGAAGAGCTTTGAGTAGCTGATTAGTTATTAGTGGCTAACACAATGCCAGAGGGCTAATAAGGGATTAATGGAGCGGGTTCTGGTATAAATCCACAGCTTGTATGGCCAGTCAATATTCTTCCCGACAAAGATGCCAATGTGCTGATCTGTTCCTGCCAATGGGGTGATCAGCTCCCAGTGCTCATTTCCTGCCAGGCTTTGACTGCGGAACACGTTTGATTAATACGAGGTATTTCAGGTATTTTTCATCAGCAGACAGACAGGTTCTTGCCAGCACGGCTCACATCGTTTAATGCATGTCAGAATAGAGGTGGTGGTGGTCATAGCAGGAGAGAGGGATAGATGGGAATGTGTGTCTTTGACATTTATCTCGGCTCATATTAAAATCAGAGTGTGATTTACAGGGCAGTTTCACACATGGCTTTTCGTACTCCTGCTGGTTTGGTTCGGGAAGGACATTCTAGAGCAAGAAAACACTGCTTTCTCCTGTCATTTCCCAACTGCAGGAAAGATAAACGAGCAGGGTTTTGAACAGCAGTGTGTTACTTACTGAGTCTTTCGATTAATCCAATTTCCAACTACACCCATTCTAGCTACCCTCCCTTCTTTTCAATTCTAAGCGTAAAAAGAATTCAGGCTCTTTTTAGAGCACACTTCAGTGATTTGCACAGAAATCCAGTAAGGCATCTATTAGGAGATGACAGCTTCCAGCATCCATGAAGTAATTATGTAGTGTTGTTATTACATGAAGTTATAAAAAAATAAGAAATAACCAGTTTTTCATCTATGTCTGCCCACCGTTGAATAGCTAGAAACTATATCAAGACAACCAGGCCACTGCATGCAGTCCTGCAGTATAAACACTCCCAATAGTTAATATGGATGCAGGACTGATTTCTCTTAATTTATAACAGAAGATTTATACCCTTATAAATGACAATAGGCAGCCAATCAATAAAGGATGATGATAACAGCACATAATATCAAGGGAAATTAGAGTCAGCTGCAGGGTTTAAGAAAAAAAGAGTGTGAAGTCCAAACCTGAATCTTAACAGATGGAAGGTTAAGGTGATACGATAGCTTAAAATGTCCAAATAAACAAAGTAATGAGTTGCAAGCATATTCACAACATAGATTCAAATTCTGTGTGCAAACCAATTCTCAGTGGAGAATGGTGGGATACAAAACATTAATCCTGGCTGTAAAGAGAAGGAATTTTTAAAACAGCTTTTCAAGGTCTGCTATAAATACTTCTAGAAAGATGTTGAGTGTGTCTAGACTCCTCTAAATTGTGAGGGCTTAGATGCCTTAAGACAAAAGACAGATAGATTCCTGATTTAATTGTTGTGGTTAATTAGTATTGCATGCAAATAATCTTTTCTTAAAGATCTCCCTACGACTCAAGCTGCATCTAATCATGTTATAATGAACTCCTAGTAACAATTAACAAACAACTACGTAATCTTCACTGATTATAAATTAACTGATGTTCTGTAAAACTGCAAGCTTTTAAAGCAGTTTAATTGTTTTCTAACCAATAACGTAGAGACCATGTACTGTCCAGTGCTCAGAATCCAGCACAATCCTCTACTTATGGGAATATAAGAAAGCTTTAAGGGCCCGGTACTTAATTATACTGCAGATTTTTATACCAATCTAGAGGTGTAAACATGCCTTACACCGGTTGTAAAAAGTAATTACATATCCTATTTTGAATGTAATTTATACCCTTCTTAAGGCACTTACCATAAAGGTATGGAAGGGCCATAACATAAAAATCAGGGCTTTAAAGATCATTTTATCTTCCTTTGCAAATTTCTGCACCATTCCCAAAGTGCTACAAAACATGCTTTCTACACAGGCTCTATTTCCCTTTCTACAGTTCCCTTGAAGTTTATCTATTCTGTGATCATCAGAAGTAATGGCATAGGTTTGCTCTGCGCTTGTCTCAAGTATTGCCTGTGTGGCATATTGCATATCTTGACCACCATAAACCCAATTCCCTGCCATGTTCTTTATGCCTCCCCTACAGGAGAAGCCTCTGCCCCTGCTTGTCACTTGTCCTATAAATCCATTCCACAGACCCCAGCTCTCTTTAGCATCTCTATTTATAACTTCAGCTGCAGATGATTCTGACCTGCAAGTGTGCTAAGATGTCATCATGAAGGTCAGGAAAAATAGATAAATTCTGAGTTCATGCACAGCTTTTTCTAAAAAAAAGGATAGCAGGAGGGTCTTATTTTGTTTCTGCTTAGGCACTTGAATGTGTGTTTCCACTTTCTTTCTCCCCAGAGCTGCCTACTGGATTTGACTGAACTGACCATTCATTTACAAGTCGTTAGCTGAGACTACCATCTTCTCCTTAGGAAAAAATGCATTAAACTGTGACAATAAAGGATGTCTTGTTCTGATTTGCTCACCTCCCTGCAGAGTGTACTCAGTCATAGGTCTGCTGAAGGCTCCCAGCCCAGCTCCGTTGTAAGATGCCACCTGGATTTCATACTGGGTCCAAATGATCAGGTCTGTCACTAAGCAGTAGTTAATTTCTGCACTGGTAATGTTTTTATACTGGTATTCTCCAGGGAGGCCTGCCAGACGATACCTATCATATGGGAAGAAAAACTTGCAGTTAATTGGTTGATATCAATTATAGAAAATATCCTGACTCACAAAATAGTGAACAGGTAATATCCTCCCTTTTACTGTAGAATTATACAAAGAATAATGAAAACTAATGAGAAACAACAGACTAACTCCTGATAAGATCACGTCCTGTTTGACTGCCATAGTATTTATAATCTGATCTCACTGAGATTACACTCACAGGGCTAAACAAAATGGGTACTTTATCCTACTTTATGGCTGCAGAAAAATTACAGCTTTTTAAATTTGCCTTGTCTAGTAAAACCTGTGATTTAGTAGGAAAAATTGCCCAGATGTGATTTTTATCAGGGTGCTGCTGTAAATCAGCTGGGGAAATGCTCTTTTCCTCCTCTGAAGTCTGAAAAGGAGAACTCAGAGGGCTCTGACCTTCGGGAGCTGTGGGCACTGCCATCTCTGCCTCCCACTTGGATTCACTTCACAGTGTAATTAAAATAAGGACTGAATAAAACCGAGACTGAAGGATTGGTTAAGCATGGGGATTTCAGGAGGGCTGAACCAGGTAAGGGTGGGTGGTGAACACCTGGACAAACTCTTTGCTGAGGCACGAGAAGCTGGAAAACGGAATATATCTTCCCCCGTAAAAACTGTATTGCAGAAAACAGCCCTTTTGATGTGTCTCTTTAGGCCAAGAAGGCACGGAGAATAAATAAGCTATGGAAAACAAACAAACCTTGCAAATCTCTGAATGTGAATAACTCTGTGTGTTTTCCTTCCTTTGTTGAAATGGTACAATGGATGCTTACGGTGTGCTAACCCACACCAAATCAGAAACACTGTGACCAAGTCAGGGTCGTGGGGCATTGCTGTCCCATCAAAACAGACAGATATAGGAACGTTTGGATACTTATTCACCACAATAGTTTTATGCAGTCTCATTCATCTTTTGCCTCACAATGAGCACCGAAATCTTACTGGCACAGAACAATGTCATCTGACATCTTAAGGCCCGATTTTAAATTTATCTGAGTTAAATCTGTACAGCTAGACAACTTCCACAAGTACTTCAGCAACAGATTTTGTTCTAAACTCTTCCCCTAATGAGGTCAGCTCTTGATCACCGACCACCCCCTTCTCCTCTGTTGCAGAGTTCCTTGTCTGACTGTATTTTGTCATACTCAGCATCTGTGATCCTACAATTCCCTTAATGAAATACAAATGGAAATAAAGAAGTATCGGCTTTCAGCTGAGTTTATTGAATGCTTTCTTTCTTTCTTTCTACTTTACATGACATCTACCTATTCCTTTATTTGTCTCCTGCCAAGGCTGTATGCATCTTGGCAAAGCCGATTGTTGGTGCAGAGCTGTTTTGTCTCACACCTAGCAGACATGGTGCAGAGTGCTCCTGTGATTTAATCTATTATGCTGTTAGCATGGCACTCCCCTAAATGCAATACTGCCAGGGAGAAAAAGGGCAGAGAAAGAAGGCCAGTTCAGAAATGTCATGTCTTCATGATTTTTCTCACCGTGGACTTTGATGTATACTCTATGTGACTTGTGCAGTGCACCTTCACTTTTAAAGATCAGGTGTTCCATCAATTTAGTATCTTGCATGTCTTCGTCTTCAGGTCTCTGAAATGCACAGTGGTGTATCCTAATTCTATAGAAATCAGTGCAGGAAGACTTTTCTTCAGTGCACATATTGCTGCGGCCACACATTCTGACTTGAGAGAACAGCTTGGTTTATTACCTGGGACAGCTGTGCTTTTATATGTTAATCTTAAATTCCTTTTGAATAAATGCTTTTGCTGCTCTGTGGTCTAGACAAAGTGTGTAGATATCAAAAATGCCCACAGATTGAGCATAATGAATATGATCACTCCCTATTAAGATGGAAAGAGATGTTATAGTGAGGACCAGGATCAATTATGCTAATAACAGTTATAGAAAACACTTAAGCTAAACATGACTGAAAATGCTATACAGATTAAATGGAGCAGATTGCCAGAAGTGGAAGTCTACAGAATTGCTTTTGACCTAACACTGAGATTGGTTCAGAAACACCAGGAGTAGCTTAGGAGTTAATCCCATCGTCCAGTAGGCTGGTTTGAAGGAAAGCACTGTACAAATAATGTTGTATCCTATGCAAAGGGGTACCCAGCTCTCATGATAAGATTTAGCTAAGGGCAGAAGCTGAAGCATCATTTCCCACCTGTCAGTGATGACTGGCACTGCTTTCAAACTGAGCCCAGCTCTTAAAACCACAGCATTCCTTCCAGTGGCTCACCACTGTCGTAGGCTCAGTACAGTTGACAGGGAGATTAACCATCTTCAGCTCTGCCTATAGAGTGAAGCTCTATTTTGGGAACTCACCAAATCAGCATCAGAAAACAATTTCCACCCATGCCAGCTAAAGCAGGAGCACAGCACGAACAGGAGACTGGCATTTATACTATAGCATTTAGTTAACTTTTAATAGGTCTGGAAGACCCTATGTTAAAAATGTCAGCAACCTGCCTGCAATAGGCTATAAGCATCAGCAGGAAATATGTCAGTGGGGGTGCAACGCTTGGGATTTTCCCACAAAAACTCTGATTTAGATAGTGCCTTCCTTACGAAAGGGATGGCCCCAGCTGGCTGCTAACATTGCAGGAAATGTAGGAAGCCAAATAATCCAGTAAGCTGTAGATGAATTGGGCAGGAGTGAATAATTGAGTCCTAAAAAATAAGAAAACGGAAGCGCTCAGCAAAGTCCCTTGGTGTGGCAGTACCCTTTCCTAAAAATAAATCCCGTGTAAGCAAAAGATTGAATGAATTTCTGATTCCCAGTTACTTGTCTGAATCTGTTTCTCTTTAATACAGCTGAGACTGAAAGAATCTCACTCAATTGACCGATTTTCAAAACCAAATCAAGGTCTGCCACAAAGCATTTGACCTGTCATTCCCCCTCTCCATTTTGTTTGGCACAAAACTGATAGTTATTGATTCTATTCTTGCTCTTCCATAGTGCAGGAGTCCTTTGTTTGTTGTGTCTTTGGTAAGGTAATTAAGCTCTCGAGCAGTAAGCTGAGGTTGTAATAAGCACAAATACATCTGCAATGCACAGGCTGCACTGTACCAACTTCCCATGTAAACACCTTATCGTAATTAGAATAGTTGAAGATAGAAAAAAGTTATCTGGATGCTGAGAGTCTCCATAGGAAAATAGCCCACACTGCAGGCTCACCCAGAGCAGCTAACAGCAAAAAGCAGACCGGAGTTCACTAACTCTCCAGTAAGAAAGGCTGGAATTTGTATGTCTGCACCCTTTGGGCTATTTGAACACAGGCGTTTTCTCGTCTGTAATAAACCAATGCAGCCATGGCGTTTGTAAAGAATAACTAATATATTTAATGGAATTAGGAATAGCTTTTCACACATCCTTGAATCACACCATTAAGAGTTCCCTCATGCACACACGAGTCTAGTTCTAGACCTTGGAGGGAAGAAAATTACTCACCTTAGGATGTACCCATGAAGAACTCCGTTATGTTCGCTTTCAGGAGGAGGCTGCCACTGGACCATGATGGACTGATTGGTGCGCCCGCTGGCCACGATGTTTTTAGGTGGGGCACTGGGCGGCTCCTCGGGTAGCATCAACCTGAATGCAAAAGAATGTGGCGGAAGTAGGTGTCAGGATAAAGGATATGCAACATTTCTATTTCATGGATACAACTCCAAGTGAACCAGTTTCGTTTATCAAAGTCTGACGACTAGAAAGAAATATAATGCTGATCAAACTGCTGAAGACATGCATGAAATAGTTACAACAAATCAACGTAATAAGAAATCATTTAAGCAAGTAGCAAGACAGACAGCTGAGGTAACCTTATTCTCTCTGAATCATCCAGGCTGCTACAACTCTTTAAAAAGATTACAAGCCTGAATGAGCTAGAGCTCAGGTCCAGTGTCTGTGACTCCTTCCAAATTGTTTCTTTCAGCTCTTTCAATATTTTTCATATCAAATTCCTACATTTTGAAAAAGCCATTTAGAGTTCAGCTGTTCTGCAATTCAAGCTCACAGCAAGCTCTGGTTCACAAAGGAAGGGGGATGCATTTGAAACTAAATTTGATGAAGCCATCCTTCTATGTCACATCTGGGTGAATTCCAGAAGTAACATTGCAATGATTGGGTGAAAGCTGTACTCCTTGCAGGGCTAACTGCAGTGACTTAACACAATAGGAATAAAAATATTTTGCTTGCATGTACACCTATCTGACCACCTTCCAAGATTCTGTTCACTGATACACTGGAAACACGAGGGCACCTCTCCCACTGTGTGCTGGTTTCCTGCATCGCCTAATTGCCATTATCACCAATTACTAACAGCTGCAGAGCACTCTCCAGAGACCCGGGTAATGATAACTGCTCCGCTCCTTGGTTATTGTGCAAAAGATAACTTTATTTTATTCTCTCACAAACAACATTTTTTCTCCCATATGTACGCAGTATGCAGGCGTTTATTTTTGCCGTACCTGCTGGTCTCAGAGCTGTACTGGCCTTTCCCCACCTGGTTAACTGCACACACCCTGAACTGGTAGGTTCGGGCTGGGGTGAGCCCGCTCACAGTGACACTGGTCATCTTCGGGTCCAGATTTGATAGGTGAACCTTCCAGGGAGAATCTGTTGGAATAAGGAACATGTGAAATCGGTGGGAGCGCTTGTTGAAAGCTCTGCAGAAAGGAGGACGTGTCTGTGGCTGCACGGGGCTCCCTGTGCTTGTTTTCCTCAGAGGAACTTTACCAAGAAGTTTCTTTCCAGCCAAAGAAACATTCCTGTCAGCCCACACGGTTATGCAGATTGCACATTTGTCTACTGGAAAGTGATGCTGCACATGTCATGGCATAATAAATAAAAACTATATTCATTAACATTTTAATAAAAGAGGAAACAAGCATGATAAAGACAGATGGGCTGTGTATTTCACAACCCATCTGTTTGGCAGGCCATTACAACACCACACCCATGAGTGGCTCTGGTGGAAGGTCTGTAATGAAATTTGCAGGCAGTTTGGAATATCTTTCTACCCAGCTTGCAAGCAGGTGTAGAAGCGTGATGTTCTCTGCCAAATCAGTCCTTCACTGTAAGTCTTGAGAAAGCTTCTGCTTCGGATTCTCCATGTTTTGCTCTTTTTCCAGTATATGGCATTCCGTCTAATCATTTCCTAGGAAGGCTCCCTGCTATAAACAGCCCCAGCAGTGCTATAAAACCTCTGCCGTCAGTTCAGATACTTCACACGCTGAGCTCTGATGCCCAAACTGTATTTTCATGTTTTCAAAGAGGTCAGAAATTGTTGAAAATTAAATATCCTGACTTCTTTTCTTCCCAGCCTGATGGTATATATTCTCCCCAAAGTCATGACTGAAGCAGTGAAGGAGACGAGACATTTGGTTTGTGTTGCAACAGTACAGCAATGGAAGCAGCCAACTTAAAGATTTGTTCATTTTTTAAATAATACCAGCTGTTTTCAGGCTCCCTGCACATAATTACAAACACTTCTGGAAATGACTGAGGAGCTAGCTGTAGATTTTGGCAATGCATCTGTGCATGCTGCTCATCAGAAGTGCACTGCAGCTCCTGGCAGGTCACCTCCACGTCTGCCTGAAAATGAAGATGAGATGTCCCAAATGTGAAAGGAAAACTTCACACCAAGATGTAAACCACTAATTCAGTGTTTTTCTGGCAGATTCCTTAGCAAGCTGAAGTCTACTGGGGTGTGATGCCTGTTGGGCTATACACTCTGCATCTTCATATTATTCGGAATATATTTATTCCAGTAATGGCTTTCTGAGAACAAAGTCTTTTTTAACAAGAAAACTGACACAGCAGAATACTGGGAATGCTGAAGAGGGACATTTGCACAGCAGTCAGGTTCCATCACTGCCAGTTGTTGATGATTTGCCATCAGCCGCTTCTGCAGCAAGGTCTGGATGGCGATGGATGTTAGTGCAGTGCTGGGCTTTGTTGACAAAGCACTCAGAGGAAGGACACCTGCATTAGTTTGGTGCATCCTAGTTCCTTCCTTTTTAATCAAGCTTCTCTTGAGGCTTTACAAACAACTGTTTACATTGTGACATCCAGAGAGCACAGTACCCAACCAAGATAAGCCAACGTTCAGCCATGGCTGACTTACTAAGTTGCCTGAAGCAGCTGCATGAGGAAAAAGGAAGAACAGACAACATTAAGAGAGCAAAATATCCTTGTATGAGCTCTTGGGTAGTGGTCCATTTCCTAGAGCAAATCAGTTCCATTTGTTAACTGCTAGTGTAAACACCACCTGAGAGTGCTTAACCCAAGCAGTTCAATGCAGTGAGCGGTTTGATACAACAATAGGGCCTATTAATCTCCTCAGCACCTTGGGGCTCTGCTCTGTTTATATGCTGCATCTGTAGAATACTCTATTTATTCTTTTTCCTGTCCTGGTGGAAGATAAAAGATCTGGCAGGAAGAGAGATTAAACTGAAAACTAATACAAACGAACCCTATTCATCTCTTGGGCACTCTGACTCCCAAAGGGAAGAGGTCTGGGGGGGATTTGCTTGCTCCTGGAGCAGTGGATACAGGAACTGCGCAGAGTACCTTTAAAATTTAAATGCCTTTTTGTCTTTTTTTTGGACAATCAGTCAATAAACTAAACATTTTGAGAGGACGTTCCCCATCCTTAAACACAGAACGAAGCCCAGCGTAGTACAGCAGTTCATTTTACTGCAGAGCAAAGCAGTTCTGACATTGGAACCTTCCATGAGATTTTCAGCACTGACTCCCATCTCCTTCAGGGATGACTGTCACCTGCCTGTCCCAGGAAGCCTGGAGAAGTTCCATGGTGATAGACTTGCCAGGTCAAACTAATAAATAAATCTCTGTTATATTGAACAGACCACACTAATCCTTCATTTAACTTAAGCTGCCCAGAGTGTACTCTGGGCTTTGCTTGCTTGCTCTTCCGCTGTAATTGCCACTGTTTGAAAAACTCATGGCTAGTTGTCTATCTTCTTAAGGATATTGGGTATTCTGAATTAATTCCGATTGCTTCTCCAAGTTAATTTCTTGGAAACCAAGAATCTCACAGGCTACTCTCGAGCATACAGTGCAGTTTTTGGCTTTGAGAAATGACATGTTCTGTTAAGAGTTTTTGGATGCACTCACAATACATGTGTTTGATAGCACTGGTTATTCACCAAGAGGCATTTCTTTTAAATTTCCCTACCTACCTCACAATTCTTGCACTGATTGCAAGTTCCTCAAATATCATTTCTGGTTGATACTGCAGACCACATCTACTGCAGAAATCTAATTTCTGCAGCTTTGGAGTACATTTCCATCTCTTTTCTTCTCCAGGGGTTTAGCACAGACGGAACCACCACAATTTACCATACTACTGGAGTTTACTGAATCTGCCTTTCATGACAATACGATATTGCAAAAAGTTCAAGCAAAAACAAAGTTTTTCATCCTTTCTTTGGTAGGACTTCAACAAAGTCTACCATTGCCCTGAGAAAAAGTATTTTTCAGCACTATCAAATATGGATCTGAGTCATGCTTGTAGAAAACAGCATTGTTTTGCAAAGATTTATCCCTGTGTTCAATTTTTAACATTTCAATATTCGTACCAAGTTCAGCAAGACAATTCATGAGCTCAAAGTGAAGCATGTACAGATGCTGTTTATAGGAGCTTTAATTATCTCCTCATTGGCATGATGTGATGAATCTGAGTTGTATGATTACATTGCACAGATATCCCAGAATATAATAAATCAGAAACGTATTTTAATGTTAACTACACTTGACAGAATTCTCTAAGTATTAATTAATTTCTTCAGATAAAAAATTGGTCAGAATAATTTTTGATTAATCTCTGAAATCTGAACTTTTTTTTTCAGAATGAAATAAGTGGAGCTCCTTCCAACTCCATGAGGACACTTCATAGGGATTCCTGGGGATGCTGCAACAGGGGTTAAAGAAGTCGTGAAACATCCAAAAATCATGTTAGTGCAAATAACAGCAATGCACACTACTATTTATTTGAAAATCTTATTTGAAATGAAGGTTCACATTCCTGGCTCTGTGTGGGCAGAATAGTTAATGACTGTGTTTCCCTGGAACTGTGCTTTTCAAATTAGATTATAAATTTGCCCCCAAATGTTTAAGGCCATATGCCTCAAATCACCCACAGACACAGTCTACTGTGAATACTTGTAATTTGAGAATTATTACGTTATGCCAAATACATTCATTTTAAAAATTAGGTGACTTGGTGACTGCAGTCGTTCGTATTTCCAGCAATTTATGCATGCGATCTGCCACTGTTTTTTTCCTCTAATTAAAATAAGGTTTTTATATCTCTTTACTGAATTGATATTAATGAAAAGGATTTCTAATCCGTGCCAGGTGGAGTGACACGCCTCTCTCTAATGTAGCTAGTAATTAGTCCTCTGAAATCTACACTTATTATTTTGAACCCTCTTCAGCTAGTCCTCTGAAACAGATACCTTTATTATGCATTCACTTACGGTGTGTGTTTCAAAATGCACAATGGATCCAGAAAGCTATTAGAAAATTATTTAAAGCAAAACTGCTAAAAGAACAAATAAAACTAGACTACATTTTGGCATTTATAACAGCAAAGCAAAACCCATGCATTAAAGCTCCACAGAATGAAGAACAATGCCTTCTATGCAGCTTTGCTAACTGGAAAATAAATCATAATTCTGATGCCCCTCTCTAAGCTTTAGATGTGTGAAAACAAACTGGGATTAGGATGTTCAGCATATTGCACTGCTGCTGATGGTGGAAGAGCTACAGCCATGAGCACATGAGCTCATGGAAGGCATATGTTCAGACCCTGACAGTTGCTGTTTCTGCAGCACAAAAGGGACCAATGGAAAACCTGACAAAAGATTTTCTTTGGAAAGCAAAGAGAGATTCTGCACATTCATATCAGGCAAAAACTATACCTTCATGAGCTCAAATGTCAGCTTCATTCATGAACGTCACCTGGGGGTGGGGGAAACATGACATGACCAAGGAAAGATGCTGTTTTCCAAAGGAGTAGCAGGTTTGGAAACTAGATATTAATCATACTCTACGGAGATCACAATGACTCCAAACCAAACACTTGAAGAAAATAAAACAAAACGAGACACTGACAATATGCAGACATTACAGCCAGCTTTGCAAAGAGAAGTCAATGTCAACAGTGACATTGTTCCACCACTCTGTTGAAATCTGTAAAGCTGAGCAATAATATAAAAAATGAGAGAGCACAGTAAGAGTGGAATATTGTGGGGCTCGGGTTCCTCCTAGTCCTACCTCTATGGGTAACCAGTTAGAGACTGTGCATAAAAGCAAAGTAAATAAATGTAGAGATAAAATCTTCAAAGGAGAGCAAGGTCTAGAATACTTCTGGGAGTTCAGATGCTCAGACCACAACAAGCCTGGTCTGTGTTTGGTTTATGCAGCTGCAAGTCTGCTGAAGTACATATACCTATGATTTGTGATAATGAGACTCTCTCAGTGGTTGATTGCAATGCCATCAGCCAAAATTATTGGATCTATCATGGAACGAGCGAGGGTTCACAGGATCCTGTGGAGCTCTGAGAGACTGCATAATATCTGGAGCACTACTGTTGATTTTTGCTGAGCCTTCCACAAATTTCAGGAAACAAATTATAGCATTCTTGAAACAATGGCATGTCTACTCTATTTCTGTACTAGACCTGCAAGGCCTCATTGCTACAAAGATGCTTAAAGACCTTCCAAACCTGACCTGGAGGCTGACTGGGTCTGTGATGCTTCCCAGGTAGTGAAGCACAGTGCAGGACTCACTTGCATACCTCTGGCCAGCACTGTGCTGTCTCCATGTAAATACAGCTCTGCTATCTTTGCATCATGTCCGCAGACTGAGAGTTGATTAACTTGTCTCTGTCAAAGTCACTGGGAGACATGAAACGCTCAGGGCTATGACCCCGAGTGAAAGAACGGGCACAGGAGTGAAAATGCAGTTACTGGCCTATAGTCAATATGAGGAGAGAGAAGAGGGATGATAAAACAGACGGTGATAAAAAGGTGTAGTGGGGTGTGAGCTCAGAACACTGTGAATTTTCTGAGTCATTCGTTAATGGACAGCAATCCCAGACACCATTCGGGATTTCCGTTACAAAACTGCACTTCTTGCAACAGATGTCAAGATCATCAGTTCTGGGACCTCTCTATCAGAAAAGTTATGCACTCCAGCCTGCAAAGCACAGGGCTTGTATGTGATCTGAAGCTCAAGTTTCATCCCAAGCTCTCTGTGTGGCAAAACAAAACGCCACTCTCTAGATAATAAGAAATCAGCACTGTTTCACATTCAGTTATGCAGCGGCTAATTTCCACATGTCAGAAAAAGTGATGCTCTTAATTTTTTCATCAAGAACCAATTGTTAGGCTTGGATTTCCAGCTCTTACGGTGATAGAGATTAGAAAGTATTGCCAAGGTGACCGATTTCCATATAACCTCATCTTTCCATCAACTCTGAAAGAAGCATTTAGCAGTGTCCCTGAATAACCTTGCAAACAGAGCTAGAAAGGACAAGACATGCAGCATGCCAAACCCGTGAGCAGTGGCGATTCACAGTGATCAGGTTTGCAACCTATGAAGGTTACAAACAAAGGTGAAATATTTGTATGTTTCATGGCTCAGTATCCTCAGCCACCTAACTGAAAGAAGGTTATAAAACAACAATCTAGGGAAACTGGAGAAAACATACGAAACCATATACAGACATAACAGCAGCTCCTATTGACATCCACGTTTGTTCCTATGACAGACCATCAATTCCTTATGCTATCAGACTGCCTGCACTTTTCAGGTGGAACTGGGGCTCTGAATGCATCAGGGTATCTATGAGCACAGAGCAAAGGACAACAGGAAAGAAATAAAATATGACTCCTGCTATTTTACAGATGTCAAATAGAAGCATGGAGGGATGAGCTGATGTGCTTGACGTCAGGCTGGCAATGCTCCAAGTGGAACTAAGGATTTCTTGTATACCAAATCCACCATATCAGGTCTTTTTTTGTAGTTGAACCCTATCAGGGTGTTAACAGTTGAGTGTAATACCCAGGACTTCCCTGTAAACTGTCCCTGATTTAGCAAATAACAGTAAGGTTTTGTTGGTGGCTCTGGTAAAAGCTAAGTCTGCAAGGCTAAATCATTAAGACAAATATGAGGTTGGGACATATTTGACTTTACTCACTGTTCTCAGAGAGCTCGACCATGTAGTAGAGAACAGGGCTGTTTCCATCAAAAGGACGCACCCAGGAGAGCACCACGCTGCGGCTGTACGAGGAATTCAGGGTGGCCAGAAGGTTCTGAGGGGAATGAGGCAGCTCGCTGTGAAGGAAAAGAGAAAGGAAGACAAAAAATGCACAGCAGAATCAATCTAAATTTCATTCAGGACGGCTGTATAGGCAGCTAAAGGCACATGACATCAGACGTGTATGATGATAGATATAAAACTACCAGCAGCTATTGTGCAATTAAATAAATGACAGGCATCTCTAAATTATTCACAATTTTGTCCTATTTGGGAAAAAAAACCCACAACTTGTGCTGAAAGTCCCAAGGCTGATGCTTAGAACAGCTAATGGAAATGTTGCTAGATGTGGAAGAAGCCAATTTTCATACTGCTTTTTGATTGAGACAAGTTGGTCAATAAATTTCCCTCTCACTTTTTTTCCCCCTTCTTACAGTGATGTCCTAGAAACGTGACAGCAGTAATACATATATACAGTAAAACACATGGGAGATATGATTTAACATGGAATTTTTCATACTCAAGGAAGCAGAAGACATTGACACTATCCATATAGAGCTACTAATCAAAATTACCATATGTATTCTTAGGCTACAGAACAGCTTGATTTACTCATGGATTCAGGCTTATCCTGTCATGGGTAGATTCTTTCCTTCTTATAATAAGGATTTTTTTGGAAGCACCCAACCAGATAATGTAGAGAAAATGCCTGTAGAAACCCCACGGAAATACAAAATGAAACATTAAAAAATAAAAATAAAACAGCAGCTCAATTAAAATGTGTAATTTCTCGACATAAAGGCAATTTATGGAACAACATTTCATTTGGACTCATTTCCTGAAAGTCAGAGGCTGCATGGTGCAGTGAGAAAACTAAACTCTGCTACATCCCTTATGTGCTGAACTGCGTCCAGCGACGAGTCCTTCAGCCATTATATTTAAGCCTGACTTTTGTTCCTTCCATTCTGGTTTTCAGGAGGACAAGGACCTCTGACAGGAAAGGAAGAGCAAGGAGGGCCAGTTTTTGCTCATTCAGTCCAGTGGTTCTTCCCAGGAAAGCTCAGTGACAGCCTTCCCTCAGCACGAGCTTCTCATCTGCTCTGGCCAGAGCACAAGCGGACTTTATATGCTTGATATTAAAAACAGTGATTTCACACTGTAATGTATTATGCTGCTGAAGGCTTACAGTTATTTAAAAACCGCAACTCCTTAGCCACTCACAAAAGTAAATACAGACTCTGGCTTTAAGCCAGAACAATGAATATGTCTGGATCCAGGTTTCTGCTGGAAGAGTGAGGAACGCAGAAGTGAGGAGCCAAAGAGTTGCAAGAGAAATGCACAGGTGGAAGGCTCTCACTTCCCACCTCTCCCCAGGCTGGAAGGTCTTTCGTGCTCCATTCTTAGGGCTGAGCTTGAGACTCCATGGCTCCTCCCCTCTCATTTGATTTTAAATGCCTAAGCAAATCAGAAGCATGGTCACCCCAACCTCTTTCTATGGAAAGACAACTTGGAGGATCATTTTGGTATTAATTTCATACAAGTGCTTGGTCAGGACACCTTGATCTCTCCATTGATTACAAGTTTAGGTATCACGTGGGTGGGGGCCTGCAGCATCTGGGCTTGGATTTTGATGCAGAAACAGCTGATATATGGTCAGTTTTGGATAAGAGGAAACATCAGGCACAGAGAAGAGCATGAATGGGCTCAACAGATGCAAACTTTGAACAGAGTGCTGCAAAGTTTTGGATAAACCAGCTTAGGGAAGAGGGGGATGTGAAAACAAAGTAGAAGGGCAACTGGCCTGCAAGGCAAAATAGAAGACAAAGCCTGCCACGTGAGAAGCATGGAGCGAGGTTTAAGATACGGCCATTTACACAGGGACTACAGGCGTGTGCTACTTAATTTTGAATGAAACATTAAATTATAATAAACATTAAACCTCCGCTATAACTTATCATCATGTCCCTGAGCAAGCTGGTTAGAAAAATGTTTTTGTGATTAAGTTGGCAAAGGAATTACTGCAGGAGGGTGAAATCTCTTGTTGTGATGGCTCAGAGAAGTCACAGTCCCCACTTCATTTATCACCAGGCCCAGTGGTATCAGCTCAGCACTAGGCTGAGGCTCCGGCTCTTCCAGAAGGTAAGGCTCACAGAGAGCAACACGGAGGGATGGCCTGGAGGGAGCTGACTGCAAACCCATCCCCTTGGAACTTCTCCTCCAACAATGGGACAAACTGCTGGAATCTGCTGAGGATATTCTCAGGGTGTGCATTTACTGGGTAATCTTGTTTTCCCATATGTTTAGAAGGTCTGAACCAACAGCTGATTTGAGGACAGAGGCTACTCTACAGAAGGAAGAGGCTACACGAGTGAAAGACCTTACTGATCAGTCCTTTTCTCAGGGCACAAATAACAGAAGACTTTGGGAGGAGAAGAGACTTTCCCTTCTTCACATTTTTCAAAGCACAAATTCAGGTTAAATGTGTTCTTTTTTTGCTGACGATTTGCGTTTAGTTGATGATTCTGTTAGGTTGACACAAAATGGCAATCTGTCAGCAACATGATGGAAACAGGCGCTTCTGCTCAGAGACTGGACAGCATGAGCTGCAGCAGCCAGACAGCTCACCTATCTCCACTAATATCATATTCTTTACCCATATGTGTCCACACTGAACAGCAACAGATGGTGCCTACAGATTTAAATCCCCCAAGACAGACATTATAAGTGCCTAAGAAACACACCTGGACAGAAATAAATATTTAAAACTACAAAGACTTTCCAGCACAGAAGTGTACTTTTCTCTCTGTAGTATACAAAAGCAGAGATTAATAAACAGCAGCTCCTACTTTAGCAAGCACTTGCACATTGTTCCCCTCTCACTTGCTACTGCATACATGGAACAGATGATAAATGAGATTTGTATCACCACCATGAATATTCACATTCCCAAAACAGATCATTGCTTCTTTCTTAGGAAGATTACTTTTTCTTGCTGCAAACATTCAAGAAGTCATTGCAGGAAATAGTAATTTCAAGTCTTCGTCAGGATAAGAACTGCTCAACTTCTCATACACCAAGAAAGCGGGTAAGGTTTAGGACAGTAACACGCAGGGCTTGATCAGACACTGGAAGCTCAGAATCCAGCATTATCACCCTTTTTTTTTTTTTTCACTGAAGCCCCAAACAGGAAATACATGAAGGTTTTTCAATATCTTAAGGTCTCACGCCTCTAATGCTGAAGAGCTGCATGGAGTCAAGTTTTCCATGACTTCCTTCGTATGACAGCAAAAACCATATACAGACCCTTTTGAAATCTGTAATTGATAGATAAGCCCGGGGTTAATGGCATAGCCACCAAAGTGACCTGAGGGGTCTCTGACAAAGCAATTAAAATGGCAGATTTGCACGAAAAGAACATGAAGCCATTGTGACAATCTAGGAGAGAAGTATTAGCTACTTACAGATGATACATGTTCAAAACAGAAACTCTAATGTTTTGAGTCAGCTCATCACTGCCAGAGGGTAGCTGAAAAATTTACTCAGCAAACACATACAGTGTTTTACAAAATTAGCTAAAACAGACTATTTGCTACGGGAAATAAACCAGACACGGTTTGGAGAGATTTCTGAGAAAAATGGTCCAACAGCAGGTAATTAGAGAGACTGTGACTGAAGAGAGGATTACTAAAAAGGCAAGGGAGATTAAACAAGTTTTCTTGTCGGTTTATAAAAAGCCCTGCTCCCACTTCGTAAATGACTTCCTAAATCAGGTCCCTCGTACAAGTTCTACTTGGGAGCAGGTGGTTCATCTGCTAGACCTGATAATTTGCTAAGAAGTCGAGGCAGGAAATCTAGCAAAGCTCTCAGCCCTGATGGCTTTGCTCATAAAAGTTTATAACATTTTAAATAAAGAAACACATCATGTGCTGCTCAGGACTTTCCAGTTTCTCTTGCAGAAGAATCCTCTCCAATTTTTAAACACTGGAAGGATTGATTCCTGTAAGGCATCGATTAGTTTTGAGGATTTTTGTCTCTTGCATGCCTATAACAAGGTGGACTTCTGAAATTAAACACCTGCCAAACCCCAGAGCACACAGATTTGTTTCCTGCCTTGTTCTGGCAGTCTCTGCAAGCTCAACCCTACAGATGTCTTGGGAAAGGCTCTTGAATTTTATGCTTTATTTTCACTAAAAACACCAACACTTCTGATAGCCCTTTGATGAACAGATGATTGTATTTCCAAGTGTATTTCTGGGTGGTACTTCTTTCTGAATACCTAGTCTATTTAGACTCAGCAGTAAACCTTATTTCTAGGATAACACCTCAGCTGAGAGCCTGGAAAAAATAAATAGAAGATTTCTTTTTTAGTGAAGAAGGAATAATGTACTTTCAAGTTTGACATCTTTCCTGCTTTCAGTGCCTGCTAAAAGGGAAAGAGATGAGCTGCCGGAATTCAGGGACACGGGACCACGTGAAGATAGGTTTGTAATGAGACACCATTTTCATTTGTTACTCCGCATTGTTCTCATCGATCTTGTTTAGTAACCAAGCTATTTGGAAGAAGCATCAATTACAAATATCTGAAAAAAAATTATCAGAATTCCTTTTTAAATGATTGACAAAGGCAGTACTATGCACTCCTGGCAACATAGTGGGTTTTATTATAACTGGTTAGCTCTCCTCTCCTGCCTTTGAAGAAGACAGAGCGATAACAGTTCTTTGGTGAAAGAGATCTGAAAGAAGATGAACTTGCTGCCAGGAATAAATTGCCTATTTTTATATTACACTGTCCTCTCCATATTTTTTGCATAGAAAAAGAGCCTAAAGATTTTACTCGATGTTGTGACATAACAGAGGCTTGTAGAGGGCTTTGATTTTCCAACAATGTAGCATTACCATACATCTCAGTCACATTCATGCAACAAAGAGATCCCTTAGTATGGACTGCAGAGGCAGATATTGAGCAGCAGGTATCATCAGGCATAGATAGTGGTAATTCTGAATATTTTATATACACAGAGAACCCTCAGGATATTCTGAGCTGGAATCTGCAGTGTTTCCTGTCAGGAGAGTGATACACTGTGATAACTCAGCTTAAGTAGCTCCAGGAACAAGCGTTATTTTCTCTGTATGTATTCCATCCCATATAGTATTTATAGGAACATAAAAGCAAGCTAAATGGAGTTCGTATGTTTCAATACATACAATTATTTTCAGAATCGAATCTTATGACTCGGAGGAATGCAGGAGAAGCACAAGCTCATCATCTGCAAACGTTTCTGTATTTGTAGTTGAGAAGATCTACCAGCAGAACAATAAATAACTAAGTAAAAAAACTAAAATCCATCTCTTACAGGAGAGAAACATCACTTGAGAATGTTTTACCTCTTGCAAATCAAATCAAGTGATGTACATGAAGAATAAACACATTTAGAGGGAAGACAAATGAATGAATAGAGTATCTTGACTAGCAATTAGTTTCTGTGCCCAAGTACCATCAGTGCAAAATTGATGAGCAGAGTAACCTTTGGCTGCACTTTAGCAAGTTCTTCATTAGTTTGCTGGCTTTCAGTTTCAAATACCTTATTTCTTCATAGGCATGCTGAGAAAAATGATCCATCCTGCTTGCACTACCAATGTATACCATGCTAGAACTCTACTGTGCTATCAGCCTGTGTTCTTCTAGCAAGAAATGGCCCCTTTTTTTCCCAAGCCTGTCTTCAAACAATGGAAGAAAAAGCAGGAAAAAGTTCACTTTCCTTTTTTCACAGATTAGAAAACCAAACCACTCACAGATTGAATAACTGAAGGTCACCCTGAAGGTCAATGGTTTTGAATTGAATCAGCTTGAATAGAAATCAGTAGCAAACTTATTTGTGCCTTTGATAATTTCTTGTTACATGCCCAGAGGTAGAGGAGGGATATGCCAGGTCCTCGGGGAAAAAAGCTGGTGAGACAATCAGAGCTGTCAGATGGAGGTAGGTAGGCTACAGTATTATCCATTGGTAGACTGCTCCGGTCTGTAATTGGTTGAGAGGCCTCCTTTGAACATTTGTCTGACATTAGTGCTACTCAAGGCACTGAAGTGTAAGTGCTCATCGATGGGAACGTACATGCCCTGTTTGTTAATGTTCTGCACAAGAGAATTATCTGGGAGAACTGGGAATGTTATAGATCTGTCATTCGTACACTAGCTAGAATTTAATTTAAGCTTTACTTCTGACATTTCCTTTCTACATATTTTCTTCCTCATTTCACTTCTGTTGTATCATGGATCTCTATTTCTCACAGATCTGTGCTGCCGAGCCAAATGATAATGACAAAATCTGCAAAGGAATGCAATGTTTTTGGCATTATTGCAGTACCTGCAGCATCGCTTTGAAATAAAATGTCACACTTCCAGGTATGATCGAGTGACTTATCAATTACTGAAGTCCTCTACAGGAGTGGGTCTGATATATTTCTTTAATTCCTTCAGGAAGGACAAGTTGTGAGCTATCAGCAATAGAACATGGGAGGAAGCAGAGATCCAGGATGAAGAGCCAGCTGCAGATCACTGGGGCATGGAGAGCCAGCAGAGCTGCATAGAGCTGGGTGCAGGGAGGGCAGGCAGGCACATGGAATACGCTGGTTAACTTCTAGCATGAGTTTTACAGAGTGTAAAACTGCTACTGGTCAACAGGAAGCTGTGAGTAAATACATCTGCTGTGCTATAGTGGGTCATCACATAGGACATCTTTTGGTATTTAGGATTCAGCTGCAGAAGTGTTTGGCACATTTTTGCAGCTCACTTCAAAGTCCAGGTTTTAACATCCTTTTCTGTCTATACGCCGTAATTTTCTGCCCTCCACTCAAAAACAGCCTCAGAGAAAAAGAAAGTATGATTATATAGTAGCAATATATTTTGAATTGTCTTCTGCTCTTGGATTCAAACCAGCAGTAAAATGCACTCTGGGAGGAGAGCTGAGGAGTGCTTAATTAGAGAAAGAATGTATGACCGCTCTCTGCAAACGGGCATCTGATCTTGCCTTGGCACTGTCAGAATAACGCTGTATCAAACGGCGCTCTGCATAGCAAATCTCTGAGGTGAACTCGTTACTCTGCCAACAGCAGAAGTTGCCATCTTCTCAGAGACATCAGGCATGACCAGCAGAAACAGATGCAATTTAAGTTAAATTAAAGCATGTGGCACTACTCAAATAAAAAAAAATAAGACTACATAAAACATTACCGTCTTCCTCATCTGATCTGTTCCACACATGGACCAAAATCGCAGTTGTTGCTTTTAGTGATAAAAATAAAATGGAAGCTTACTTCACTCCGGTGGAATGACAGAAATAGAAAATACAGAACCATGCAATGCCATTTTTATAATCCTTTTTCAGAAGCGAAGTCTACTTTAAGTATTTTCTTTTTTTCTTAACTGAATTTTTAAAGATTCTTAGGAATAAAGAAAGGTATACGTAAAAACATTTTTCCCTGGAACTCTAAAGTGAATGAAAAAAATAAGCAGTATCTACTTGGGGACCAGCTATTTTTATGTATGTTTAACAGAGAAAGAGTACTAAAGGGGGAAAATGTTTTCCTATAACCTTGGCATCACAGCCCAGCACCTGGGCTTGATGGGAAGGTCCAACAGCATGGGATGACAGAAGGATTCAGGTTGGAAGGGGCCTCAGCTCTCTGGTCCAAACCCCCACGCAAAGCAGGGCCAGCCATAAAATCAGACCAGTTTATCCAGTCTGGTCTAGAAAACCTCCAACCTTTGCGGTCAAACCTGCTCTTCACATGTGGACTTGGCATTTGTCCTTGCTGAATTTTGTAAGGTTCATGTTGGCCCATTTCTCAGCCTATCAAGGTCCCTATGAATGATGGTCTCGCACTGAGGTTCTCCACCCATTTTGTGCCATTTACAAATCTGATGAGTACACACTCCAATATCTCCTCCAGATCCCCGATGAAGATGTTGAACAGGGCATGCTCCATTGTAATCCCATGCAGTAGTCCACTTATTATTGGCCTGCATGCAGACTACAACTATTATTTGTTATCCCCTGCGCTCAGCCATCCAATCTATTGGACATGATGCAGAGAAATACATTGAATTGGAAGTAACTTCTGAGCGACTTGAAACTCAGTCCCTTGAAAGCCCAAGTAGCACAGCAGCGTGCAAAAGGGAGGACATCTCAAAGCAATTTAATTCGCAATGAACCAGCCTTAACTTCCCATTGAAATAAATAAATACCTAAGAAAAGTGTCCAAGGGTATCTGAAAACCAGCATAGCCTTGTCTTCAAGATGGAATACTCACATCACTTCTAGTCGAGCCATTCGGGAGTCGTTTCCTCCAGAAGAAATGACCTCACAAGTATAGTCCCCAATGTCACCCGACCATGTCTGGCTGATGAGGAGGGTTCCATCTTTCTCTACTGTGATCCTGGAACTGCTGGACGGATTTATTACAACACTGTCCTTCTTCCAAACATACCTGAATATTACAATGTTTTAGTTAGCAATTACTTGCAAGAAGTTTGAAGTACATTTATCTGAACTGCGCGAGATACCAGCTTCTGTAATAACAAATTAGAAATGTCAGGCCTCTATGGATACTTTCAGGAACAGTGCCTGTTTCAAATTTTAACTTTAGATCAGTGATCAGAATAAGAAATGTAATTACAGAATAAGAAATGTAATTACATCCAAGATACGATATATTTTATAAACAATACTGCATACTTTAAAAAGAAAAGACCTAGTGCTCACAAACACCCAAGTTCACAAGTCCACCTTCACCAGCAGTTTAAGCTGCAAAATCAATTATACTACTAAAGGTAACAGCAGAGGTGTTGGCACAGCTCTGCAAAGACCAAATCAACCTTATACTGACAGAATCAGTAACATCTTTAACCGTTGTGGCAAAGTTCACCAGTTTATCATCCCTTAAAAGACACGCACCAACATGCCACAGATAAGTGTACAGCCCATGGTCTTGCAATTAAGTATCTCTACATAACATTTTTTACATCTTTATATCTCTTTCTGAAGTTCTTTCTGCAGTTGACCCTTCCGACACCCTCCAAGCTGTTCCTTGCATTTCCTTTAATTTGGCTTTCAGTCTACATACATTTTCACGGTAAATTTATTTTTAAATGGTGAACTTCCTCTCGATGCTCTCGTACAAATGTTAATAGTTCATACAAGTTGCTTTTTTTCCCTTTATGCAGTAAAAGCAGAATATAGCCTCTAGTTATTGAGCTGCTTCCAAGAACACGGGCACATCGCGCATCGCTTTCATACACCGCAATGTAGACATGTTTGAAATCCTATTCCTTATCTTTGGCTTTTACTCTCATTAACTATCAGCTTCTGACAAGTTGCTTTTATTGATAGTGTATTAACCTTGACAGTAAAATCATGGAAGGCTATATTGAAGTCATGAAGTGGAACATAGCTCATTGTAAATAATACATAAGGCTGAAATGGAAGATGGGATTTATATGATTAATGATACAGTGTACAACCTTATAATGCAGTAATAAGGGGTCTGGTGTTAAAATTTGGGGTCCTGAAACTTTTCACCTAATGCTATTCATATAGCTTATAAAATTGAGCTCAGATAAACCACACAAACAAGAACTGACACCACCGACCTGATTGAAATTCTAGGATCATGAGTTGCTTCACATCGCAGAGTGGCTGTAGTTCCTTTGATCACAGTGCTATTCTCAGGAGGGTGAACAATGAAAGTCCGATCTGAAAGGAACACAAGCCATAGTTCAGGTGAAATTACAGCATTTTGACTTGGATATTCACTCGGGGAGCAGGCAACTGAACATTTGTCATTCAAAGCAAGCAGGCCATTCCTCTTCAAGTCTTTGCTATGAAGCCTCCCCTGCCTCTAATGTCATTGTGTCAAGAAGAGGTTGTATGCTGTGGGGTGCAGGAGGCAAAGGCAGCAGAGGGCACGTGTCTGAGTCAGCAGTGCTACAGCTGCACTGACTCTCACTTGCCTTTGTGGGAAGCCTCTGTGGCAACTCCCTGAAGTCCTAAGGCAGCAAGTATGTTTATAACACGTTAAGAATGAATCAAAACATGCATTTTGTCAGAAAACAAGTCACACAATTTAGAGTGGAGAAAACAAAAACAAGGAAAATCTGTACAAAGAAAGACACGCTAGAAAAAACATCCAGAAAGAGGAAAGCTTGAATGGCATTCTATAAAGAGGTTAAGGGAGGAGGAGTTTTTGGTAGTCTGAATTTTTTCACATAGGGAAATATGTTGTTTACTTAAATGTTTCAAAACATCTTTATTCAAGCACCTCCTGGAGACTCAGAAGACAAAAACTGCTGTAACTACAGCAACCAAATCTGGTGTGAAAGATCTCTGTTATGCTCAGCACACAGCAGTACCAGCAGATAGCATCATCTGGAGCAGGTAGACAACTAGGGGTGAGGAGATATGTGGATAATGTGGATAATGTTAATCAGTCCCAATTCTCCACAGAGATAATCAGCATCTACTGAGATCTCATTTGTGCACAAAAAGAAATCATCAGCAAAATCAAAAGCTACACCCAGAAGCATGGAATGTTGGCATTACTCCTGATGCACCTACGTATGCCTTCCAGCTTTACATTGGTGATGTTGTACGTAAGTATTAGGTCATATTAGAATCATTCCCTTGAGAATTAACAGGAAGGATCTCTATTATTCATACACCTGGATGTCAATCAGTTTACAACATCCTGATACACTGAATTTATGTGGTCAGTGAGGTATAAATCTAACAGTCATGCGTCAAAAGCACTTTATATTTACTCCCAGTATGGTTTTCAGGTATTCCCAAGTTCAAAAAGCAAAATGTTGCTGATATAACGTGTACATTTTTGAGATTAACAGATGTCAAATACACACCACACATCTGTGGCATAATCAGCCTCAGGGTTGTACTTCAAGTATAGGAGAAAAGAGAGGCCCTCAGTACCTCTGTATTTCTCACTATCATTTTCATTGTCTTTAATTGTTTTCAATTCCAGTTAAGGATCATTGTTTCCTACCATTAGCAACAGCACACACACTGCACTTTAACCCTTCAGCTCCTGGTTCAGATCAGACACATGGAACTTATATTTTGCCTCTCACTTAGGGGTAATACAGGGGAACCTAATTGATTCAATTTTTTACACCAACAGAGGGGAAAAATAGAGATCAAGGGCAAATGATGAAAGACTAAATCACTTCACAGGCTGCCCTGTGCCATGCCAATCTGTAACATGAGAGAGTAGAAGTGTGCTGTACTTTGCTTCTGCTTCCAACAACGCCCAGGGTCACAAAGAAATGCACAGTTATGAGGAAAATTACATCCACTGTATCTGTAGCCACAGCCTTTGTAACAGCATGGGCTGTTCTATACTGCCTGCAGACTGCTGGAGGCAGAAAGCAATGTGCAAGCAGCCAAATCCACAAAGTAAAAGGGCAGATTTGCAATGCAGACTAAGGCAAGTTTCACCATTGCAAAACCCAAGTGAAACTGTAAGCCTGGCTAGATGCTCCATTGAAACACACAACCTTTCACAAAATGTAACAGTTTATATGTATGATTTCTAAAACAAAATGGGTACTTGTGATATGTTTCCTAAAACAGATACATTATCACCACTGAATTATACAAGTATCTCTTCTAATGACAAAAGCATAACTAGGTATGAAAATTTCCTGGTCATACACCAAAATCCAATTAGCACTTGATCCAAGTTAGACTTTAAATAAAGCATTGTCCTTACTCCACACTGTTAGCATCACGAAAGCATTCAGAGCTCCTTCAGAGTTGACTGCATGGCAAGTATAATTGCCAGCATCCTGAAGGAACACGGGCATTATCTGGAGCCCTCCGGATTCCAGAAGGATGAACCGAGGAATCTGAACTGAGCCACTGGCTAAGATCTGGTTTCCTGAAACACAGAAAGAAAAAGCAGCATGATTAATGTCAGGTAGGCTGCTTGGATGATGCACTGTAATCCCAGCTCTTCCAAACATGGTATCAACCTATCTGGGCCACTGGCTCACAGCAGGACCTCTACAACCCTAGGCTCACAGAACTAGAGAAATCACAAAATATTAAATGGACCTACAGAATCTCAGGAATAGGCAAGAAAAAAAGCAGTTCCACAGCAGTGAAGTAAGGGGATACCTTTCTTCCATGAGATGGCAGGTTTTGGAGCCCCTGAAACTTCGCAGGTCAGCGTGGCAGTCATCCCCTCAGTCACAGTGGTATCCTCTGGAGGCTGTATAAATGCTGGCTTAATGTCTAGAATCAAACAATTTGAAATCTCAGCGGATCAGTTATCAGAAAGATGCCTTTCCTATTATCATGGACTGCTTTACATCCACTTTTATAGAGCTGATCATGGAGAAGGACATGACAATAATGCATGAAAACCTCTCAGCAGTGACTGTAACCTTTCATTATTCATCTCTTAGGAATTACCTAATTCAGTTTATTACCTACCTGGAAAATAAAAATCTATCAGCACTTACATGTGTACAAGTAAGATGGCTTACAGATAAAGGCAGATAAAGCTTTGAATGGGTGTTTGGGGGAAAGTGGGAAATCTAGATAAACAAAACTATTTTCTTTCATCTTCATAACAGAGTTCTTTAAGATGAAAAGCAACTTCAGAAAGGCATTAACTTTGAAACTTAAATGTCAGCCAAAAGAATTTAGAACCCGAGTCTCATTCAAGGCATTTTCCAAGTTTCCTTCACTCTTATTTTCCCCCAGTTGCACTTTACAACATTTTTTTTTGCTGCAGTTTCCTCGATCTATATTGAACTGATCTAGTTTCTGCAGGCTGAAGAAATTCTGGTCAGTATGTACAGACTGCTCTTGGGCTAAAAAACAGCTTCCTGAAGAGGAGTTAAAATATTTTGGGAATATATGCTTGTTAATAACTGCTTTTAAAAGAGACTGTAAGGATTTGTAATTCTCCCACAGTGAAAAATGTATTTCATTAACAAAAGCATTTAATCAGACTTTTTGGCCAAAAAAATAGACATTAAACTTGAATTTTCTTTGTTTTCCCTGCAAAGTGTATTTGTAGACAAAAGGCAGAAAAAAATAATACCATGAACAATCATGAAGCAGAGTTACGTTACAGTCGAACCAAATCATTTAATTATGAAGGAGAGGGGAAACCATTTTACATTTAACTTTTCTATTTCTTCCCTTAGTTTTCTTTCCACAGCATGATATAAGAGATCGCCTCAAGCTCCTGTGTTTTCTACAGGGTTCAGCAGACTGCAGTCAGACCAAACTGGGAACGTTGGGGTATCTCACACAGAGGACAGCCACATTTTACAAGAAATCGAGGTTCAAAGTACACGAGCATGGAGAAACCTGATGGCTGTAGGCTCATCTACAGACACAACAGCACAACTCATCGACCCCTATCCCAGCTCCTTACTCACTGGTCACATCCAGGTAGGTGTAGGTCTGTATCTCCCCGGCTTTATTGCTGGCAAAGCACTGGAAGATCCCCGCATCCTGAGGACGCAGCGCGTGGATCCGCAGCCCCCCGCTCAGCAGGACTTTGTAGCGGGGGTTCTGCAGCTTGCTGAGGGGAACGGAATCCTTATACCAAACCAGGGAAGGAATGGGAACACCTATAAAAAAGCCCAGAAGAATTTCACTATTAGTATCTGCACAACACGCTTTAGAAAGTTGAAGCACATATCGCTGTTGGTCACATCCCTGGTATCCCTTCCTTCCGCAGTGCTTATTTATACTTTTACAAGCTGCTTTTGACAAATGGGAGGCAGCATTTTACATTATCAATGGTAATAATACGCAGCAGAACATGTGGGAAAACAGTGAAAGGGGGAATGTTGAGGAAACGTGTTATCAAATTACTTTCTTCACCCAATCATATTTCATGCTACTACAAAATAAGATTTATAGCAATTTCACATTGAAAGCCAGAATCATGCTACTTAAACAGCAGCAGTGTGACATTGCAGTGAGTCTATAAGGCTGATCCAGCCCAAATGAGATTTTTCTGTGCTACTGCAGCTAAGATGTCAAAATAAAAAGGAAATGGCAAATTACACGTAAGAGATGAAGTGCTCACATGACTGTATTCGAGTTCTAATTTGGCAGCTTAGTTTGAGCTAATGTGCAAGCAGCATGTTGCCCACAGTGAGATGGCTTTAAATTATTATTTTTATTCATTCTCAAGCTTCACCTGTTATTTGAAAAACACAGACATTAGGAGAAACAAAAATCCTGCCCTAAATACAAGCCCTTTTATTCCTGTTGCTTTTCATGTGCATGTTCTACAAATCATGACATGCTAATTCCAGTTCTGCTGCAGCCATATACCCGTCAGCTGGGATGAAGCAGATGTAAATTCAGTATTCACAGACAGTGGAGGATTCTCTTTCCTTCGTGAGACATCAGAGGGCTGGGACTGCTGTCGGCAGATGTTCCTGCCCTGCTCCTCCCATCACTGACTGTTTGGCCTTTATATCCCAGAAATCCCCAGCTGATCGAATGCCAAGGGCCCTACGCAGGGATCAGATATTTTATTATGTGATTGGATAATCACAGGATCAGAAGGGTATCAAACTGATTTAAGTAACCTCAGCCCCAAACACGGTTTTATCTTCATAATCAGGCGCTATTTCTGAACACACGTCACTTTAAACCTCAGTGCTTCACACTCCCTTGTAATAAAGAAAGGATAGCAGCTCCTTGCATCATAGTGAAGCCACAGAGGTGAATTCACAGGTGAGTCACATTTGCCCGAGCAAAGCCAAGTGGGGCATCACAGCAGTGCTAAGAGATGTCACTGATGAACTGAGCATGTGCAGACACTGAATTTCACTGTAGTGTTGGCAATGACTTAAGGTCCTCAGAGGGGAAGTGCTACAGGAGAAGCCATACTGTCATTTTAAATATCCCAAAGTTAATATCACCATATTATACTTTCATTCACATCTTCTTCTGATATATTCTCTTTCTACAGACAAAAACTATACTATTTGGAAATCATACACAAACAATGTAAGGAATGATAAAAAAAAAGAGTGTTCAATTGCTGCTGTTGTTTTCATAAACATGTATCATTTACTGCATTCACCTCTGATGCTTTTGTTCCCCTGATATAATAAAATGCACTCATAATCTGGGAGGTAATCATCTCAGGGAGAAATCCACGATGCAGGGTGCGTTGTCTGACAGAGAATAGATGCAGTGTAGGGGCTTCCATTGACATCACTTAAATTTCCTGCAGCAGCCCATCTACAGAATTAGTGCAAACTTTCCTGTTCAGAATTCTCGGTGAGAGCGTTATTCATCTCTTGGAGATCCTCCCGGGCAAATACAAATTATCACTGAGTAACAAAGAAACAGATGATGCAAAATGGAATTGTTCTCTTGATGCAGAGATGCCTGGAAATGATTTCAAGTTTAAATAGTAGCAACTCTGGTTTCCCACACGTCACTCGATGGGCACCGAGGAAATAATGCAACCCCGTATTCAGTGCTCTCAAACCTTTAACACTGGTGTCATTCCATAAATCCCATTCTTCTAACAGTATTAGCAAACCTTCTAATCCCATAATCACTGTGAGATACACCTTCCTATCACCAACCCAGCTGACAAACTGAATATTACCATCTCTATTTTTCTACGTTTCGGTTATGGATATCTTCCTCTACTCAAAGTTATGAGTCTAAATAATAGGATCTTATCTAAGTGTTCTGATGCCTGTCATCAGCATTCATTTGGGCTTTAGTGATCCTCCCAGAGAGATTTGTCTTCCAGGTTGTACACATTTTCTTTTATCATCTCGCTACCTCTTTAGCTATAAAAATGGCTAAAACCAGCTTCCTTTCTTCTCCAGTCTCCCACCGCCCCGCTTTTCCTCCAGCCACCCCCCAAGGAATTTTGCTTCTTTTCCTCTCCACAAATTTTGCTGAACAAAAAAAAAATACGAAAAGAAGAAAAGACTTTAAATACACATTGGATGATGCCTTTCCAAGCATTATCCGTCCTATCCTACCTTATTGTCTGAGAGATTACAGAGTGGCCTAAAATAACATAATATTAAGTAAAATAAGCTTAATTCTCAGCATGTACACAGTGCTCTATTTTTTTTTCCAAAGATGGGCTGACAAATCAATCTGGTGCTACGGAGGAGGAGGGGAAGGAGACAGACCGGTTTGGGCTGTGCCACTTTCTCTGTAACCTTGGCAAATGATTTATGCAAGCCAAGGCTCAGTTTCCCCATCTGTGAAACAGATGTTTGTCTCTCTGCCAAATTTCACTTATTTAAGGCTCTGGATAAAAGACTCTAAATATTCATTGTGTCATTTTTGTTATTTATTTTTTATAGTCTTCTCTAGCTCCCAGTGGACAACTGGGGTGTCCCAAAAACATCCTTCCATCTCCTTGTCTAAAGAGGTAGAACTAAAGTCCAATTAATTGCACTCCCCAGACACCCCCCTCAATGCCAGCAGCCCAAACTTTCCTATAAGCAAATAAGAAAAAGCATTTAAAGAAAAGCCATTGAAAATGCATGCAGCATCAGCAAGTGCTGGAAGATATACGGCAGAGCATGGTTACTGCGCAGTCTGATACATTGAAACTCCATTACAGTGAAGTACAAAGCTAGTCTGTGCGAGTTGCAATTTTATTTACAGTTAATCTCTGCTTATACTGTGAAATTAATCTGTCTCTCACACATTCAAGGTGCACAAAGCCTGAGCAAATGGGGTTTGTGCTCAGAACCTGATGGGGCCAGGAGAAATCCAATCTGTCTTCCTATTTGCAGCAAAGGTACTGGGCAGCTCTGCAGTTCCCCACGTGCCTTATTCTAGGTCCTAGCTTGGAGCAGGGAGATGGCAACCTTCACTTACCCTCTTTATAAATGCTAGGTCTATGCAATAGCGGATCAGAAGGCCTCTGCTTAATACTCTATATACAAGCAAGCCCCTTTCAAGGCTGGGCTAGAGATGCTCAGTGCAGTAATCCACTTAAAGGCAGGTTTCCATGCTCTTGCACCACAGTGACCCACAAATCAGGCATCCATGGGAAGAGTTCAGCAGAAAGAAGTTATTTGTTCCAGACCAGGAACCCATGCCTCCAATAAGACCTTGTCTACTGAGAATAGTTACGAGTTCCCAATTAATCTCTTCAGAAGCTAAAATGCTCAAAGGAAGAGTTAGGGTAGAAGGAAGAGTTTAGAAGACAACGCCTTCTCTCCCTGATGTTCCACGATTGCTTTATTTTTTCTTCTTTTTTGGCAATTCATGAAGAACATTTGAGACAGCAGAAAGCTTTTCCAGTGACAGCGAGCAGAGAGAGAGTCAGAGATTTCCCAAATAGCTGTGTGGGATTGAAGCATTTTTCAGAAATCTCTGAATGTTTTTTCATTCGATTTCCCTAATAATACAACACTTGTTTTTAATCCTGCTGCCTGGAAAATCTTCACCGATATAAAAATGCTGATCTATTTGTCATAACAAGCTATAAACATAAAGTCGGTTGTATGTGGTCAGAATGAAGGTCTATCTAGTCACTCCTCCTTCCTTTGAAATTGCCTTGTCTCGGATGCTCAGGCAGTAAAAGCAAGAGCAGCCGAATGACAGAACAGCACTCAGCTTGACACCAAACTGATGTTTGCAGAAGATACAGCTTTTCTGCATAGTAAGAGCTAATTTCACCTCTCTCAAAAATCTTATCTGCCAGCTTACTGTCCAGTCAGCTCAAATCATCTGAACACTTCATGATTCTCCTGCATGAAGTTTTAATTTCGACTGTTTAGGGTAATTTTATACAGTCAGCAAACAGCCTCATCTTACTGTTCACTCTGCACGTTGAACAGCTCCGAATCCTGGGGAACTCCAGGCCCCAGCTTTGAGAACCGAGCATTTGTTCTCTTTAAAAAGCTATTAATTCACAACAAGACCTTGTCTCTTATAACCTGATAGCTTCTTTTCTATAAGTGTCTTTGATAAGAAACCTCATCAAAGGCTTTTGAAATTCCAAATCAGCTGGAGCATCCTTACATGCACGCTTGCTTATTGTGCTAACATGTTTGCAAAGCTTCCTGCAGAAAAGCAGTGTTGACTCTTTCCTATGTAAAGCAAAAAAAAAAAACAGAAACCACTTAAATCCTGATGCAAATAAAATAAATACGCAAGAATTTATTTTATTGGCTCCGATCTGAAGAAGGAGCCCATCCAAATAAGCTGTCAGTTAGAACTGGGTGCAGGTTTTTTTAACAAATACGGTACACTTTTTACTTAAGGAGCTCAAGGCTCCATTTTTATGTGTACTGCCTGTAAAACGTAGCATCAGGGAAACTGAGAAACCAAAATGTTAAGCAGCTTGCCAAAGTCACACAGCAATTCAGTGATAGAGTCAAGCCGGCTCTAATCACAACACTATGATGTCTTTCTGGAGTGCTAAAATAGGATGTGATTCTATTTCTCTGGAACTAAATCTTTAACAGCAGTTTGTCTAAGGTGGAATTTTTAACATCTGAAGGCCTTTATGTAATTAAAACACCTGCCAATTAAAAACCACCTGTACCAGTCCTCCTGCAGCGCTCTTATCTACACTTAAATGTCAGAGCTACTGACAGAAGCTACAGAAGTTCCATAATTCGTAGAGAAGAGGAATTGCTGAAATATTGACTGTTTGCATTGCAACGATGGGTTCCACAACCATACTTTTACCTGAAAAAATCTACTGGCTCCAAGGACTCATGTTTGTAATGCAGCAATTTATGGCAGGTTTTCCAAAGACAAATGCCCTCCACATACCTTATACCTGGATCTGCGATAGCTAGCAATAATGCATAGGCCTCAAGACATGAAAAGTAGATATCAGACGCTTTCCTCAGTACAGGATATACGTATTTTTGACTCAAGTTCAAATACTTGTGCACACTCACCCATTGCTTGGCACAGGATGTCCACATCTTTCTCCACTTCTGCCAAAATCACGCTCTCAGGCTCCGCAGTAAAATATGGTGGTTCTTCAGAGCAGAGGAAACAAACAAAAGTAAGGAAAGAAACCCACAGTAAAATGAAAAATAGAAGTTGACATAATGACATTCATATGATGGTTCTGCACGCATTTTATTTAACACAGCATATTATAAACTGTCTATTTGGTCTGAGTTTCTGCTTGGAGGATCCTTTTTGGTAGTAAAAGCATCATAAAAAAGCCAACAAATTCTTTGCTGAGTATGAATTCCAAAGCATCGAGTCAATGTTAGGTAAGATTTAGCATTTTGCACTGCAAATTAATACTCAGAGCAGGGACTGCTTTTCATTTTATAGGTCTGAATCATGGAACATTTTAATTCTTCGTTCAGAAAGGCCTTCCCAAGAGGTTTATAAAGGTTTATATTTACAACATAGTGTTTTATTGGATAGTTTGCTTCAGTATCTAAACTGAATTCCACCTCATGAAGGCATGAAGCATGTCAAATAAAGTGCCATGGCATGTCAGAGAGCCAACATCACAGGATAAGTGCAGTATAATTAAAAAAAATTCTTCTCAACTGTTTTATTTCTTGAAAGCAAACAGATTTAATGCTTTAATTGAAGTTATAGCAATAATCATAAAAGTCCACACTTTATTATCAGGACTAAAGAAAAGATATTAGACATTTAATTAAACAAAGACAAGATTCCTGAAATGGTACAGTATACCATCATGTTACTCTTTCTTCTCTGCAGCATAAAATTGAAGAGCATCGTGTCAAAGTCCCATAGGCATTAAGGTTGCAGTAATCATCATGGTAACTAAAAACTGTCGTAGTCTACTTGGTGTAATTATCATCCGAGTTTTTAGAATCAATTTATTTGATTATAACTAGAGTTCTATTGTAGCATAGACAAACTCACTGCTAAGTGTTCGGTAACACAGAAAAGACAATATAAGTAGCTGGAAGAAGATACTGTATTTTCAATTTAAGGAATTCAAGGATGTTTGAAAGAACACAGCAAGCGACAATGAATCTGAGCTGATCTTCTCTCAGATCTATTCCCCAATCATATGTGCAGTTTGTGTTACTGATAGAACATCAGTACTTTCATAAATTAAAACAAAACTGTATTAATTTATCCCACAAATCTCCCCTATTTCTCCTGCTACCTGCACAGCATGTGTTGCCATCCTCACCTAGCAGAGCAGAACAGCAGCAGGTAGGTACACACCATTAACAGCAGCACTGCAATGCATGGGGCACAGAACAGCAGCACTGCAATGCACTCCTTCCCGCTAGCTGCAATAAAATACTTGCTTGAGTGTACAGAATCGGGGCCTCTTTTGGGCACCAGTGGATATTGCAGCTCTGTATTCATTCCAAATAAAGTCAATCAATACCAGTCTTCAAAATCTTACGGGGAGGAGGTGAGGTTGCAAAATAGCCTGAATATTCATTTATCCAGGAAAACCAATAAAATGAGCTGCATGATTTATGATATTCTAATAATATACATGTGTTAACATTATTGATCCTCACTGCCTAAATATAAAGCTATTAATAAACATACATAATACGTTGTGATTTATTGCATATGATCTCATGCATTCATCTAAACAACAAATTGGAAAGCCGAACATTTAATTGAAATTCACTGATGGCATGCAGTTTGACACGTTTGATCATCTACTGCTAAGCCTTCTACAATGCATCTCAGTGCATTCTAACCCTGAGTATTCTCCTCCATCCCACTCCATCCTTCAAGTCTTGCCTGATGTTCTTGCATTTCATGTTTTGGAATTTTATCTTTTTGATCTCCAAGCTTTTGGTCTCCTTACTTGTCTGTGTCTATGGATACACAGATACACAAGTCCATCTGTCTATCTCTCTTAAAATCAAATTTGATTATTTTCTTCTACGTCAATTTAATTTGATTGTGAGGGGAGGCAGGGGGGAAAGGTGGCCAAACCAGCACCCAAAGGAGTAAAACAGCATCCAGACCTATACCCATAACACCTAGACATTCACTCCTAGCTCTGGGCTTCTTCTACAGATGCCTCCTCTGCCAGTATTTTGCTCCTTTTATGGAGTTAGTGAATGCACGTCTCACACCTTCCCTTTCTATATGGCACTCTGCTCTTAAAAGGTAAGTTTTTAAACTTGGCAACCTTCAGCTGCCAGCTCTCAAACTTTCTCCTAGATCAGCAATATATTCATACACCAGTAATAAATTTGATGATTTATCTCCAGCATGGGCCTGCAGTTCAGCTGCAAAGCACCTTAACATGACCTCAAAGACACTCTTTACTCCACGACCACTGCTCAGGAACTACTGTTGCACAGGTCCTTGGCATATTTACAGTCTGTTTTCCCAGTGTCTCTCCCAAAATCTTATCCTACAATCTGTGCTCCTTCCTTAAAATCCCATACTGGCTCTTATGCTACCCTCAGAGAAGCTTACTGTATTAAGACATGTTTGCTTGAGCTTGTCAAGCAATGAATTGCCTGACAAAGAACCTCAAGCCACTGCTAACTGACACTTTGCAAACAGGACTGTAATGTTATAAAAGGAAGGTTTACATCAGCTTTTTTTTGAAAGAAGCAGGAGGAAATTGAAGCAAACAAGGCAGAAGAAGGGCAGGAGCAGCAGAAAAATGCAATCTAAAGGCCACAGACAATTCCCAGAGGACTTTCAGAGTGCAGGTCTGTCAATAGATGCGACTTCCAGTCTTCTTCAAGACCAGATCCAAGTTTTCCCTTACAGTAAAGCCTACTGAACCCAACTCTCCCAGCCATTCCAGCAGCTGGAAGCTTGTCCAAATGCTAAAATTGGTGAAAGAGGGATAAAGACTAAGGCAAGAACTGCACACAGAGTGGTCAGATGTTACTTTAGGGTGATGAGCACAGACACAAAAATGCTTCCAAGAAGCAGCTTCACAATGTACTGAATTTTAGTGAACTGAAGCTGCCCAGAATTAGAGATAATCCTGGACAGCAAGATGGTACTTATCTGTAAGGAAATTCTGGAAGACCTAGAATACCTATGGACAATAGTGCTGCAACATTCTAAGTCTGACACACGTGGAAAATTGGTCTTGGTAAGACGGAATCACAGCAGTACTGGTGCAGGCATACCCTCAGGGCTTTGAGTGAAATGGAGCAGTGGTCTCCATTCAAGCTGTGCTCCTTACCCACATGTATGCCCCATATGCTAGCACCATTCATGCTCAGAAAGTCCTCTGCAGGCTCCAACGTGCTGGCATTCTCTATTGCGTAGTGAGGGTCTGTGGCTTCAACTGAACACAGACTGTGGCAGAAATTAAGGCAAAAGTGCTCTAAGTACAGGACACAGAGCACCAAAATCAAGCCCCCTGACATTTTAGATGGGTCAGATGTATGATCTGCACACCAGGAGTGTGTCTGAAGGGCTGTAGGCCCAGCACAAGCTACCAGTATCTGCATTTGGGTTATACACACCACCTGGTAAACAACTTTCAGAGAGAGGCCATAAAACTGCAGCAATATTTGGAGGGGTCAGATGGCATTCTGAAAGGGTAGTCTGGTCATCTGTATATATGACTCTATTACATATTTATAAGGCTTGGTTTGAATCACATAGTGCAAATTTGAACATTTATTGTTGCAGGCAATAATCACGTGTTGAAATTTAATGTGTGTGGTGAAATTATGTCGTCTTCCAAACTATATAACATGCCAGACACAGGCCCCAAGACACAGCAATTTCTAGGAATGACAGTAGCCTGTTGGTATCAGGTCAAACATTTGATTTAAATTAAAGAATCACAATAGTTAGAAGAGGAAAGGACCTATTACACTGCATTCATCCTGCTGGCAGTGCAGTGTCCTACGCAATGAGAGGGGTCACATCTCAGACTGAAAGAAACAGATACTACGTTGTTCAGATATTGTATTGGTGTTTGAGTGATCTTAACTAAAAGGTCAAGTACAGCCAAAGGGGAAAATGAATATTTGAATATAAATGCATGCTTTTAATAGTTGTTGAAGGTTTAAGGGTGTTTTTTTCGTGTGTTTTTTTTTCCTCCCCCACTACAGACATCATTGGAAAGATAGCTGCTCTGCAAAGCCTCTGGGAGCCTGCAAAATGTGATACTGTTCTAACTTCCCTCACGCAGAGTTACATGGTCACTGATTTTAACATTCAAAAGATAGCAGTCAGCATCCATTACATACCCTTCAAGCTGCATTGGAGATGTGTGACCTAATGCTAGATACATACATGAAAGTCAGAAAGAACAGAGAAAGCCCCAGGGGCTCCTCCAGAGCTGAAAATCCTGCACAACTCAAATTCAAGCCCGCATATTTAAGAGGAAAATTGAGCCCTAAACATGGAAGCCTTTCTCTAACATTAGCATAAACTAATTTATTTGGTGAATATCCTATAAAGAAGTGGAACTGGAAAGTTGCAAGTGCCTTGTAGGTAACCAAGTCTGTACCTCCAGACAGCAGAGCAGGCTGCCCGTGCTGGAACACGCCAGTGTAACAGAGTCCTTGAAGCAGGATTTCTCTTTGCATGAATATAAAGTTAAAACAGAAGCAGATGAAAAGGCCCTCCCAGCTTCTTGCTTTGTGCTTTGCATGCTTGCAGCCACAGGAAAAATCCTGTGGCAGGAAAAACTCCTTTTTAAAAGATACCATTATTACATCTGGGAAACTATGTGGTACAACCAACTGCACTGCTGCCAGCTGCTCTGCGTGCATTCTAAAATCCTTCAACAACCCAGGGAAAACATCTGCTTGCAGAACTGAGAGAATGGGAACTTCTTGTGAACGTCACAGACGGAGCTGGACATTCCCAAAATCCCCTTGTGGGATTTTACTTTGACTGCATCTGACTTAAAGAGCAGTATTGTTTTTGTGTTCTTCTGAGCTCCTAATATACATAACTTCCCATAGAACAACCATTTAAAAATGGTGATTGCAGTTTGTCGACAATGAACTTGCAGAACTGCAGCAAAAGAATTTAAGATTAGTTCAGCCTTCAAATTGGTTTGCTCATGAGTAGACTCCTTAAATTCCTTAATCTTCAAACTGTTAGCGATAAAACAAATGTGCTCTTATCTAATCTGCAACAAATCTTCCCCAAACTGTTACTCTGCCAACTGAGGAACATGCTACCCTTTAAAAATTTATAACAACTGCAGCTAATAAAACCAAAGTTTGGAACCACCTCGGTTTATCTTTGCTGGAACAATATGAAGATGTCAGAAGGCTTTCTGCCACATCCAGAGGGAACTGCAGCGCGACCCACAGGCTGTCCTCCTTGCTCATGCAGTACTACTGTACAGCATTATCGATATCTGTGATATCTTTGATGCATCTTTTTACTGCTGACTCTATTCTACCTGTTAATAGCAAAACTTTTTGTTCTACTGATCCACCAAAGCTCTTACCCACCTACTGAGGGTCTCTATTTGACTTTTCCAAATCGTTTTGAAAACAAACCTCTTCTATCACCACAATTTCATTTTTCCAATAGCCAAGACCCCTTATTTAGTCCGTGCTGTGTTACTCTACAAAGAAGTGCAGCTCATTATCAGGTCACTATTCATGTGCACACTCTGTAAATATGTTATGTATGCAAATGAATGAGCATTCCTGGGTCTCTGTGAGTCCTGCTCCAACAGGCTATGATGGATACACTACAAAAATGCTTAGGTTTGAATCCTGCCTGTACTGTCCCCTAGAACCCATCTCTTGATTAATTAAACAATGGCCGGATTCATTCAGGAATTCTAAGGCTGGATATAAGTTATGCATTAACTATTAGTCCTTTGATTTGGCTTCCTGTTTAGAATTAGAGATCCATCCCCCAGCACTAGAAAGAAACTCATAAATAAAGAAATCTTCCAGGCTTTGCTGACACATTGAGTAAACACCTGCAACTGAAGTGCCTTGTTCCATCAGAAGGAAATAAAAGTAATGGGTAACCAATTTGTTTCTGCTTTCTTTCATCTGCTTGTTCTTATCTACAGGCCTTTTCATAACTGCATTCCCTGACAGCCCCCTAAAATTGGATAAGAAATAAATAAAACATCTAAAAATAAGAGAACAGATAAGCTACTAAATAAAGGCAGTGTTTCTATTTTAATATGATTCCCCAATGATTGCTGCTTGCTTTTATTGTAACTGTATTTAAGAATCTTCTACCTTAACCGAGAGGCTGCTCTAAGCACTGCATTAGGCTGGATCTGACACCACAGCAGCAAAATTAAACTAGTTACAATAAAATCTTATGAATATAGAAGAGTTTAAACCAAAACCATAAGTCAGTGAAATCTGTCTCTGCTCCTTAAGGGGCAGGGAAGCTGCAAAGCAATAATTCTAAGAAAGAGTATAAAGAAAAAGGACTGGAACCAAACTTTACCCAGTAGGTGATAAATACAACAGAGACTCAGTGCTACAAATGAACCCGGAGCACAGCTTTGCAGAGGGAAGAGCTGTTTTCTCATTAAGCACAAACTGCTTCAAATTGCTTTAGTAGAAAGCAGACCACACAGCAGAGTCTTTAAAATTGTATTTTCTGGAGTCGGAAGGAGAGTACAGAATCGCGCACTGAATCCTCTCTGCAATGCTCTACAGAAATGCATGGGCATGAATTCTGATCAACACTGACACCTGTATCACTGCCAGAGCAATAACCTGGCCAGGATACTCGCACAGTTGCTTCTGTGACTATTAGATAAAAGCCAGACTTGACACAATCAGCTCTGGCTTACTGTTCCAAAACGTCTCCTTTATCCTAAAAGTCCTAAACAAAACTCTACACTGTGTCCAGTGTGCTCTTTTGTACTGCTGTGTCAGAACACGACGTGCACAATAACTACATTTTCAAATGACAACCTCCCTGCTCCAGCAAAACTCCAACAGAGAGGTGATGGTAGAAACAGGTCTGTCCCTCCATCAAGACTGGGCTGAATGTCCCCTCAAAAATAATAAGCCCAAAGCTTCTCTTGGAGTCGGAAGTCCAGCACGCAGCATTGATTTTAGTGCTACTTCCCTCTCCTTTTTGTCACCTCAGCAAAGATGTCTGCCTGCCTGTGTGCCCAGGAATGTCCTTGGCCCCCGACTGGCTCTCGTGACAGACGATGCGTAGCAGTGCTCCTGAAAGGCTTCTTTCAGAAATACAGGCACTTGACATATTAAAACTAGATGTAAGCAAGCTGGGAGTTAATCAGGATTTAATGCAGCTAAAAGCTGAGATGTGGAAGTTGCCCAATAAGGATTTTACTACTGTGTTCCCCCAACTTCTGATTAAATGTACAGTTTCACAAGGGATTCAGAATCAGATCACAGAACCGTAGGGGTTGGAAGGGACCTCCAGAGATCATCGAGTCCAACCCCCCTGCCAAAGCAGGTTCCCTATTTCATGAATTAATATTCATGGGGAGGAACAGCTGAATTAATTCAGAAGACAACCCCCTTCTACCCCTTTTGTTCTGTTCTCTGAAGAAAGGTTCAAATGTAAGGTCAGCAAAATATTAAGATACCAATTTTATTTCCTACTATATCTCAGTCCAGAGCCTTTTTTACTAAAAAACAGGCTGCCTTAAGAATTACCCATTAGAGAAATGAAGGCTTTGGCTCTCGCTGGTTCCTCTGTGCTGTCGCTCAGTTTTGCTTCGCAGGAGTACATCCCAACATCAGCAGAGGTTGGGTTGGTGATCGTGAGGCGTCTCCCAAAACTGCTAATTCCACTGGTGATTTTTATTCCATTTCTCTTCCACATTATGCTCAGCCTCTCAACAGGTCTACCAAGGTTAAAAAAAATACAATAAAACATATTACAGAATAATCTTGTCTGCAGTTATACATGGATTATAAAGCACCTTCTATCTCTGATATTGGCTATTGAGAAGTAAACGCGTACATAACTTCTACACTTCGACTACAGACTACTGAAGTGGCATTATGCAAGTACAGCTAATTGATACAGCAATAGAAGTTAAGTACTAATAATTTGATTTCTCTAAGCAAAAGTAGTAAATATTGTTATGTGAATCAGCTGCATGGGAAGTGCTTTCATTATAACTCAATTACCAGGAAAATATTAACCATATCAAGAACATCTCTGCCCTCGGAGGAGAATGTAAATCAGTTGGTCTTCCTATCAGCTGGACAACTCAACTATTCGCTCCCTCCAGAATGCAGTGGAAACAGCCATATGCACAAAACAAATGCTGTGAACTCTATGCTACGGTGCATTATGAACAGTTGAGCAATAATCACTGTAAACTAAGAACATCTGTAATAAATTACTCCATAAGAGATCTTTCCTAATTTATTTACTAGGAAGCAGAGTCTGTTGATTTAAACGGTATCACCTTCCATGTCAATATGCAATATAACTGAAATATTACTCAACTGAAACATAATTATTTCTGTAAGATAATGTTTGCTGATGGCACAACACTATTCTTGTCTTTACTGGGTAAGCCACAGGTGGGAAAGTAACTCTGCCCACACTCTTATTTTGCCAAGAAAAAAGAAATCAAATTTTAATTCAGTAATGTTGGACAAACAAGATTATTCCTAAGGTTATTTTGAAGAGCAAGGGACACGCTGCATTCTGCTCCAACCATTAGAATAATAAAGAATGAAAAGAACATCCTACGTTCTTCCCAGCAAAGCAAAGGGCATTAAAATCAGCTGCTCACGGCCCCTCTGCTTTTACAATACCTTGCACTGGCTACACATTCCAATGTGACTTCGCTGCTCCCCGCTACAACGCTCGTGTTCTGCGGAGGGATGACAATGATGGGAGCCGTGGTGTCAGCTGGGTCCGTGGCACCTGTGTGGGCAGAGAGAGCTGCTAATGAATGCCTCATACACCCACAGACAGCAAGGACCAAATCATCTCAGGTAAAGGATCTTGTCAAGTGACACAGCTGCAAATTCCACTCCTCAACCTCACCGTGGATTTTAATCTCCTCATTAAAGGGAGATCTTCAGCACGACCGTTTTCGATGGCTTTCATTATACTGTACAAACACACTGTTTCAATACCCCCAGCTTGGTATCATTCAAAACACACACAACTCACAGAACTACTCCCAGATGGAGTGCAGAGGCCACTCTCAAATGGAGAGCAAATAAATTAAGCATCCTAAAGGTTTGCTATTGTTGAGCATTTTTATTTTTATCAAGCACTTGCTGACTTATATTTTTAAGACCGTTTCATGTTTTGTTTAATCTTCGCACTTCCACGCTATTTCAAAAGATTCTGCCAGTACTCATGTTAGTTCTTTAAAAAGATTTTACACACTGGGGAACAAATATAAAATTAACAAAGCAGCATATCGCAGCAACTTCAATCCCCTTTTCTTATCAGGCAAGTAAATAACCTAAATCTGCTCCTCTTTTGTGAGGTACCGTACTGTAAATAATTTAGCTCATGCAACAGTCAGCAGACACTTAAAAAATGGTAAAAAGGCTGCTTGTAAATTTTGTCCGTGTACATTTAGTAAGTGAATTAAAATACCCATGTATTCATAGGTACTTTGCTTCAAGCAACTCATTTGGAAAAGAAAAATTAGCTATTTTTTAGCTTGAATGAGAGAGTAATAAAAATTTCTAAAGATACAGAATCCAATAAGTAAATTAGAGAAAAGTAATGAAAGTAAAACTAAATTGATGCAAATCCAATCCAATTCATCAGATGCCTTCTGCAAGGGAGGCTAACCCACGCCTTTTAGCCGGTAAGCAGAATGGGAAATTGGCAAACCCCGATGTCCTCTTTTATGATATTGTCCTAAATAATAGCAAATGGACAGAAAATTCTTTGCTTATCCAAAAACCAGCAGGCCAGAAGCTGTTCAACATTCTGTTTCCCTTCTTAGACAGACTAAGTTTTCGGTAATGGGCCTCAAAGGTCACAAGGTCAGCAGATCTCTGAATTGATGAATGACAAAATTTTGGCCTTTTGACTCTTTTGTAATTGATGGCAAATAGTGTACTAAAGGAGATGAAAGCATACAGTACAACGCTGAAATGTTAAGAATACCACCTGCACTACTGAATAAGTTCATGAATCCAGGGGCAGTGCTTAAGGAACTGATAAATGCATACATATTTCTTCCCATAAATACGCTCCGTTGACCTGACACAGCATACATATACAACTTGCATGGGATCTCAACAAGCAAGATTTCAGAGGATTTTAGTTCTGCTCCACAGTATTCCTGGAAATAAGACATTATTGGATAGCTAATCTGCTTTCTGAAGATCTCCGTGGTGGAATCTTCCAGGTAGCAATTAAAAAAGTATAAACCAAGTGCCAATTAGATTAGCAACTGGTTATTGATGAGAATAACCTCAGCATTACTGCTCACCATTACTTCTGCACAAGATGAAGGTTTACAACAGTAAATGCTAAAAGAGCAACAAACAAGTTACTAATTTGGCAATGATAATTTCTTATCTTCATCTGGAAAAGAGGAAAACCACTTGTTCGGCTTATCAACTCCCCTGAAGAATGGCTCATCCATACTAAAAACAACCCAGGAACAGAAGCCAGCTTTGTTGTAACCTCTAGGAGTTCACCCCATGGGAAAGGCTCTTTGTGCAGCAAGCAGATAAGCAGGGGAAATAAAAGAGCACTTTCCTGCAACCAGGAAAACGTAAGGTTGCTTTGACTTTATTAAAAACCATAACAAGGATCTAAACAAAGTATGTGCTTATTTTCATTTCATACCATCCCTGAAACAAATCTATTTAAAGCAGTCTTTTGATAACAATTTTGAATGGGTGAACAGATGTGATACCGAGAGCTCACCAAAGCAGCTAGCGCTTGGATTCTAAGTGAAATCATACAAAGGTCAGCTGCCAATGTAACAAGCATATATAAAAAAATCCAACATTTCAAAGTATTATCTAAACAGCACCTAGAGAGCATGCATATCCCTATTTCATATTCAAAGACAGCTCAAGTTTCCCTCTGCAGCTCAAAGAATTCTGTTGCAGTAACTCACTCTGGCCCAACCCTGCTAAATAAGACCCAACCAGGACATTCCCAGAGCTACCCACGCAGAGCACAGCCTGCAGTTTTGTTTTGTGTTGGGTCAACATACCAAAGGAGGAACTTGGTCTTATTTTATGGTAAGAGTCTCAAATAGGGCTGTAATGTGGAATCTGCATGCCCACCTATAATGCTATAACGCAATGGAAAGCACAGCAATAATAGCAGGGTAGCAGAGTCCTAGGCTGCAGCAAGCAAGGATAAGCCAAATGCAGCAGCTGTGGACACAGAAACAAAAGGAAAAAGCTACCTGGAAGGTCTCGGGCATACAGAGATCTCCAGCAAGATGCCCTTGCCTCCACTGCCAACCATTACATGAGGTCTGGGAAGGGATGGATCTTGGCTCCACCCCTTCTGGTCACCCAGTGCATTGCATACACCTGAGCTCCCCTGGGTTGGCCCTTTCTTCCTACCAGGTGCTCAATCACTTACCATTTCTGCTACACCACCCTATCCTCTCACCTTTTTGTAAGAAATCCACAGGCTGGAATGGCAGAGCAGCCAGGCTCCTCATTAAATGAGGACTAACACTGTGGTTTGGTTCCCATGATGTGATGCAGCAAATCAGATTTTGGCCTGTGGTCCCCAATAGATATTTTGCATTATTAAAAGGCTGCTCAATTATATCCTTTATTTTAATGATTGAGCTTCAACTTCTCAGATTCACGTCCATTAGGAAATATTTATTAAAGACATTGAAACATGAGAGCAGTATGAATGAATGCAAGAACATACAACCATAGCGAGATGAATCTGCTCTCAGGGAACCACCATTCCCACCCATCTCATATCTGTTCTGAAATAAAAGATCGAGATCTTCCTTTTCTATCTGCTTTCTGAACCCCTTCTCTCCCCCAAAGCAATATTAGGGAAAGAACACTGACCCCAGAAGTGCAGCCAAGGGATGCCTAACTATGAGACATAACAAGTCTGTGGGAACTTGCAGGAAGCTGCAGAAACAAGGCTAAAAGGCACTGAAGATCACTTATGGGATGTGCTTTTAATCTGATTCTAGTCCTTAATAGAAGACTGGACAGAGGACTACCACAGGCAAACGTCCTGATCCAAACAGTTTTCTTCAGGAAAGGCTCTCTGCTTTATTTTATGCTGTACCTATTTTAGCCACAACCCTCACAGTATTTCCAGTCTTTGCTTCTAAACCACTTCCTTAGACACCCTGTGATTATTAGTGGTATCTATTAGGGCCCAGTAAGTGAAGTGCTTTTGGGAACGGCCCCAGCCGAGCTTTGATGCTCAGTTACCATAACTCACACATGCAGGAGTTCATCTTGGAGCTGTTTCAGTGGATCCCACACTGCTCATAAAGCAGTTCCTGAACAACTGCCATTCTCAGCACACAACATTAACATAAACTGCCATCAGTATTATTTTTCCATATTAGAATTTAGAAATAAATAAAAAATAGAAAATGGAATGAGGAGATCCAGGGTCTTCTGGTCCCTCTAAACATGAGCTCCTCTGGAGACCGTGCAGAATGTACAGAAATTCTGCAGAACACAGAGATATATTAAAGGGAAGAGAGAAAAAAGGGTGATGGCCTCTTACATCATCTATTTGTTTTTATCACCAGTGCCCGTGTGTGACTGCACAACTCTGATCTTGGATCACACGGAGCTTGCACTTTTTAACTCCCATCTGACTGACAGCGAAACCAGTCCCAAGTGGTCTGTAACACTGACTTCTATTTTTATCTTCATACTGATGAGTTTTTACTCTCTGTTATTTAAGTATTGTAATTATGTAGACTGCCCTACAATCTCTAGAAAGACACAATCAGTGCTTTTATCTCCCTACATAAATAGTCAGATTGAGTACAAGAAATTTTAAATATTTTAATTTACAGTTTATAAACATCACAGACTTTGTCAAAGTCACTTGAATGTTTAATTTTCCCAACAGAGATGAAATCTCACTCAGGCCATATGACAAAACACAAAAATACAAAATGTGCTTTTCCCTTTAGAAATGTATAAACATGAGCTTCTTCCCCAGGTCTTACATTATGGCATGCAAAGTTTATCTACATCTGTGTTTGCAGTGCAGAATATTAAGAGCAATACTTCATGGATGCTCAAATTCCTCTCAGACAGACACTGTGCCAACCAGCCCTAATAAAAGGTGAGAGGAAGCGTTTATCTCTTGAAAAGAAGTAATAGCTTGAGATCAGACTTGAGAAAAATAGCAAGCCTTATTTTTAAGCCTGAGAGATTAAATTGCTTATAGGTCCCAGCCTGCCGATGACACAACACAACTGAGGTTATCATGAGCAAGAGGAGTGAGAATTGCCCAAACAAACACCCAGATCACCTGATTTACGTAACACAGGGCAGGGATGCTGGGAATGCTGGGATGGGATGTTGGCAGCTACTGGTTTCTACTCTTTGTCTTAATTACTACTCCCATTATTTCTCAACATCCTGTTTTCAGAGAAAAAGGAGTTTCACTGGAGTCAGTACCCCAAGCTGGATTTACTTCTTTACATTAGGAAACTCATCTAAGAGCGAAAAACACTTTGAGGTAAGGGTCACCAGTACCTTACAGCTAAACTAAAGGAGACATGGAGCACCTGTAGCAGAACTTTGGAACTATTTACAAGTTAACCTGGAAGAAAAAGATTAGAAAACCTTCCCTATAACCTTCCTACAGACTTTTAGACTATCACAATTTGCAGAAGCGCCTTTTCCAATGGCTATGCAGGATACATGCAAAGCTTCTTTTCCAAATTACAGATACCTGCATTAGAAAAAAAGTAGAATAGGAGATGAGTCCAACACCAGCAGCAAAAAAAAAAAACATATAAATAATTGAACGTTATGGCATCAAGGATATACAATCTCAGCCTACATAACACAAAAAGGAAAATGACCCTCACATGGCATCTCAAGGTTGCTCAGGAGAAAAAAAGAGACCTTACAAATACAAATTATCTAATGGAATAGATATCACTTTTTCCATAATGGATTAATTCCCCTTCCCACTACAAAATACACAGCAGAAATTGGATCTTGATCAATAGAAGATTAATTTCCCTTTCCCTTTTCAGTAGAAGATGCACAACATGACCTGGAGCCGGATCAACAAAGACTGGCAAATGTTGACAACCACCTGTGGGCCTGAGAGTATCACTACACAAATATTGAAAAAATATGTTTATCAATCATAAAGCTCTGTCCTAGAACACTGCTCATTTATTCTCTACTTATCAGGCTGTATGTTAACAGATTATGCAATGAAAGACTGTTAAGATAACACACATTACCATTTCATTTTCTCACTTCTATTCCAGCAAGAATGGTATTAATTCATCAAGAAAAGGTAAATAGGTGATGTTGCTGTACACTGCTGTGTACTGTACAGATCTCTGCTCAGATTTCTAAACATAAAGAAAAATAAAAGATTTTCCTGTCTCTATCACTTTTATTTAGTTTGACAGCTAATACTAAAACTCCAGATGGAGCGTTCTGAGACAAAATTGTGTATTTATAAAATAATTAGCAATCTAATTACACAGAGTTGACATATGAAGAACTGTTATGACTGTTCAGTACCTGTAGATATCTTAAGAATCCTCAAATGTATGTATTATTTGTGATCTTCCAACCTTTGAGAGGCCGTAGACTCAAAATAGTAAGGAAGCAACAACAAAAACTTCACTTTCTGGGTCAAATTTATAGTGAAAGCAGCCTAGTTGCTTGAATCAATCACCGCAAGCAAATTCTTATATATACGGTCCTCATCTCGATCTAGACATCAGACATCATGACATATGAATAAAACACCAGACATGGGAAAGGTTTACAAAACACAGTACAAGCAAAACAAGTGAATGATCTAGGTCAGTTATATTTATTGACTCAATACACTCCTGTCAACGTGACCAGCTTTGCCCACATCACATCAAATGCATGATTCATTTCCACTGCAAGTAAACCAAAAAGAGAGAAAGAATAAAAAGCCAAAACAGCAACAACAGAACCACAGCAAACGGATCACAGATTAAATACGTGGCGTGCGAGGGTGGATTTGGTGAAGAGTAGTGCTTACTGAAGATTTCATCAACACCTCTTGGCTGAATCACCCATGCCAAAAAGCAATCAAGAGTTTGAAAACATCCACTCCTCCCTTTCCTACCCACTCCTAGGCCTGTGTGATGCACCATACATGTTACAACAGGATGCCTTTAACTCTAAAAGCTAAAGTTACCCAAAGATAATTAACCTACAAAGAATGTTTTACCCAGTCAAGCTTGCAATCCTGCAAGCCATTCAAAATGCACTTAGTGTCAGGAACTTGCTGGTCAGTTTGAAGGGTGAAAATACTCACGTGACTAAGTCAAGCAGATGCGTAATGAATGTATTTTTCCTGTTTTCTCTTCTAAGGCTCAGTTTCTGTAAACCTGCATAAACCTTTGGTAAGAAGATGCTTCATGTGCATGGAGCTCCCTGCTAGCTGTGCTTGGGGCAGGACTGGAACACACCTTGTGAGTCAGCCCCGCTCCATCTCCTGTTTCTGAACATGCTGGGTAGCAGTAAGAGCACTGAACGTTTTTGACTCCACTATCCCAGTTGGAACGTTTCCTAAAGCTTTGTTCAACCTACTAAAAGCACTCTGAATACCCAGCTGAAATGTATTCCCAACCAATGCACCCCATTTGTTCCTCTGCCAAAGCTGTCTTTTGGCTTAAATATCTCTTTTCTCCTTCTGTGATTTTTACCTCCTTAAGTATTTATAGGCAACAATCATACTCCTTCACAGTCTTAGTTTCACCTAGCTAAACTCTTCTTGCCTGACAAGTTTTTCACTGAAATATATATAAACAAAAGAATAGGAGCAAGGGTAAAAAGAATAGCTAGCATCACATTATAAACGTTTCCAAATGTTTAAACAAATAACAGCCACATTTGTAACAGCTTTTTTCCCCCCTTTGTAAAGACTTCACAGAGTGCAAGAGTTGTTAGTTTTAGCCCTAGGGAAAGATTAATGGAGAACTCAGCTCCAGCCACAAGATGACTTATACCCTTTTCTGTGTAGATACTACAGCACAGAAGAGCTTTCTATACTGCATTACATAAAACAGAGCCTAAAATACAGGCTGAGAAGCTTCTAAAATCTTGTAGAGAGCTTTTAGGGCATAATGAGACGCAGGGGCCTGACGGGGTTGGCGTAGGATCAGAGGTATTTGTGCAGCCACTGCAGGGACGAGGGTGGGGCTCACAATGGCATCTCTCCGGGTTGTCTCTCTTCAGTTCTGCTCCACAGATGGGACAGAGATGGCATATGCAGCTTTCTTCCTGATTTTGCCCTTTTTCTAGAGGTCCTAGGTGGCCCAGCAACTGCTGCTCTCTGAAAACCAGACTTGTTCCCCTCTTTTCTACTAGCTAAGGTCTACAAATCCACTCTGTGTTTTAGGACTACTTCGGCAATAAATTTCCAGTGTTGTCCCATGCAGTTCTAAGGAAATTAAGCCGCTGCTCAGTTACACAGCTCCCTGTGATGACTCAGCAGCTCACTTTAAAAGCAGACCAGATTTCTGCTCAACACTCTGAAATTCCCTTCTCACAACTCCTCGGTGCAAAAAAATAAAGCAATTTGGCAGTTCAGTCTCTGTCACCGACCTGACCTTCCCCCATGCACAGCGAGGGGTTCTTTTCTGCCCAGAAACTTATCATCCAGCACATCATTAGAGCTTTTAACATGAAAAAATATAGAGCCTCAAGCTATTCTAGCTAAAGAACACTCAGGTGGCTTTTCAATTCACCAGATAGCTTTAATATTGGCTATATAAGAGGATAGAGTGTGTAATCTTATTCAACAGCAGTTAAAAGGGGAAAGAAAAAAATCCGTGGTCTAGCAGAGGAATCTATCAGCCTCAGAGTCAGCCTCAAAGCAGAGCGAGGGGCACCAGGTGGAGAATCCCACTGCAGCAGCACCCAGAACCTGGGGCTTTTATTAAGCTGGAGCATCTGAAACATGCTTGTGTCTGGAAATATTTTAAAGTAACTCATCAGCGGAGATGATTTTTAAGAGGCTGTAATATTTTTATGATGCACTTTAGTGCATCATAAGAGAAGCATCCTTCTAAATATAAACAGGCATGCACTTAGGGGAGGAATCAGGTTTGAGATTGGACAGTGATTCTTTGCTGCCCTTGTATTCCTGCAGCAGACAGCAAGGGTCATGCTATGCTGAGGACAAAAAGGAACTTTTAGCATCTTGCCGTCCTGGTGCTTCACATACCTGGATATTTATCACTTGCTTTCTTAATAAATGTAAATTAAGTTAATAAAGCACACATTACTATGTGGATGTTAAATAAACTCGAACTGCCAGTTATCAGTCTAGCAATACAAAACTCACCGGAAAGATAAAAGCTGAGAGAACACGGCTGTGCTGTGTGAATCAGAACTGCTGGTGTTTTAGATGTTGCAGTTCTCACCAGCAGATTGTGGTTTATTGTCAAGCAGCAGGAAAGGAAGAGAAATGGGAGACAATAAAATGCTGCCACCCTCTATTTTCAAATGTTCCTTCAAATGTGGCTTTTTTTTTTTTAATACATTAATTTCTTAACTCCTTACATTGTTAAAGGACAAATAAAATCACACAGCTGACAATCAATCAATCTATTTGCTGCTTCTCATACTTGTAAGAAGTTTGAAAACTTCTACTTAGGAATGGAATGGTGGTAACAAAAAAAAAGAAAACAGACAAAAAATACCTTCTTCTCTGCCCTTTATCAGACTTGAATAAAAGGGATAAAGAAAATAGTCACCAGTGACTTCGTAGCATCTTTTTAAGCTGATGTGGTAAAGCAGTACATTGGAAGTAGGCACTTGCACACATATATTGATAATCTCTTAAGTAGTTCTGATAAAGCTAAATTTATTACTAAATCTTAGATTAGCTTCAAAATTTGGATTTTTCTAATATCAACTTAGATTTGGGAGAATACTAATAGATATCTGGCAAATTCATGAACATCACAGAATCAGAGAATGGTTTCAGTTGGACAGGACCTCAAAGATCATCAAGTTCAGCCCCCCTGCCACAGGGTTGCCAGCCACCAGGTCAAATACTAGATTAGATAAATATTGCTGGATTTTAGAGATATCCTAACGCTTGGATATGCACTGTGCCTGGCTGCTCGTTTAGAACTCTGGGATCTTCCTGAAAGAATTTAAATCTGTCCTCATGGAGAATCAGCAAATGAGAAATCTGAAAGTGTTCCACGGTTGATTTGTTCTTCACAATGAAAGGAAGGGCTTCTGCGTCAGAGACATTTGGTGCCAGTAATTGTGTACAGGCCACCAAACTGGCCATCATTATGCAAAACATGTATATAAGAGTGCTTATATAGATCTGAACAAGACAGCTTAAAGCCATGCAAATGTATTTTTGCAGTTACTGGATAAGCAAGGTGTTGATCAAAGCTTTCTCCAGCAAATCCACTCTGAGAACGAGGATTAAAATTTGTTACATTTAAACATCAGTTGAACTTCAAAAAAACAGAAATCATCCAAATTTCAAAACCTGCCCTCAGATCCTAGATGCTACAGGCACGGAACGATTTATGAGGGCTTAAGAGAGCACTTCTCCAGATATTTATAACATTGAACTAAATAGGCACTTTTGTTCTTGGTTGCTGAAACTCCTATTCAAACCAAGATGCACTTGCTGAGCAGCGTTTTAAGCTCAAGGTCAACTCTTGCCGCATTCTATTTATATATTTATATGTGAAATATGTTTTGGGATCCAGATTGCTACCTTGCTCCCAAAGGTCTGCTGCTTCCAAGTCTTTACATAAGTAGAACGGATCTGAAAAGCAAGAAGATACCCCACAGCCTTCTTCCAACAGCTAACTCAACCAAACATATGGAATGACTTGTCAAAATAATATTCTGAGAAATAGGTTATCAGTGGCCTCAGGTCCATTCCATATGGTCTGAAGTTCCCCACCCTCCTGACCATACTCTGCTACTTTTTGTTCTACAAAAGGATGCATTCCTTAATAAAAGCAGTGCTGCTCAGGTCACAGAGATTCAGAAGGAAATAAAATGTCATTTATATGTTTAGAGCACTGTTAGATATAAAAGCATGGCAAAATCACTCACACAGCAGAGCTTAGAATCTAAAGAAAGATTTTTCCTACCAAAAGAAAGATTTTTTTCCTCTTTAAAAGCACAGATGTTCTTCTAAATAAAGTGGAGGCTTTCCCTTTGCAGCCTTTGTGATTATCAATCTTTGGTTATTTTATAATATAAGGTTGCCTCAAACCTCACCAGGGAGAAAAATACACATCGCTTTATTTCCTCTGTAGCAAGAACAAAACAACTGTGAAAGCAAAGAATGTTCCAAAAGAGCAAATAATAACCCAGCTAAAGAAAGTCTACAAACTTATTCATTCAAAAATAATTCCACAGATGGATAAGCATTTAATTTTCTGAAGTGAGAATAAAACAGCATCTCTCTTCTCTGGAAGATGGAATAGGTTTTTGTATCTGCCTGTTTATACACAGTACATAAATACACGCTCAGAGAATGCTGCAAGTACTGTAAAAGGAAATCCAAGGGGAAGTTATTACTCAGGCTCTTTGTTAGTATTTCTGCAGTATAGGTAGAGCTGACATTGTTAAAAATGAATTTAGTTGTACCTTACTGGGCCAGTACAAATGCTGTTTGCATTAACGCACTTCTGATTTCCTTTCTGCCGCTCTCAGATAAGACTGCAGTTGAAGAGCGTGATGTCTTTTCGATCTTGCATTGACTTCTTACCCTCTCAGAAAATGGCTGGGTCACCGTTTCCAGATGCACAGGCAGTAAACAGCCTTTTCTACATGTGACAAGGAGACTTTGCTCCAGTAGTGAAAAACAGACACTTCTTTCTACATGGGGCTCCTTTCTCCCACCTCACTCAAAACTTTGCATTTCATGCTGCTGCTTTTTTGAGATTTCTATTATCATAATATGACACTGGGATGTCACAACAGAATTACAGCTAATAAGGGAAATTAGGGGGGAGAAATGAAAGAAAACGAGAAAATGATATACTTCCTTCTTCATCTAAGACACAAATGTACTGGTTTGAGATACAAATGACATCTATTTCGTGTTATGTTTTTAGAATAAATAAATCCTCCCTACATTTAACAAGAAGTAGTCAACTTCAAAAATGTCCTTAGGTTACCAGTTTGAAATTAATTGGCAGTGTGTGATTAGGCAGAACGCAATGACACTGTTTAGTTTTAATCAACCCATTCCATTTTGATTTGCCCTGGAAATAACAATAACGATACAATTTTTCCATCTGGATGGTAGCAGCCAGTGTTAGTGCAGAGCTGTCAAGCACCAGGGCAGCTGAAACAGCAGGAAAACGTTGCAGGGTTCACTTTGCACCAAGACATTGACTCCTGCTGCCTCATACACAGAAAATCTCCTGGAACAACTTAGACACACAGGGCGAAGAAGGATGAATCACTTTGCTCAGACATGCGCACAAAATGCATTTAGATATGGATTAAAAATATATTCTGCAGCTAAAATAAAACCAGAGCGACGATGGGAAGAGTTGGCTGTCTGCTAGTATCTGGCAGCATGAGTTTCCTGGAAGGGATGCCCATCAGCCTACAGAGCCGAGCTGGCTTTGCCTTGCTCTGCTTTGTGACTTCTGTCCTCTCTTTTGATCTTGGTATTAGTTCAGTAAACTCAGTGCATCCATGCTTATCTTCAGTGAAATGAAATACTACATGAATAAATCACACACAATATCAAAAGCTAATGCTGACCTCTCTACAGACTGCTGAAAATGCTCAACAGAGTGCCACTTAACTGATCTATCTCCTCTCCTCTCCTTTCTTTCAAGAGTAATTATAAAGAAGAGATTGAGGTGTGCCAGACCATTTGGCTCTTCAGGAGACAAGGAATTTTAAAACACAGACCAAATTTAAGACAATAAAATGTTATATATTACATACTGAAGCACAACATCTCTGAGAAGACTCAAAATAGAAACAGCTTTTAGGAAAAACCAAACAAACCTCTTTCAACTCTTTCAAGCAAACAAACCCCCTTTCAACTCTTTGAAAGGGTAGATAACAGCAGGACAAGGGGAAATGGTTTTAAGTTGAGGGAGGGAAGATTTAGGTTGGATGTCAGGGGGAAGTTCTTTATTATGAGAGTGGTGAGGTGCTGGAACAGCTGCCCAGAGAGGTTGTGGATGCCTCGTCCCTGGAGGTGTTCAAGGCCAGGTTGGATGGGGCCCTGGGCAGCCTGGTCTAGTATTAAATGTGGAGGTTGGTGGCCCTGCCTGGCAGGGGGGTTGGAGATTCATGATCCTCGAGGTCCCTTCCAACCCAGGCCATTCTGTGATGCTGTGAAACCTCCCCCTCCTGCTGCCTCCAAAGCCTTAACTAGAAAAGGAAAAAGAAGAGAAAAAAACCAGAACAAAAAGCTCCACAAAACCTGAAGTGATATATAAAAATAAAAGTAGAACTGAAGCATTTTTGACATTTCTCTATCACTCTTAAAAATAGTAATAATCCTGAGCTATTTTTGTTGCTGAAAGAAAATAAAAATCAATGCATTTCCACTTAGTGCTTTTGAAAAGGATTACTTGGTATTTCAGCAAAATGCTTTAATGCAGCTTTGTAACGGAGCCCACCATAACTCACAAACAGGGCTCCTCACACTCCAAGCATTTCTCTGCACGCCAGCAGCCAGCACTGGAAGGGAATGCAGGTGAGGCTGCTCCCCTGGGCTCATCTGTGGGTACCTGCACCATGCCTGGGTATGTAACCTAAGTGCTCTGGGGCTCCTTGCCCCATAAGGCAGGAACTCGAGTCAATAAAAGAGCAACGTATGTCAGGCCAGGCTGGATGGGGCTTTCAGCAACCTGGTCTGGTGGGGAGCTGTCCTAACACATTGCAGGGGGGTTGGAACAAGATGATCTCTAAGGTCCCTTCCAACCCAAACCATCCTATACTATTCACATCACCTTTGGTTGGTTCTTTCACTGCTTATCACTTCGGTTCAACCCAGCAAGTAACGATGCACAAATCGAGGGTGGGGTGTTTTGTTCCTTTGTTTTTGGTTTCTGCTTTTAACATAAATAATAGAACAATTTATAAGCCTTAACTTTAGTGCATACCCAAAGGTTTGGAAGTGCTGGCTTTCAACCCAACTGCATTTCTTGTTTTTTAGGCTGGTCATAAATTTTAGGTTTATAACTATGAGCCGAATAAAAATGACCAAATTGCCAATAGACATTAAGAATCTCCTGTAAATCATCTTAAAATATGCGAAGCCATCTTTGAAAGAGGTAAGTGGTTGAACTTTTCCCTTAATACAGGCAGGGTAGATATAAAACTGTATATTTTACAATGAACCACAGGTATTGCTCAAAATAATTAATACTGATAACCAACGCAAAAGATATCATGAATAAAATAGCATCTTTCAAAAAAATCTAGTTTTCTTAGCTCAGATAAGGGAAGAAGAACCACCAAAAATGTTTTAAAACAACTGTTTCCAAATGTCATTTTTTTCCCTGTTGCTTCTGATTCCCTCTCTGCATACAAATGCAGAAAATGTAAAACCCAGCAAAGAGAGAAAGTGGAACATTTAAAACAGCTGATATAACTCTGCACAAAACCTTCACTCCTATCATTAAAAAGTACTATTTATTACCACTGGAAAGCATAAGAATTAGAAAGTACTCTTGAAAAATAATAACTGCTTCTACCAGCACACCAGAGACCTCTACAGAAGATGTAGGAATCATTATCTCCATTTTACACGTGGTGAAAATGAGGCAAGGACAAACACTGCTGAAATGAGGCTGCAGCAGGTAAAAGTCTGACTGGTTTCTTACAATCTCTCCAACATTTTGGTGTGCACTGAAATATAGGATGGAAAACTTTTTTCTTTCTGCTCTCCAACTGGCAGAAGAAGATGCTGTACAATACCATGGGGACTTTGCAAGCTCTGAAGCTGTCCCTAACTTCTCCCACTCCCGTTGCAGCTCGGTTCTCAGTTGAAAGCTTTGTTAATGTGATATGGCAATCTAAATTAAACTCCATCGCAAATTTGCAGACAGCAGTGATGGGGCAGTTATTCACAGCATCTCTGGTCAACTGTAGACAGAACGTGGAAAAAAAGACAGTGTATTCTCCCAGGTTTTATCACTGGCAATGCCAGGACAGAATAAAGCAGGCAATTTGCATTTCTCAGCATTACTGTTTCAAGCTGCCTGCAGACTCTGGCACACATCCTCACACCAATTTAAATGAGCTTTTGCCATTGGATCGAGCATTGCAAATGAGTGTCTAAAGCCTACATCATAACGTATGTTAAGGCCATTCAAACAACAGGTTACATTGCAGAATTAAAAATCTGCTTTCCTGCTCCTCAATCTCGACAGTAATTTTCTGCCATACCTTTTGTACTTTTTCAAAGAGATCAACTCTATATACTCAACGTATTTCAAAACAAAAAGCCAAAATGAAAAGAGGAAAGCATGCAGAGCTCTCAGACTTGAGGGGTATGCAGTTCTGCTGGGAGCAGGGACTGACTTCTCTGTTACATAACCTGAGATGGAGCTGTACCAGTGCTTGGGGAGGGAGGGACTGTTCTCTTCTCAGGCACCTGAGCCAAGTTCTTCCAAGATACCAACCTGCAGCATCTCTTCCCCTCCCCAGTTTTCCCACAGACAAAGCAGCAGTCAGGATCAAACACTCAAAATCGACTGCTGGCTGCTATGGAGTGGCTAGAAGAGCATTGGTCTGTCTGTGCTAACAGAACATGGCCAGCACTGCCAACAGCCCAGAGCTAGACCTCCTGCTCCCCCTTGAGTGCTGCTGTCTGCAGTCGAGCTCAGCCCCAAAACAGTTAAATGAGATGCTGGGGAAGCTGCTATAGCTTTGCTTATCTTTTGAGCACTTCACTGTCAGCAGCTGGATGAGCACATTGGATATAACAGGTGAGATGGACAGTGCTACTGGTACGGTTGTGGTGAGCTGTGCATACCAGCGGCACTACGTGACTCAAGGATAGTTTATATCAGGGAAGCCTCCTGGGTAGGAATTCGGATTTTTCATTTGCACATAGAAATGGCTTCTGAGGACATAACTTAGGATGAGTTTGTTTCTCTCTAATCACTCGATTACCACAACCAAAAGTTGGAAATGGGACAAGAGTACTTAGAGAGCTTAAACGACAGATGTCAATCCATTTCTGAGAGGGTGTTAAGGGATATTTGAGAAAGGATATGACTATCTCTTTAGAAAGAATAAAAAATAAATTGAATTTTCTCCCAGTAACCTTTATGAAGCACAGTTTCCCATTTGTCTGTGGTGACAGATTCCTGTATTTCCCAGAGGAAGATGTAATTTTCATTGAGGAAGGGGAAGAGAAAGAGAAGGTGAGTGAAAATGTTTTGATTCTTTTAGTTCTTTCAGGGACCATTTTCTTAGGGAACAATTTGATGAATACATGTGTGCAACTGCCCATTCCCGGGGGTTTTGTACATACAGATGTATCCACAGCCTGGGATTAAGTTGAAAGAAAAGGGGCACAGTAAATAAGTTACCAGTTAATACATTACCCTTTGACATATCTTTGAAGACATGATTCGACAATCCATCAAACAACTGTTCTTCCTGAGGCAGAAGTATTAACATGAATTTCTTCTAGATACTCTCCAGATATCTCCAGTCATACTTCTGGCTACCGAGTTATTGCTCTGACCACTGCTAGAGCTCACACCAAGCTGTCTCAGGGCACATACACACAGACGTGTATGTATTTGGGCAGTTTTAGGCATTTTATTTTCTAATCAACTCGACCAAGAGCTAAGAGAATCAGAGAATAAGCGACATCCTGAAGGTGGGGAATGCATACATTGAGCTGCATAGTCTTATAAAAACTCCTCCCTTCACGAATACCCTTGATTTAGGGGGAAAAGATGAATTTTGTAATGAAAGCAAGGATTCTCAGCCTTTCTTACAACATCACAAAAAAGGCATCCAAAGATGAAAGGGCACATTCAACAAAGCACAAATATATGTTAGCATTATTTGATGATCAGCTTCAGGTTAAACCTGCCTTGAGACTGGAGATTAATAGTGATAGCTTCTTTTAATGACTGTAGAAATGCCACAGCGCCTGCCAATAACAACTTGAGCAATGAACAGGTTGTTATAGAATGTATTGTTTATGCACCACTGACTGCAATCTCTATACAGAAAATTTAATAGACCCTTTTTTCCCTCTCAGCAAGCTTATGCGGTTGGGGATTTAGAACTGCATTATTCCTTATGACCTGACTTATTTATCATGTCAATCATAGTAATGATGTGTCAAAATTATCACAATTCTGAAGCTTTCCCTTTATCATCGAGAGTGCTCTTTCTCAGCACTGTAAGCACATATGACAGAAGAGACATCAGAGGCATAGATTTCATGCATGGCTCTAACAAAATCACAGGGTTAAATAGCTACTTCTAGAGCCAAAGCACCATGGAATAGCTCCTTTCATTTTTCTAATTCAGTTCCTTGTAATAGCAGCTAGACACAGCTGCAACTGCAATTAAGGAGAAAAGATGGGGAATAAAACCGCACAGAGTCAATTGCCAAAGGTCAAATTCAGATGCTGGAATTTGCAGGTCCTGACCCACCTCACAGCATGCAGTTGGCCTTCTGATACCACCAGTCAGGTTTAAAATTACAACTTTTGCAATTAGGAAGACCGAAGAATTAGACAAGCGGCTAATTTATTGGTGAGAACATCCTTCCCCATCTAAACAAACAGCTTTGCCAGGGGATCAACTTAGGGAAAGGAAAATGTAGACAGAGGGATTAGAAATTGCTGAAACTGAAGTTTCAGATAAGCGTGCGTGCAAGGTCACAGCCCTATCCCTGAAGGTGACTGGCATCTCAGGTGCAGCATCCCCCAGAGCAGGTTTCTGAACAAAACACTGGAGTGCATCATACCAGGTTATTGACTCAGAGAAATTAAAGGATGAGAAATAGTTAACAACAGGAGTTCTGGCAGAGGTACAGCATATATTCTTTTGGTTCAATTTTCTAGAGCCTGAGGTCTGAAAGAGATGGAAGCCTCCTTGAAAGGGTCTGGACAGCATTCTAAATTTCATGTACCATAAGTTTCTCTCAGTCACAGAAGATTAATTCACCATTTATTCTGTAGGCTTGCAAGATCTCGGGAAGCAAGTAGTGTGTGCTATCCTGGAGGAAGGAGACAGCGAAGCCCTGATCCCTCTGGGGCTTGTAACTGTGGCTGGAACCATTTTTAAATGCAGTTACAGCCAAAGAGAGTTTTAACAAGTTTGAATGCACACCTAACATCGTTATATTCTGAAATATGGATTCTCTAACTGGTAGCTTGTGTTGCAGCATACTTTTTGCTAGAGTAGCTGTCTGAAATGATACTAAACCTAGCTAGCTCTAGACATGTTGAAAAATGCCTGTCAGGTACAGTTCTGGCAGCATCGCCATGAAGCTTATTTGAAGTGTCCAACCTATGGATCAGCAAAAATATGGAGCTTAACACAGACTAATAAAACACAAATAGGTTGTTCTGTGGGAACTCTGATGGAGCTGCAGAGCACTTACTGCTGAATTACAAGGTGAGCGTGTCTCGGGGGACTCTAGAATCAATAAAAAGAAATGATGTGGCCCTCCACCAGGTAGAGTTAAGACAGGTCCATAAAATGAACTGACAACAGCCTGCAAGAGTTGCTTAGTTAGGATAAGTAAAGCTGTAGGACTAAGTACTCACTAATGGGAGATTTAAGTTAGGCAGCAACAAGCAGTAATCCAAAATTGACTACAAGAAAGAAATTCTAAGCAAGCTCTCTAAAAAGGTACTTATTTATTCTCACAGAAGTTAAGAATTACGTTTAATAGAGCAGAATTAAGATTTCACAGTTACATGTACCATTCATATTATGTTATGTGGCTGATATGCTGCACCACTCAGAACCCCTTCTCTCTTCTTTTGGAGATCTGCACTAATTTGTCAGCAAGCTTTAATATTGCTAAGGTAGCAACTGTAACTGTGATAGTATTAAGATCAATTTTTCTTTGCTGATGCCATGATTACCTTTCATTCATCCCCTGAGACAGCTCTTCTAAGGAGGATGTGCTTGCAACACATGTTCTATTTCCATACCTTTGTGTTTTCTTGGTCAAAAAAGAACAGCTGGAAAGTTAACTTCCAACAGATCTCAATTTTCTTTTAAATTTGATTTTCGTAAATGAAAACAGTAGTTTCAGTGTTCTAATCCCTTGACCGAGCACTGATAAAGCACAAACTTCTACCTAAACCTACTTAAATAAAAGCAAGTAACAATCAGCCAAAGTCTTTGCAACAACAGAATCTGTAGCACAAATTTGGAATTATTACTTTATCGCCTTGGAGGGTCCTTAAATGTACTTTGGTGTCTCTTGATCTGTTCCTATGACACATATCCAAGTCAACCACTGATAGACTGAAGTACTTTTGTGTTGCGCTCACTACCTCAGCAAAATATGACGACCCGTTATTTACAGAAGGTCAGATCAGATTATTGCATACTCTCATATAGCTTCAAAATAAGACATTGTCATGAAAAGAAATGCTCTAATATCTATGGAAAAAACTCTACAATAAACATAGCTTTTAGTGCTACAGCCAGCTGGAGCTAGATTGAGCAAAAGAATTCACAGCCCACCCCAAGTCTGAGGCATACTCTGGAACCGCACAGGGAATGCTCCCGAATGCCCGTGCTGTGTTTGCAGTGTATCAAAGCAAAGCGAAGTCCGACATCTTTGCTGTGTCGCTGTAGGGCTAGTAGGGCCAAGTAAGCTGGGTCATGTTCCTTTGGAATTTCCACATAAAATATCTTCTCTATTATGAGCTCGGTGGACTAAAAGTGTGGAAGTGTTTCATGAGACAAAAATAATATAAAGTTCATGAAACCAAGAAAGCTTCACATCTTTCATATTCAGACTGAATTTGGTTTCATGGTGATTTAAGCAAGGTGAAACCACTTTAAAAAAGATAGCATCATCTTGAGTCACTTAAATCTACAAAAGTTAAGAAGTTAGCCAATCTGATTGTATGGATCATTTCTCAACATTCCATTTAACTTTTAATTACCCAACAGACTGTAATAGCTCCTTTGGAACTGTTAAGACTTTGTTATGTCAGTTTGGCAGCTACAAAGCACAGCACAAAGTCCTCAAGCTAAAAATCATTATGAAATGATTGTAACCCAAAAAAATTAGACCTGTACTAAAAACTACAAAGTACCAAGAAATAGGTGTGTTTAGAGATGAAGAAAATAAATTCAAAGCATTAAGTAGCACAACTAGCCTTTCTTGGACGCTAGATTAAAAAGGGAAAGAAAGGCTTTACGAACGCGAGAATGCAAAGATAGATGGGACTTCATTTAAATCACAAGCCTAAAACAACACGGAAATTGTATTGGTGGGATTTGCAGAGAAGGAGCTATTAAATGATTTATGGATTTGATGGAAAGCGAGCTGTATATAGATGAGACATTTTCTCAGTTGTTCTTTCCAAATCATGGAAATTCTTGCTAAAGGCACAGCACAGACTTCAGCCAGCACAGTCTTATCAAGGGCACGGACCAGGCTTTCATGGTGTCAACAGCTCACCCAACCAAATGGAACAGACTGTCCCTGTCCCAAAGATCTTGCAGTACATGTGTACTGCAGACAGAAGTTCCCCTCCCAGAGCTGATACAGCCACACAAGAAAGCAGTATTCAACTGTATTTGACAACATGTTAACTGCTGGATCATGCTCAAAGTTTCTTGTAGACATCCCAAGGCAAAAACACTTCCAAGAGGCATTTTGCAGTAATAACGAGGCAGCTCTGCATAAATTTGTTCCCTGAGTGTAAGTCATGAGCAGCACAGGAGTTAAAACAGGTGTGCCTGCTCAAAAACAGAACAAGAAGGTAGTGGGCTGGCAAATGACTGGCTGGAGCTGGGAGATGATCTCTCCAGGCTCCCCTGGGGATGAGAAATGGGCCACAAACCTCCTTAAACGTGGGGCTGTGGAAGACAACTGCAGGACACAAACCGTGAGCGCAAGCAATGGCCAAAAGCAGTGTTTTGATGCGGTGCAATCAAGGTAAGACTACAGTTCTTTCTATAAAAAATAAAAAATGAAAAGACATTGTAGTAATTTAAATACGAGTTGCTGAGAGCTTGGACAAGAGTTTTAGATTTATTGAAAAGGATGTATCATCACAGAAGTATTAATAGGAATTTCTACATAATACATACAACATAAATGTGAGGATCTAGAAAGATGACAGAGTAAATAATTCCTAGGCAATGACATCCCCTGGGACAAGCAGCGTGTTTGTGTTCTCTGGGGGAATTGAAAAGAATGAGAGGAAGAGGTGTGGCAGGATCTGGGAGGACTGCTACGGCAAGATAAATCTGAGTTGTCAAACACGGTTGATAAATAGTTGATATATATCAAAGAGATTAAGAGGGAGGGCAAAAAAGATACCCCAAGAAAGCTGAAATAGGGATAAGGTGGGGGTTCTCTGAAAGGACGATTAGATTGATGAGAAATCAAGTGAGGATGGTGTCAAAGCAGCTGAAGTTGTCAAGATTTCAAGGAAGATAAGCACCCAAGCATCAAAGGAGCTTACCACTGCTATTACTGTTGGAAGTGAGCAATAGCTATAGAATAAAGGATCGTGTGAAATGCCTCTATTTAATAAAATTAAATATCCTTAGTTCATTGTTGGGGTACAGAGAAAAGCAAGATGAGCATAAAAGGTTACAAAAATAAACATACAACAAAGCATGTGCTTGGAAAAGGCTGAAACCCAGGACTGCACTTTTGAAATGGATGCAAAAACAACTAACAAATCAATTATCAAAGTTTAAATGTGGCCAAGGTGATATGGAGAGACTTACTGGAACACCTTCATTATACAACATATTAAAAAAACAAGGAGTCAAAAGTTTTCATTCCTACAGCCTTATATTTTAATGATGCTGACTGGCCTTATTACATGCAGATGTATTACTTGCCAAGTCAGTTCACCAGACAACAGACATCACCTTTGTAGGCAGAGAACAATTCGGGTGCCTTTTAACTGCTTACGAAGCAAGTTTTATATAAGAGGTGGCTATGAAACGCTATTGCTGGGGAGCGAAGTACCATCACAGTATGGAATTCTGTTTTTGTTTTGTCTGCCTTTAAAGATGTAAGAAAAAACAATCCAGCAAACAATGTGCAGAATTGCAGAACACAGACACAAAGCTGCTGATGCAGCACAGTGCCAGCGAGGCAGGCACACCACGCCTGGCATTTCCCTGCAGCACAAAAGGAAACAGTTCTTCCACTGCTGCTTTTAGGGAAAATTAACATTCTTGGACAGCATTTCAGCTTCTGAATGCTTTATTTTTTTTATTTTTAAACCTATCTTCTCTTATTTTGCTTTCAAAGAAATTTTATCTCCTAGTTCATGTAGGTACAAGACATACAATTCAGGGAATATACCTTAGAAGTACCTATAAATAAGAGAATTAGCTTAACTTCGATCTAATGCTAACAAGTAAATATCACAGAATAAGAAGAAAGTATAACTACATCTCAGAATAGAAGAAGAATCAACATTTTGATTATCAAGATTGAAAAGGTGCACTCAATACAGTGGAGAAATTTACACAGTGAGATAGTCAAACCCTCATTATGCTGAACAGAGATGTGTTCAGAGTAACAAATATAACACTCAATGATTTTTTAAGCTTCTGCACTCTTCAGGTAAATCTAATTTAAAAACACTACAGTCAAGACAGAAAAACATGGACTTGCTCATAAAATCTCTCTTTAATACTTGGTTATTAGATCAGATACAGGTTGCATAGGTGGTTCTTTTGCAGTGAAACAGAACTTTATTTTGATCTCTCAGAGCAGCACGAAGTGATGTATTTCTCTCAGCGCTGCTACAGCCTCAAGTCTGCCGCCTGATGCTCTCAGCATTGCCAGCATCTTGAAGTGAATATGGAATTTTCTCCCCGAGGTGCTCAGAGAAGCCTTACACACCTCTGTTCTCAGAACCCAGCTGAAGCCACAGCTTTGAATTGATGTACCCTGGAAGGAAAGAGAATCTGCTTCTCACTCTCATGACCAACTCAGGTCACTGTTTCAGCCTGTTAGCTGCGAGGTTTTGGCCAGCAGCCATAACAGAGTAACATTTCTTTCCCAGATGAACACTGCTGGAAAGATCCTAACCATTTTCTTACCTTATTTCTAGATTCATAAAAAGTAAGGGTTGTCTTAACAGGCTACTTTGATACGTATTTTACTTTATAACATCACTAACAAAGATAAGAAGGTCCAGTTTAACTCTGCTTTTGAAATAATTTCACAGTATTGTAAAGATTTGAATACTATGCAGCTCTTTAAAAGTCCACACACAATTCAGTGAGATACAGAACCCTCTTTCATTTCATCCCTTGAGCTACTGTGTAATTTGTCAGGAGCCTGATCACTAAAAATATGATCACAAAAGTACCTGCACTGTACTGTACAGAGGGTAAAACATCCCCTACATATAAACCATATATATATTGGTTAAGGCAATTCTGGATTACAAATGATATACAAACCAAACATTAAGTAATGCACATAATTTTTAGATTAGCACTGGTGGCAGCCTTTAACTTCAGCACTGTCGCAAGACTTTGATCTAACATCAATATAACGGACTGCAAGCCTTTTGCTTAATTGCCATCTCCAGAAGAATCTAATTAGAGCGAGAAATATTAAAATAGCTTTAATGGTTAACATAAAGCTTCATAAAAACAATCACCGCTGGTTCAAGGACACATTCAATAGCCTTAAGATTGAAAAATGTTGTGGTTACAATTATCACTAGACTGGTTTTCAATCCGTCCTTTCCCCTTTTTCACAAAATCAGTATCTTGAAGGATGTTCCTATGGCACTACATACACTGTAATTTTTCACTCTTTCTCTAAATCTCAGAAAATGTGCTGTAGATGGCCCCAGGAGCAAACACAGCAAAGATGAAGTAAAACTCGAAAAGGAGCTGTCTGGTTTAATCTATGAATGTTCACAGCAAGGGCTTCGTGTAGAAATTTGTAATCAGGATTTCCACAAACGATGGTGGCGAGGTTTCTTTGGAGCTGGTCTTCTTGTCATCTGCACAGCCTGGCACAGCAACCCGCAAGCTTTTGCTGCTCCTCTGATTGGAGAATCCCCAAGCATTATGTTTCTCCCCAGTGCCTAAGCAAATATACTATATCTTTCTGTTTAGGAACCACCCTGGCTTAATAGCCATGCACTTGTTCTGTTCTGCTGGGAGAAGTGCAACGCACGCTCACGTGAGCTACCAGAGTTTCCAAATGCTAACCCAAAATCCCCCAAATAAAATCTGTATGGGATGAAGGCTAGGATGTCAATTAGGAGCACTCTGTGGCAGTGATGAGTAGGGGAGGGACCGGGGGACCGCCTGGCAAGGAGCAGCAGTTTTCAGGGATGTTAACAAGGATGACTTCACCCCAGGCAAACAAATAGCATGGAGACTGTGAGTCTTGTTTCTTAAGAACATTTGCTGAGCAAAAGTACCTCAGCAGCAGGAAAACAAAAGCCATCCTCCAGCTACCCTTGCTCTCTGATCTTCTATTTCACTGCGGTAAGTTTACTTCAACGGAGTTAGCTTTACAAGGAATGGGGCAGAATCCCCATAGAAATTTTGGTTCATTCTGTATCCTTTAGGGTATCAGCTGAATGGCAGTGACTTGTATTCAAAAATTAAAGAAATATGACCTAGACTGATACAGGATCACATAGCAGAATCACATCCCAGTGCTGATTCTCACCCTATAGACGAAATGTATGGACACTGCTCAGGATCTGCCTTTCCTTGAAACTGCCAGACCTCAGACCACAGCTAGTTCAAAAACATTCTTCATCAAACATCGAATTAACAGGAATAATCGAGTTAAACTGGTGCAAGAGAACCAGCCTTGCTGTCCTCCTTACATCAGCCAAACCCTTCGGGCAGTTTTCAGCCTAGTTTTCAGTGATGTTTTCTCACCTTTTATTCCTTCCATTCTCATATTTGCCTGGTGTACAACCTGCATACAAACATCACATTCAGAATCATCATGTCTTGAAGCACCTCTTATATACACATGAAAAATGCACGCTCACCGCAGGAGCTATTTGCACAGTTTTATCCAGAGCATCACCTCACTCAGTATCTACGGTAACTCCTTTGTTATCTTTATGAGGCCTGAATATTTGTACTAATGATGGGTAGAGCCGTGAAATCATCATCATCCTGAATGTGAGTGATACTAACACCACCAGGGAGACAATAGGATGGCTGCACCAGGTCGCTTGTCCTCACCAGCAGCACGGCAGCCAGAAGTGCCAGCAGCATGCCTCTGTGTTCCTAGCATAGAGCTACAGCAGCAAAATCACCTTTGTGTGTTCATCAGCGGACAGCCAGGGGAGAAGAGGAATTATAGCGGAACATGAGATCGGGGCTGAAACCTCCTTGATGTAATCTGAGCTTCCACAGTCAGATCCAACCAGCCTGGGGTCAACAGAGAACAGACTGCAGCCACCTGAACCAAACAGACCTCTTGCCCCAAAGGTTTAACATTAACATTTTCATATTGCTGTCACATGATACACTGCGCCTTCATTATCATGACATGTTAAAATGGGACCTTCATCTGAAAAATTTGCAGCTGGAGTGGTAGTTATTTCCTTCTTCATATTGATTAAAAAGAATAAATAAATTGCTCGTAAATCTTCACAAAAATGCAAACACTTCAAGAGCACATAAGATCTTCCCCAATAATTTATTCATATTTTGCAATTTCAACCTAAGGTGATGCATATAGTGAATGGGAAGGCAGAGGACAGAAATGAGTTTAATATCAACAATTCCCATTAACACTGATGGGAATTACACCCATAAAAATTCTCGTCACTGATGCCTTTCTTTAGGCATTAGGTAATTTCTAGCTTTTTATTCTTCTGTTTTATGTTCTCTGCCCTGTAATTTCCAATGTAGTGCTTAGATTCTGCCAAAAAGCTTCACTGTATGCTAGCTGTCTCTTGTAAGTAAATAGCACTGTGATGAACTTGGAAATATCTTTTTCTCCTGTAATTGGTTGGTACCAATCAATGCAGTCCAGCAACACAAAAAATGAGGGAAAGGAAATGCATTACAGAAAAATTAGCTGACTCAAATAATTTCTGAAAATACAGATATCCAATTACACATTCATATTAGCAAACTACCGAGCAAAGAGTGTGATTCTATGTCACCAAAAATAGCCATCCCCAGCTTGAAAACTAAAGGAATAATATCTGCATGTATACTACTACTTTCTGCTGAGAGGAAATAAAGTAAGATCTGTCTTTTCTCCCTAGGATCAAGATACACTGTGCAATGCTCTGTGGACATCGCACCAGCTGTGGTATCCACAATTCATTTGATGGTCTATCACAAAGTATTTTCTCTACGCTGAAATTCGTCTTCAACATTCACTCTTGTCTTTAAGTATGTATATTTAAATTGATATATTTAAATTGATGCTCCGATTAACCACTTCTATAGAAAGGGCTAAGCGCTAGGCATCACTGGATCAGAAAGGAAGGTCAGGGAGAAAAGGAATGCTCTCTGAAATACTGCACTGTTCTCAGGATGGGAACACAAAAAATTCAAGGTAACACATTCTAACAAATCATGTGCACGGATTTCACTGATCATCCAGGATTAAGTTTATTACCCAGATCAGGTCACAGTCACTGTGGATAATCATCTTTCAGCAAACCAGTGAGGATCAATTCTGATCTGTTAAGTGCTTTTGCTTTAATTTATTACACCATTGTCTCCTAACGATGACAGATACTGGGGTGTTTTTAACAGAAATTATTTGACACAGTTCTCAAAAATTCTATAAAATAATTATCCTTGTGTTGTATAGAAGTCAATTTTGCTAAGTGAGAAGAGCACGGGACTGGGAATTACAAAATGCAATTTCTAACCTTGTTTCTGCCACTGATTCTAACTAAGTGATCTTAGGCTAATCACTTTTATCTTTCTGTGCATCAATTTCCTCATTTTGATATTGGAATTAATGACATGCACCTAGGTAAAGACTTTTGAGGAATACTGATGAAAAGCATTAGATATGAATCAGGCCTTATTATTAATAACAGTAAATTGCTTTGGGGATCTTTGGATGTTAAGTGCTATTTAAATTCAAAGAAAATATTAGTACTTTAATTGCTTCAGCTTTCAGATCTACCCCAGATTTACTTACTCAAACACTGACAGGTAAATTGAACTCAGATCGCTTTATACCAGATACATAAAGTTTTAAGTGTATAAAAGTATACATTCCCTACTTTATTATTAGCCCAACTTCATAGGCTTCAGAACATCTACTTCACTGTGTTGATGATCTCACACAGTATACTGATGTAAATGTTACGCTGCTTTTGGGATACTCAGCATTAATGGAACCATCTTCACAAATACCAAAATCCCCAAATTCTATCAGCAGGCAGACTTCAAGCCTTCCATTCATACGATGCTTCATCAAAGTCATTATAACTGTGATGAAACTGCTATTGTTTTGAAATGATATACTGAACAAAATGGCATTATCAAATAGTTTCCCTGAGTAAATGGAGAACAGAGACATAGTCTATTAATGCATTCCCATTGATTTATTCACTAATGTGCCCTATATTTTCTTCTGCAAAAGCCTTTGTGAAATCCACAGTGTCTATTAGTGCAATTATCCAACATAACTACTCTGCAGGCCACAGCTCATTATGTTTCTTTTTTTGCTTTTAATGCTGAATGCTGCCAATAACATCCAGGCTACAGAGGAGCTGACTTTGGCACGTGATGACAATATGAAAACAAGCACAGCGTTGGCTTCGGGCTGCTCTGAATGGGAGCTTCATCCACTGCTTTCATAACAAATTGCAGAGAAAACGACTGTAAACTGATATTATCTTCTCATTGATAATCCAGTGATAAAAAATGGGCAAGGGGCAAGAAAAACAAGAAACTCTGTTAAAGCGTGAGGGACCAAGCACTTGGAAAGGTTGCCCGGGAAGGCTGTGAAGTCTCCATTGCTGGTGATGCCCCAAAGCCAGCTAGACATGGAGCTGAACAGCCTGTTCCTGGGGGTTGGGCCACGTGGGCTCCAGAGCTGCCTCCAGCCTCACCCACCCTGTGTCTCCATGACTCTTAATTCCCCTCTGATCACCAGGTGGTGATGTGTGACCTTCATTCACTACTGGAAAGTAAAAAGAAGCTGCAAACCTGTTAGAAATCTGACTGCTTGTAAAAATGCATTCCCTTGTAAAAGCAGAGAAAACTTGATTTTTTTCTATTTGCCCATCCTCCTCTTGAGTGAAGTGCAGCATAAACGTGGCTCTTTTTAGCCCTCCTAATTCAGGCGAGACAGTAATGACAGACTTAATTACTAATCAGTTTGCATCAGGAGTTATCAGACGAAATGAGGAGTGCTGTATCACTCTCTCAGTTTCACACTGCCAGAATCAACATTTTTTGCCTTATTTCAGAAATATCCCTTCACCTCAACATTATCTAGCCAGAGAACATGACCTTACAGCAACATTCCCTTCCAGTAACATTCTTTCTTCATTATAACCCATATTCCAGGTTGAAAGTGAGAGGAGGAAAGCTCACTGGTTGCCTGAGTGCCTATTAATTATTGAAGAATCCCTGCCTGTCCCGGTGCCATATTCAGACAGCTCATCTTCGCAGTTCTCAGAAGCAATGAGAACTCCACGGGAAAACAGTAACGTGTTTTTGTTTTGTTTAATAACAAAACAAATCAATTAGATTAGCAATGATAGCCTTGGCCTCTGGCACTTCTCAGGAACTTCTAGGGAATTAACAAGCGACTGGCACTTCTGGCCTTAAGTAAAACTCCTCCTGGAGCTGGGTATGTAAACCAGCAGCCTGGTTTTCATTAGTATTTGTTTCTCAGTGGGGAAGAAAGTGAGAATAGCATAGCTAAGGAGAGAAATTTCAATGAAAGAAGCAGTAATAATTAAGCCCCTTTCTGTCATTCACCAGAATTGCAATACCCAGACTGAGCAGCTACCATCTCTGCTCAGTGCAGTTCTGCACTGCACTGGAAATGAGTTTGGACTTCAGGACATATACATTTTTTATAGCTTAAGGCTCTGCAACACCAAGCCCAGCAAATCAAACCAAGATGGCATGCTGTTTGGGGCTTGAACTGTATGCACTATGTGACCCTAACTACTGCAAACATCCACTTCATTTTCCAAACCAAATACATAAAACATACATATACAGGGGGAAAAAAATATTTCCAGTATCTAGTTTCTTATATAAGAGCATATGGACAATAAGAAGTGCATTATTTAAAAAATAAAGGGACCATGGTCCAGCTGTAGTCAGACTCAATAAATATTTCAGCTACTCCTACAATTTGCTTCATTTAAAATACAAGGGACTCACAAAACATTGCATTCAGAACTTGTTGTGCAGAACAACTACCTGGTTTTTTGTTACATCTGAATATTACTATATCACTCCAAAACCTTTCTTTTTTTTAAACTTCAATGACTTGGAGCATCAAACTCACTCTGTCTCTGTATGAAGTGACAGCTTTCCTCATCCTCTTCAGAAAGAATCAAATTATGCAAGGCCAGTATTATAAATGTAAGATTCCCAGAAAGAAAAGGTTTATCACCTAAACCTTGAGAGCTCGTACTTAGTGACCTGATTGAGCACCTCAGCCTTGCTAAGCCAACTGCTCTGCCCACAAACAGCAAGGGGCTTCATGGACACAACAGCAACAATGCTTCATGGATACAGCCCTCATGCTGTAGCGCCAGGCACAACAGAGCAGGGGAAGAAAAAGCCTCTTCCTTTGAATTCTTGGCATTCCGTGGATTAAGCAAAAGTCTTAACACGGGATTTTATGCTGTTCTACTTTCATTTTTTCTTTTTTTGGATTGCTTTTGTGTTGCATTTCATATTTTTTTCTGTGTAAATTTAGCACTGAGGGAAGCTGGCAGGCTGTATTAAAGAGTCTCCTTTTGTTTCTGATTTATATATACAGACACACAAGGGCTGCTCCAAAAGTAACGCCTTCTATTTTACTATTTTGGCCCACGATGTCAGAGGTGTGTTGGTGGTATGGCAGCAACAGTGGGACACCTCTGCTGCTGCAGATGTTTATGAGCTCAGCATGCTGCCTCTTGTTCATTGCTGGAAAAAATGCAGAGCTAATGGTGGTGACTATACAGAAAAATAGAGTTTTGCAGCTTAGAATTTTGCTCTACAAAATAGCGTTATTGTGCTCAGTTGTAGTTTCCATGGAAATAAATTAGAGGCATTATTTTTGGAGAGGCCTATGTAAGGTGAAAAGGTTTTTTAGGTGCTTTCTGAAAGCTGACATAGTGAACATTTCAAAAGCCAGTGCTCTAAGCAATGCTCCTTAGCACCACATTTAACTTAATTCTGCAATGCTTTCAAGATTAGAAATGGTGAAAGATATGTCTGTCACTGAGACTGAAGTCTAGAAGCGCTAAAAAGGCAGAGCTGACACTTGTACAAAAGTTAATGTTAACAGTGGGCTGCTCTCATGAGAAAATATATCAGCTATATTAGGAAAAAAGTGTTAGGGGGTTTTCAGTTTTGTCCCTATAGCCAACGTTTCAGTTAATCCTATGAGATTCTTCTGTGCTCTTGCTTCTCACATTCATGGTTGATAACATCTTGAAGTTAAGGAATGTGCAGAGTATATCGACACTTTTGCTCACTGCAGAGCAAACCCTTTCTTCTAGGAGCATCAGTTAGGAACTGTTAACTTGTGACTTTCTTTTTTTGGTTGCATTGCAATCCATAGCATCTGAACCATGAAGCCTTCCATTTAAAGCCAATGAGAATGTATAAACGTTCAGAAACAGCAAGAAAGAACCCAATTTCTGAAGTGTATTTTGAGAACCAGAACTGTGACAAAATACACCAAAATACACACTCCAGGGTCCCTGAGCATCTCTGCAACTCAAGGTCTGCGCAGCACATCATGGCCACGGTGGTACCCAGCAGACAAGTATGGTCTTGGAGGGAGAACATGGATCTGAAGCGACACTGCATGGTCATGTTTGGTAGGACCCCAGGATGGCTTATGGTAACAGACGTGTTTTCACACCATTACTTGTCACAATCCTTCTGCCATCCTGTCCACCTGCTAATCCCAAAGGAGCCTTTGTGGTGACACTTCTCCCATAGCAGATCCCAGGAGCAGCCTTGGTCTGCTGTGGCCATCCTGTTGCCCTAATTATGACTCCAGTCAAGAAATATTCTTCCGCCAGCAACAAGAAATCACATGCATAACCTCGGCCCCAAAGTATTCAAGGAAAATTACTTTCATTAAGAATCTTTTCATAATGACATCCTACCTATCAAAAGGCTCAGGGATGATTGACCTTGGCGTCCAGGATTAAGCCAGCATTATTTTTCTTGATTACCAGCAGCAGAATAGTGGGGAAATTATAAAGCCATTGAGAGGATTAATACAGCCCTGATCTCTCTCTCCTGGCTCTTTATCTCTAGCGATTAAAGTTGTCCAGAAAAAAAAAAGTCCCATAACATACGCCTGCTGCCACGGATGGATCTGCTATCAGCTGCATGCATCAGCTCCCCCGACAGCCCGGCCAAAGGTTAATTATGCATTCTGTGTACAGTTTTAATCACTTCAATCAAATCTGCACTCTGCTCCATCTCAGGCACCAGCTTTGTAAAAGCAAGAGAGGCACTTCAGGCGTGGCCGGGAGGGAGGGGGAGGAGGCATTATGCTACAGTAACCACAAAGGACGTTGCAGAGACCTAAGCCCGACCATGTTTGTGAGGATAGCACAGAGCAGGCTTATGGAGGATACCAGGTCCTTTTCCAGTACAGAGTGATCCCCAGAGAGCTTTCTGAGTCCCTGCAACAAGGCGTGTTCTCCAGTCTTCCTTCCTCCCTTATCTCCACTCACAGAGCCTTACTCCAGCCACGCCAAAAAAGAAAAGCGAAATTATTGCACAGGGGTAGGAAAAGCCAAATATAAAGGCATGGTTGGACACAACAGATGTTAAAGTTCTCCATGATGACCTCAGAAGAACAAACCACTCCCTTTAAAATTTGTGTTCTGAGTATCATAAGCTCTATTGAGTGTTTTGAGGACAGATCTCCCATTTACTGACACTTATTTGGAGAAGAAAGAGTTGAATAGGGCTCTATTATACTTATTAAGGAACACTGGCCCTGGGCAGGAAGGTCAGAAGCGCCAGGCTCAGAATGACGTGGGAGGGCAAGTCCGTCTCTGTTGCCCCCCGAGCACACAGAGACATTGTTATGTCCTATTTAAATATTTTCTACATGGCTTCAGTGAGGGCAGCGTTCAGGCTGCCCACAGCAGCCAACATTTACTGCAGCGTAAAAAGCGACAAACACAAACGGGTTCTCACTTTTAACAACGCGATCTCCAAGCCAGGCTCACCCTGCTCACACGGCTCTTACACATCACCGGGCACTGCAGTGACACAAGGCCACACTGTGTGTGCCAGATGCATTTTTCAGGGTACTTTACTCTTATATCAGAAAGCAGAACAGAAAGATTATCATCCGGCCTCCAAACAAGCTCCATTTGACAAAAATTTGCACTAAAGTATTTGACAATTCCTGTGATCTCAAAGCTTCTCCAGTGTTTTATTAAACAAGCAGAACCCTTGAAATTAATTTATTTCCCTTTACTCTACAGCAGTACATCAATTCTTCCCTATATAGTATTTGGATATACCTGGCTATTGACAGGGGACTTTAAATGTGTGTAAAGATAATTTAGTCATTTTATTTTTAAATCCAGCCATCTGGACCTATGAATGTATTTAGAGAATTACATAATAAGACCAATATCTCACAAAATCCTCCTACATCTGCCCAGGAGAGGAATCCTTCATCCAATAAAACCAACAACCCACCCTTAATCCTGAAACAGTCATATTCTTAGTCCCAGCCTTTTCCCAGGTGATTTTCCTCTACACTTGCACAAAAAACCCCACATCTAGATATATTTAACTTCTGGTTTCTCTTCATAATCAAAGGCCTATGCATTTTACCTTGAAAAATGCCTTTTATGATCTAAAACAAACAAAAACAACAGTCACATGTTTGGGTGTCGGCTAACAGGAAGGAGAAATTAGATTATATTTTTAAATTAGGTTAGTTACTCAATTTAAATATGTACTTTCTGTACAAGTACCATTGAAAACTCACTACAACAAAGCCCATTCTTCTAAATTTCTGTATCTCAAGATGACAAGAATTCATCTTTATTTCATAAATTCTTGAAATCAGAAGCCTTTGTAAAATCTCACGAACATCAGATATCAGTTATCAATTCTGAATTGAAGCAGCTCATGGCTCTGACAATGTGATGCAATAGACTCCGTATTTTGAATACCATAAAAGCAAGTATAAGAAAAGAAATTAGGATCATCGTTAGAAATTGTGGTATAGCCAAAGGAAGGAAAGCACAAAAGCCCTGGAAAAGAAGGTCACTTATTTTAGCATAGATTTTTATGGCATACATTCAATCCACTGCTTGCTCTGATGGAAGTTTCCACCAACTCAGCTGAAACAAACACATTAAAGAAGTCACCAACTTTCCTGTGTATATTCTGTCTCAAACTGGTGAAAGAATCACAGCCCCTTTTTCTTCCCATTTCTTTTGTTTTCCAGTTTGTCATACAGTCACACAGCCGAACACAGATGGACACATACTCAGAGATTATTCTTGTTGGAATAAGCTGTTCACATCTTGAGAAAATAGAGTTAAATTTTCCAGTGACTATTTGAAACAACAGTTATAGTTCTCTGCTATCAAAGCTTCATAGAAATATCTAATTCTAGTTGTGGCCTCTGTGGAACAACATCCTCTTGAGCACAGACTGTGAGGGTTATTTTAACCATTTCTCTTTTCAGGCACTTTCAGGAGCACCCTTTTTCCTATGGACGAAGTCACAGTCACGAAACAGCCAGCTCAGGCCAGCTTTAGAATGCAGTTCTCCTTTCCTGTGTATTTCTAAAGCCAATAAACTTCAAGCAACTGGAAATGGAAGATTCTGAAACTGTTTTTCTGACAACAGTTGATAAAACATTTGACTTCCCAAAGAATACTGTGTGATGACAGCATTGGTCACGTCCAATGTATGGTGGAGTTTATTTCCAGAATCTGTCAGAGATGGCAAAGATAATAGGATAATTTCAGAGCTCTGTCAAGACTGGAGTTAATAAGGGCAGGTCAGTTCCAAATGTCACAGTATTTTTACGTAACGTGCAGCAGGATGAAATGATCCCAGCTCAAAGATTTTGTGAGTTGATATTCTCACTATCAGAAAAATCACTTCAGAGCTTAGCAAGTAAAGAAACACCTTTCAAAAGCATCTTGAGAAGGGAGCTAAAAGCAGGGGAAACAACTTTGCTTCTTAGGAGAAATGCTATTTTCAATAAATAAAACAAATGGCAAAGCAAAACAAACCTATTGCATAGAGTGACCTTTAAGCAAGCCTAACCTTAGTTCAGTGTAAAGGAAATTAAAGTCTATTGTACTGATGCAGGCACAGTCAAGTGCCTTGTGCTGGCAGCAAGAATTCCCACTGCTGCTTTTCTTCTGACCTTTTGCATCTAGTAGGAGAGGAAAGAAAGGGAGACCATCTGGATTTCCTGTAGACAAGATGTCTATTAGCATACATCATGACCCATCTAGTAAATAAAGGAACCTTGTGATATTTGTGGTAAGCAAAACTCATACTGCTAATACTATTTCACCAGGTGAGATAATAACTCTGCATGTACTCCCCACTCTGAATGATCTGCTCTTTGTCTCCCAGGAAAACAGATTTAACATTTATGTGCTCTTTGGTTACTAGAGAAGCAGACTGACTGCGGACTGCCCTTTTCCCCAAGTCATTAGAGAAGCCTTTCCAAGCTTGTTTTCTAAGCAGCTTGGGCCTTCATCTCTCAATATGACATTTGTCTAAAATGTTTGTCCATCAGTACAGGAGAGGAAGCTCTGGCAGAAGGGAAGACTTCTACACTCCCCACCAGTCCAACACCTACTGTAATTTTCTCTCTTCATTGACTTACGTGTGCTTTAGACTTCTCCTATTCTCATGCAATTATCTTCTCCCTCCATACTCAAGGCTGTGTGAAACCATAGCCAATCTTTTTCAACACATCCTTTCCATGGTTAACGTCAGAATCTTATTAGAAGTGATAACTGTGAGAAAGAAGAGGTACTTTTGGAATGTTTTAAAGGTTAATAAGAGTTCCAGATTAACAAACCAATGATTCCTCAGTATTTCATATAGAAAGAAGCCACACAGAAGATGGCTCAACCAGACTTAGCCATCTTCTGCTGCTGAATATATATCTGATCACTGCAACACCTATCAGGGCTTCTCGTGAGACTGGGACAACAATGTCACTACAGACACAGTTTTAGACTACCTTCTCCCAGCAAGTCCACAATACTTTCTGAAGTGTCTGATGAGGCTGACAAAGCAGTGGCACAGCAAGGGGAAGGATAAACAATTTGCCCACAGCACTTAGAGCTTCAAATGAGGTTAAAATAAATTACTTTGAATTATCTTTTGCTTTCTTGCTGATAAGAGCATACCTTTGTCTTAGAACACACATTTTTCTGTCTGGTCTCTCCTATCTCCTAATCCCAAAAGTCATTTTTGTGGGATGTGTTTATGTAAGAGAAGATATATATCCGCGGCTTAATCTTTGCATTTGCAGCTCTCTATATGGCATTCCAAGAATGCAACCAGTTCTCTATTTAAATAAGTGTTCTTTTGCTTTTTTTTAAAGCTATGCAGGGAAATTTGGCACTGATAGTTACCAGTCCTGCTTGCACTTAGGCTTGTAAAGATTGAATAAAGACGCATTTATGCTCATAATGCTAACATAAGCAAAAAAAGTCCAAGGACTTTTCCTTGCAAAAGTTTACTTCTTCACCTATCCAGCCTAAGAAACAAAGGCAAATAGTTGAAGTACAGTTATTTCTTGTCTCTAGCATGGAAGGTGGTGTTCATGGAGAATTCTGCCAGAAGCACCATAATCCAGCAACTCTAGATTGCATACAGTATTGAATTAAGAGAGTATTAGCACTAAGGGTACTTAGGGAACATCATATACTTCCACTCAAACATACCTATCATTATGGATTTTCTTAATTTAAAAATGAAATGCAGCAGACAACACCAGTAATAATTACCTTTATGATAATGCCACAACCCATTTTATTGCTCTGAAAGTCAAATATATTTATTAAATCTGCATAAATTACAATATTATTAAACTGTAATTTATGTGATACTGTGTAAATGAGAGACTGGTTGGGCCTTTATACAAGCGTGTTCAAGCAGATAGGATGTAATTTATATTTGTACGGTGATTGTACTTTTAGTTTATTTAATAATAATAAAACTATTCTAAAAATATAGCAAGCCATTAATTGAGTATCACCAGCACTATAAAATCAACCTTCTACAAAGGAAATGTGGATGAGGCAGCCTTATCTCTTGCTGCTTAAATAAGGTTCAGTTCTCTTGTGGAGACAGTTTTAATCTCATTCAACTGAAAATTTTGTTCAACAGTATTTAATAAACCCAATACTACCAAGAGACACATATGCTATGTAGAAATACCATTTACTGGAATAAGTTATATGGCACATTTTTCAGAATCAGTGACTGGTGACAGGCTTGTTTACAGCTCGTTAATAAAAAATAGAGGTATCACTCCTGCTGGATAATAGTAAGGTTTCTTGTTTACATTTCCTTCCAATTACTGTAATTGACCCATAACTCACCACAGTTCTGGGCATTTATTCTGAACTTTGCACAGAATGCAGCAACAATCCTTCAGAGTGGCAGCTAAATACGTTGGGATTAACATCGTGCTAAATATTCAAACAGAAATTACACGAGCACTGTAAGCCAGGGGTTTACCAGAGGTTTTATGCAGTTCATGGATTCTTATCAGATCTGGGAAGATAGAAAGGGTAAGCAAAGGTCTGTCACAAATCTGTGTTCATCTCTCTGCTAAGCTGGAAATGTAAATCCTACCAAACCTAAAAATCTGGTGTGAGAAAGAATTACATAATAAGTTTGGCCTATCTATCTCTGTAAGCTTCTTCTCAAATTAAGTCAAGTAAAATACCAACAATTTAAAGTAACACCACTTGGCAGCAGGAAAACACTACCCCAGGATAATGAGATTGCCTGGTTAGTTGTGCAGAGATGCTTTTCCCACCCCACTTTCTAGTAGGGTTGCCATCACATGGGAACTCATCAGATACAAATCAAACTAATGCCTGGACAAATAATTATAAATGAGACTCTGCCCTGAAAATCCAACCTTGTTTTAAGCAAAGGCAGAAAAATACTTTCTGTGCCAGATCTTGTGCAATACACTACAGCACTGTTGGGCAGTCTCCAGGATTTGTATGACAGTTGTTGACTACAAACCTCTTCCAAAACTGTCCTAACAAATCCTTACATTGCGCTCTGCAAACCTTATCCATCCAGTAACTGCTTTAAATTGTTTTTCAAAGTAGATTTCTCTTTTTACATAGCAATGGAATAAACGCAAACTCTTCTAATTCAGTAATCAGGACAGATAATTATACCTCCTTAATTGTTTTCTTTTTCCAGCTTAGGTTCATGTTGATAGGAGATGGTAAAATTAGTCCACGAGCCATCTGAAATTTGCTGCTTGCTGATTAAAGCCTTAATTGATTCAGAATGTTTTACAAATGAATCTGAGTTACTTCAGCATCCCGGTGGCATATTGTAAAAAAGAAGGCTCTCTCTCACGCACACACTCCCCTTGTGAATGAGAATCACATCCCATAAATCCATAACTGCATAAACAACTTGGTTATGTTGCTTTCAGAATTCACAGTTTGGTAGAAGCAGAGCGAAACAGCAAAATGAGCATCACTGACAGCAGAAATCCACTGTCACTGACAAAGGATTCTCGTTCCCTCATACGTTTGTGTTATAATTTCTGAATGGACAGCATGGAACACATTGCTGCAGGAAAGAAATAACTACTGTGCTCATTTTCTGCAAAGCTCAAACTGAGATCTACAAGCTGATGAAGTAATGCATTTGCAGCCATTTGTGCTTCTGTGTGTTCCTCATCTGTCCCAAGACCTGCACTCCTCATTGAGGTTTTGTTCTCACCATCAGACAGTTTAGGTGAGCTTTGCACCACGTTTCCAGGGACTGCTACCCGGGTTTCTTTCTAAAACACAGATTCTGAAGTTCCTGTAGTGATCAAAGACGAAAAGAAATGACATCCTGCACTGTTTCTAGGGGCTCACTGGAAGGAACGGCCCTGGCACTAAAGGCAAACCTCGTTTTAGTTTTTTGCTTTCATATTGCTCCATTTGCAGAAGGCAAAGTATAAGATGATGCAAGCCTCTCCCTGCATTAATTGTTCAGTTCAGCTCTCTTACCTCATTTGAAACACAAGCCCACTGCAGTAAAGAATGAGGTGACAACTTAAAACACTGCTGCACACTTTAAGAAAGAAAAAGAGAACAGAAAAAAAGAAAAAAGGAAGCCCAAACCCCTCAAACTCTCTGTGATATATTTCAAAAGCTGTACAATTTCACAGAAGTCCTATTCTTTGCAGCATACACTGTCTACAATAACTCCAGTTGTCATCATCTCTCCTCTCTTTTTTTTTAAACAGACATGTCTGAAAAACATAATTGGAAGCTGAAATGACCTAAATTGCAGAACCATTTGATTATAGGCCAGTGTTCTTCCAGAGACCATTTCTCCCAGAGTCAGAAGGGCCATCAGTGCAGGCAGGTTTGCTGGTTTGCTGTTTATGCTCATTGGCAAAGCCTTCTGTAAATCACAGAGCTTATGCTGCACCGAGGAAGTCAAGTTCACTATAGAAATTTCTGGTTAAAAGATGTGACTGTCAGACTTTTGCATCACAAATATTACGTATGTAAATCAAATTCATTTCTATTGAATATTTTTTTTAAAAATCCACTGATTTAAGAATAAGTATTTATGGTAATACGTCATTTCTTCAAATTTAATGCACAAATGACTTTTGTACTTCCTGTTCCTCTGGTCAATATCTCATGCAGCACGTGTAAAAACTCTATGAAGACACTAAGATGTCAGCAAGATTGTTTGCAACGCTGCCAAGTAAAACTGAGAGGAGGTACAAGATTCACACCAAACTAAAATAAGATAATTGAGTCATTAATGTTCAGACTTCTAAAGTTTGCAAAGAGAACTGTCTGCTGACTTCATAAACCTCTAATTTAAACCCACGGTCTCCTTCTTCAGGTGAAAAAAAAAGCTTTATATATTGCTTTAAAAGCAGTGACAAGCTTTGCAAGCTTGGTCATTGTTCACAGGAAATTCATAACTTGGATGTTTTAAGTTTCACAACTTGGAAATATTTTGACAAAATTAAAAACACCTCCCCGGTATAAGCAATGAAAGAATGAACCAAGAGTAACCAAGAATGACACTGCCTGCCTGCGTCTGCTAGCCACAGACTCCAGATAACTGTTATTTCATCCTTCCCCTTTATGAAAAGATATGTGAGCAGATGCACTAATTAGAGGTCTGACTCTTTTCTCATTACAAACACCTTCTGAAAGCCATTGCTACAATCTTGTGGAAAAAAAACCCACAAAGCTTATTTTTACAATTACGCTGCCTTCCCATCTTCTAACCCCACAGGAGGCCCCGTTCAGCTGCACAGCTGCTTGCCCCCATGCCACTGTGGCAGTGGTGTCAGTGCCATCACAACCTACAGCAAAACACTGTTCCTCCACTCCAGACTGGGTTCTGAAAATCAATTCTGCATTATATTGAGGACGGGAATTCAGCACTTACTCTCAGAACCAAAAAGGTCTGCCAGATCCCATAATATTTCTCCCCAGCAGCCTGTGAAGTGCAGATTGCCCTCTTCATCACTGAGCATATCTGATCTGTCAGGCACAGTTTAATCAAAGGCTGTTCCTCCGCTCATCACATCTAATGCAAGTTGCTGTGTTTGTTAGCAGCACGGCCAATAATACTCGTTTGCAAAGGAACGCAGACTCTCACAGTTATAACATGACATATCAATCATGTACCAAAGTAATCAATACCCTTCCACAAAGCCAAAGGGCAGCTGATAATCTGAATTCTTTCAAGATACCTTCAGTGTTAAACAGTCTGCTGCATCTACTGGGCTTATATTTCACACAGGGCACTTTTTAAAGAGTTAAAATTTATATGTCCTGAGATTTGATGAACGTAATATTGTCATATTTCAACCAACTGCCTGAAAAGGTTTCCCTTTTTAATTCAGCCCTTCTTAATTCCTCGTAACTTTTTGGGCACTATCTGTTTGAATTAAAAGGTGAAAATAGTGCTTCTCTTTTACCACGAAAAGACAATGTCTGTGATTAGACAATCTGTTCCTTAAAAACACACTTTCTGCATTAGCTAAGAATGAACCAATGGGAGATATTTCAGGTATTTTTCAAATAGCTTTTTACAGTGCTCTCATAGTGCAAACCTTTTTGTCAAAGAGCCCAAAGACCAATTCCTATAACCCAATAAGGTTAGAAATAAGCATTATTGCAGTGGAATAAGCAGAATTCGCTATCAAATTTACTAAGGGAATATCCATAAATAAAATATTATTAATTTATATGAGCAATCAATAGACAGCAAAACCGCTAACATTGCAATGGCCGCGCAATTCAGGTGAGCCTAAGAATTGTCTGAAGGGAAAATGATTAAACAAATGACTCCTGTCACACCGAAGGTAATAAGCAGTAATTGCAGAGCAGATTTTATATAAATCTTTGCAATAAATCCCGTGGTGTTTTGCAGTTCAAGAGCAGACTGGATAGTCCAGCATGAAGTTTGGGAATCAATACAATAATAATCCACTGAAGTATAAGCAACCATAGAAAATTGTTTTATTTGAAAGCATGAAATTGGTCGGAATGTGATGAGTCTATAATCACAATATGCACAAGAAAGCACTCCCCCTGGGGCTGTAAGTTCACAGCTATTTGGTACGTGCAAACTTTCTGTACATTTATTAAAAATATATATGTGTATATAATATATACAGATATATATATACACACAGAGAGAATGAATAGCGCTCAAAACAAAGACATTGATCTGCCTTCTCTTTGCCTGCACCTCAAATTTCCATTTTAAACTACGGAACAAAGTGAAGCTTAGATTAAGGTTCCCAGCTAACCTTTGCTTTGTGAGATAAAGTTCCCCGAATGAAATTAAGCCACTGCATGGTAATTCTTGGCCTTGTTCCAGTGTGATGTGGAAAAGAACATTTGTCATAATCACTTATAATTGGAAAAGAACAGGAAGAGATCACTGTTAATTGCACGGCATGGCATGGCATGCATACGTTGGACATTGCAGAGCAATCACTGCTCAGCGGTGACAGTGATGGACCCGAGCGAAAGTGCTCCATCCAGCGGGGTGAGACCCACGAGGGGTTTACAGTATGGAACAGGTCTA